>SEMN01000007.1:3396318-3904271 GCA_005408345.1 Macquaria australasica
TTGCAGTGCTCTCACTCCCATCTGTCACTGTTCAATGAGTTGCCAAAGAAAATTTAAAGAATTAAACATAGCAAATAATGTTCAACATCTTCCAGGCTTCATTAAGGGACATTAATTAGAAAAGACAGACATGCAGGGAAGAGGTAGTGCCTAACAAGTGGTGAGAGCTCTTTTTTGCAGCACAAGCCAAGTAGATTATGCATTTGAGCAATGATTAAATAAACACAAGTAAAGTATTTGAATTATTGATAAAATAACACAAGATAATGCATTCACTCACAATTGGCCATTAATAAATGGACAGAAAAAAAATACAAATTAAATATAGAAAATAACCCCACACAACTCTGGATTAATTGAAAGATATAAATTAAATTAGACTGAAAATGCAGGGCAGATTAAGTACTTAAAACAAATACTAAACCATTTTATCAAGTCATTAAAAAAGTTAGCCCAATCTCCAACAGCCTATTCTTACTGGTGTAATTTAAGAAAATAAGCCTACTTGAATTAGCTACGTGATAAGGGGCTTGTCAGTACAGTTTTCTAATCCAGTTCCCAAACACCAGCTCAGGTGTATCAGATTTTTCATGGTTATTTAAATCAGGCCAGGGAATCTTTCAACATTTCATTTCCACAAGTAAATCTGGTTTACACCCAAAGTACAAACTTTTGTTTTGACATTGTTGGTAGCATGTGGAACCTACTGCTTTCTTCCCAATGCTAGCATCGTAGTTGCAGCTGTGCTTTGCAATATTTCCACAGACTGTGTCAAACCCTTCAGATACAGCACTACACATACACCGATCAGCCATAACATTATGACCACCTGCCTAATATTGTGTAGGTCCCATTTTTGCAGTGTGGCAGGGCGCATTATCCTGCTGAAAGAGGCCACTGCCATCAGGGAATACCGTTTCCATGAATGGGTGTATTTGGTCTGCAACAATGTTTAGGTAGGTGGTACGTGTCAAAGTAACATCCACATGAATGGCAGGACCCAAGGTTTCCCAGCAGAACATTGCCCAAAGCATCACACTGCCTCCGCCGGCTTGCCTTCTTCCCATAGTGCATCCTGGTGCCATGTCTTCCCCAGGTAAGCGACGCACACGCACCCGGCAATCCACATGATGTAAAA
Source organism: Macquaria australasica (assembly GCA_005408345.1). Lineage (NCBI taxonomy): Eukaryota > Metazoa > Chordata > Actinopteri > Centrarchiformes > Percichthyidae > Macquaria > Macquaria australasica. The sequence goes on from SEMN01000007.1 coordinate 3,397,457, forward strand.
GAAAACGTGATTCATCAGACCAGGCCACCTTCTTCCATTGCTCCTTGGCCGCCCATGACCCTGTCGCCGGTTCACCTTGGACCACTTTTGGTAGGTACTGACCACTGCAGACCGGGAACACCCCACAAGAGCTGCAGTTTTGGAGATGCTCTGACCCAGTCGTCTAGCCATCACAATTTGGCCCTTGTCAAAGTCACTCACATCCTTACACTTGCCCATTTTTCCTGCTTCCAACACATCAACTTCGAGGACAAAATGTTCACTTGCTGCCTAATACATCCCACCCACTTACAGGTGCCATTGTAACAAGATAATCAGTGTTCTTCACTTCACCTGTCAGTGGACATAATGTTATGGCTGATCGGTGTATGGCCCAGCGGTTTTCAATAGTACCGCATGTCCCTCATTTCCACATCAGTTTTAAATATTTGTAATCATTGGTGGAATGTAAATAAGTACATTTACTCAAGTACTGTAATTAAGTACTGTTTTTGCTGTACTTGGGTATTTCCATTTTCTGCTACTTCATACCTCTGCATCACTACATTTCAGAGGGAGATATTGTACTTTTTACTACACTACATTTATTTTAAGGCTTTAATTACTTTGCATATTCATATTATTAAAACAAAATATATTCAACATAAAAAAATATTATGTAATATTATAGATTAAGCTACCCAGTCATATATGAAATAGTTAAAATTAAAATTAGCCTCACCTTTACCACACCTTTAACTGCAACATTAAAGTGATGAACACATTAATGCATCAATAATTATAATCCAATAATAATAACATACATTATTCTGAAATGGGCCATTCTGCATAATGAGTACTTTTACTTTTGGTACTTTAAGTATATTTTGATGCTAATACCTTTGTACTTTACCAATTTTGAATGCAGGACTTTATCTTGTAACAGAGTATTTCTTCACGATTGTATTACTACTTTTACTTGAGTAAAAGATCTGAATTCCCCCACTGTTGATAACATATCAAATTACAAATAACCCTACCCTATTACTGACTATGGAGTAATTATAGACATTCGCAGTACATTCATTCATATAGTCAGAACACAAATGTTTCAAGTCTTGATCCCAGTAACACACCACAGTCAAAATGCTTGTATTGTGTAAGCCTTAAGATTTCAGATTTAAATAAATTTTAAAAAAGGGGTATTCAAACAAAAATATAGCCAGCTCATTTTATCTGAATAACTGGTACACTTTTTTCACAAAAAAAAATGTATTTAATGCTTATACATTCTAGTGGAAATGTTTGTATTGTGAAAAGGTCTCAGGCTTTTGAAAAACCCCTCTCCAAAATGTATGTCCTTGATACACACAATGAAAAATGGATGTTCTTATACAGAAGAAGAACTTCAAGAGACCTTAAGCTGAAATAGCTGGGTTTCACTGAGGCCACAGTAAAATATCAATACAACTAGTTCACTGTATTTCTGCTTAGGCATGAATCACTCTTTTTCAGAACACTGTCTACTTGTTGATCTGCTTTTGGTGAAGTATCTGCCATCCAATTATATGCAAAGGTAGGTGCTCAGCAAATTCACAGGAAACACTTAACAGGCCTATTCATCTGAATTGACAATATAACTGCTGTGTTTTCAGTTTTAATTTCAAGATAATTAAGATATATTCAAACCATTTTTGTTTATTTTATAAATCTCTTAGATCAAAATAGCCAAATCAGGGGATTTTACAGGAAAGTCAAAACTTTCTGCAAGACAATAACAATAAAGATAATATCTGCTATTTCAGGTTTGTGCAAATCATCCCATCCTGTCTGCTTCACATTATATGTGGTTGTGTCTGCATATCAGATAGCATAGTCAGAGATATCAGCACTTGTTCCCTTTTTTTTCTGCCATTAAACTCTTTTTGTGTTCCACAAACTTGTGAAGCACCAAACAAGATAAGAAGCATAAAACCTTAATTAAGTTTTGTTAAAGTTCCTGTTTTACTGTTATTTAACTACACCTGAATTGAGTGTTTCTCTATCACTGCATTACATTATGCTCTCCTTAGTGTCAATCAACTGACAGTAAAAGAAAGAAATGGAGGTCTCTGCCAGGAAACAATCTCTTCAAAACACGGTGCTTTGTTGTAACATCCATGTTTTTGTGGGGTGTCTTTTATAACCAGGACAGCAATCAATTTCAAGCAATGACTGAAACCATAAAGACATTATATACTGCAAGCATTGCAAAAAATAAAATAAAATGTAAGCTAGATGGTAACAGCAAAGAACAGCCTCCACAGGAACTTTAAATAACACAGGTGTTGTATTTTGTTTCTGCAATTATTCAAACTCTGCCCACATTGCAGGCTTTAAATTACTTCGTCTCCACATTTGTTGTTTGTGTTACTGAAGCTATCAGAAAAAAATGATTTAGTAATAGATAAGAAGATTGATACCACTCTCATAGCCGTGTGTTACATGTGAAGCTACAGCCAGGACACAGCTAGCTTAGCTTAGCATAAAAACTGGAATCAGCTAGTTTAGTCTGGCCTGGAGGGAAATAATTCCAGCACATAACCCCCCCTAAAACCACAACATGTAATTGTTACACTTCAGTTTTTGTACGAATTAGACAAAGATATATTGTGGTAATCAACGAGCTGTAGAGGTGATGGTATGCAGATTTTGCCACCTTCGGACAGATCCATATGGAGTGAAAATAGTCTCAATATTATTTGTAAATGTGTATTCCATGATTTGTAACTGAAAAACAAGATTTGTAAATGTGTATTCCATGATTTGTAACTGAAAAACAAGATTTGTAACTGAAAAAAAAAAAACATTTGAAAATATTTCACTTACAGACTTCAGCTTCTCAGATCTGATCCTTTTCATTTTCAAAAAGCTTCCTGCGCATACAAATGTCAAATGCCCCAAAAAATTGATGTATTCAACATTTTGTTATGCATCATTTTGTTTGTATTCAACTTGTTTTATAGCTGTAAAATGTCAGGCATATGATAAAATAGTCATTAAAAGATATTATTCTGTTATTTAGATACATTATTTAGATATGGTTATAAGTTTACCTGGCTCAATCAATCACTGCTTCCTTTTTTCCTTTGCACTTGGTCTGTAAGTCTTTGCTAATAATTTATGTTCAGCAAATTCACAGCAACTCAAAACACTCTTAATATTGTATTCAGATGAACTGTGAATAAGTCAGGCTTTCAAGCAGTCAGAAACACATTCATCTTTCAGTGTACTGTTGACTTTTAATAATGCTTTCAGGGTAAATGGGCCTTGAGACACGTGCATATTTGCCAGAATACTTAGTTGAGAACTAAATGTTTTGTAAGCAAGGTCTTCCTGTCACAACAAAAACCTTAATGGCGCAATCAGCAACTTAAACAATTTTCTGTCATGCATCAGTTTAGATCCTTCAGACTTCTGCCACCATTCCCCATGAGTGTTTTGTGTGTTGAGTGAAATTAACTATATTCTAGACCACTTTTATAAATCAAACATACAGAGTGCTGTGAAATAAAAGGAGAAAAACAATTACATTAACAAAGAGATAGTGGTAATTAAGCATGTGCTACACAGCAGAAATTGTCCAAGGCTGTGTAACAGTAACGTTACCATGATAATAAAAAATGAATTCAACACCACACACAACAACAACACTTTAGGCTTCAGACTATACTCCCAGTCAGTCAATCAATTTAGTTTCTCCAGACATCCTTTATAACAAGTCTCAGATGAAAACCTTACCTTTTGAAAGTGTCAAATTAAAAAACAACAACAACTAAATCCTATTCAGAATTGGTCTTTGATAGCTGCGCAGAGAAACGCAGGCATACAAACACACAAATATAAAACACAAAACCCACTTACATTTGCCTGTATGATGACCAGGTACCGTGTTATCTCCTCATAGTTGAGTCTTTCTCTGAGAACCACGGCGCCAAACAGCGTCAGAGGGATGTCAAAGGTTCTGTTTGTTGTCTGAAACACACACACAGACACATAACAAACAAACATATTGAATCACTTACAGGGTCAACAGTTCATTTTCACTTTTTTAGAGTTTAGACAAACTTAGACATGTAATAGTAATGGGAGGACTATAGAAGTTACAGCAGTAGAAGTGAATGTATTCCTCTATCGGCATGCCATGAATATGATTTCAGTATTATGCTGAGTTACAATAATATTTGTACAGATAATTAAGGGCTAAAAACCTCTATGCTTTCACAATGTAACAATGATCTTATCATATGGGACCCCAAATGGTTCAATATTAAATAAATAAAAAAGACATTATGAAATAAATAATCGTATGAATAAACTGTGTCAAATATATAAATGAATCAGCAATTTGTGAAATAATTGAAGAAATTATTAAAACTCAACTCATTATTATGAAATGTTATTTCATCATTCATTTTCATAATAACTGAATTTTATTGGATATTATAAATATTATATTTTTTAAAAAGCTGTCAGATGAAACTTCAAAGATAATGATGTGAGTCAAATTTAAGATGAAATATGTTACAGAGCGAGTTTGATTGTTTAGGAGAGAGAAAGGTGCATTTTTAAACAAGAAATGGCAAAAGCACACACATTTATGAACAATATTAAAAACCCTGTGGATCAAACACAACAGCTGTATTTTGTCTCTCTGCTTTGCCGGATGTTAACTTTAGTTCCAGCTATAATGTACTTCCCTACTTAAAGTGAAACCCTACAGATGCTTGTTTCATGTCATATTTTTTATTTGAATAAGGAGTGATGTGTTGTAAACTGAGTGCGGGTTGCTTGGTGCTCAGTGGGCAGCTCTTCTCCTCCTGCTGCTTCTGATGCAGAAGGAGGAGTTCTTTTACAGAAGAGAAAAGCTCCTCCTGTTGCGGCAGGAAGTCCTCGTACTGGCACAGGACCTCCTTCTGCGTCCTTCAATCCTCTTTTGGAGAGCCTCCACAATCTCAATGGCCTCCAGTTCGTAGTTCTCTGCCTGGACCCTCAAAACCATTTCTTTATCCAGCATCTGAGTGAGCTCCACGATGTCTCCAACAAGAGCTTCCTGCTTCTTGTCCTCCTTTTTAAGCTTGTCAGCAAGCATCTGGCTTTGAGCTGTAAGCTTCTCCGAGAGCATTTGGGCCTCCTCCAATCTTTGGAAAAGTGCCTCCCCGATTTTAACGGCCTCCAGTTTATTCCTCTTTGCCTCGGCCCTCAGTTTCTTCTCTTTCTGGAGCTGTCTGTCGAACTCTTTACAAAAGGCCTCTTCGATCTCAAAGTACTTGAGGTTTTCAGTCTCTACCTGGATCCTCAAGTCCTTTTCTCTCTGGAGCATTTGCTGCAGGTCAAGGATTTCATAACGAAGTTAATCCTCTATAGTTTTCTCAGACTTGAGCTCAGCTGAATGCTCCTCTGAAGCCCTCTGCATGTCCTCCAGTTTGTGAATGACAGCCTCAGCTATCTCCACAGCCTCCATTTTCTCTGTCTCGGCCAGGACTCTCAAGACTTTCTCTCTCTGGAGTTCTTTGTTGAGATCCTTCACCTCCTGTTTGGCCTCGGTGAGCTCGGTGACAAGCTTCTGCCTTTCGGATGAATGTCTTCTTTTTTCCTCCTCGAGTTGGTGAAGAAGTTCCTCCACTGTTGAGGGGCAGGCCACGTTCTCTCTGCTAAGCTCAGCTCATGGGCGTTCATGACTTTCTGGAGCTCATTCTGAAGCTCCTCAATTTCCAGGAGCATGGCCTCTTGGTCCTTCCACTCAGCTGAGATCAGAGCCGTGCAGTGGTGTTTTAGCTCCTGGTTCTCCAGCCGAAGGGCATCCATCTCTTTGGAGAGGACCCTGATTTCATCCTGACAGATGTTGCAGAGGTCGCTGTGCAGATGTTGGGCTCTCAGCTTCTCCATTCTCTGATGTGTTCAGTATTCAGTTACAGAAAACAATGTTGTCTGATAACAAAATGTAGTAAATACTCGTCTGTAAAGACTTGTGTTTCTCCTACTTGAAAGTATTAGAACTGACCAGGATGCTTTAATCTACCTCCTTATATATATACCTATAATTCTACAACATTGCATCATAACACATAAAAGCATATTGTGACCTCATACGATTCTGAAATGTCATAATGGCTGCACTGGTTCCTGCTGGTGAGAGGAAATACTGTATAACTTGGCCACATCACGCTTTCAACAGGCAGATGGATAACCTACCGGTTCTTTCGGGTTGTACTGGATGGTGTACTCTATCTGTCCGTTGGGACCGTCGTCAATGTCTATTGCCCCATTGTTCCCCCAGAAACCAGAGAAGATAGTGGTTCCTACTGGTGTCAGCTGAAAACACAACAGAGACAGAGAATTTCAGTATCTGTCTACAAGCTCACACTACATGATGTCAAACATTTAAACACTTTCATACTCTGTACCACTGACATCAAACAGCTTCTATCCTGTACTGTTGTGTCTTGTCTTCCTGACAGTGTCATGCAAACATCTACTGTCTGTATGTGGCAGAGATGAGGGAGGGGCACATTAAAAAGCTCTTCCCATGCGTCTGGCCATAAGGGATCTTGATACCCCACTGTCTCTACAAAACAAACAGAAAATGACATGCAGTTTTATGTTTATTGTTCTCAAATGGGGCTTGAGAAGGAAGATGAGCTTGCAGCTGTTTGTGTGCCTTCATTTGCTCTGGAGATAAAAACACAGGCAGCATGGTTTGTCCGACTTTCTTTCTGTCTTTCTCTCTGTCACTACTGTGAATGTTTGCTCCACCTCATTGCCCAATCACATAAAAATGTTTAATATGAAAGCGGGACATTGGGTGATAATCATCAGAAAATCATTCACGGTATATTAAGAGTGATTGTCACTCACAAGAGAAAAAGAAAGTGTTGATATCTTTATTTTGGTCTGATTTCAATGAAGAAAAATAATAATAAAAACAGAAACATTGGACCCAAATACTCACCGTCAGTATTTGTCAGTGTCAAAACAGAGTACAGCAATGATCAAAAAGGTTTAGGTATAGAAGCCTATTATTCTTTTCACAATGTTTGCCAACTGTTTGTTGCTAACCAGTGTTCATTGTAAGTTAAAACAAATTCAACTTGTATATGAAGATATTTATGAGATATGACATATGAGATATTTCATTTTTACTTGTCAATATTTGCTATGTTAGTTTGTAGCTAACCACTGTTACACTAGATACAGACAACTAGCACATCTGACAACGTACTAACGTATGCTGTGGTAGCTGTTGAGCTAACTGATGTTACACTATGCTGTTTTGCATGTAGGTAGGGTTATTTTAGCTAAACAATGTTACACTAGCTGCAGACAGCTAGCATATCTGAATTAATGGAACATGTTTGTAGCTAAGCCATGTTCATTTCAGGTTAAAACAAACTAAACTTGTAGATGAAAAACACTTATGTTTTTATGTTTAATATTTTATTTCATTTTTTTCTAAATAAATATAATAAAAATAAATCAAAATACATATAATATCCCTTGGAAAGTAGTTAGAAGTATGTATTTATAGTATGTATAGTATACAGTACATACTATACAGGGCGTGTAGTCAGTGGCCTAAAATGTACATACAAACTGTAAATAAACGCCATATTAGCCTTTGTTTACAATAACTTGTAATTTGTGTGCCAATGCAAATGTTTTTCACTGCACATCTGTAGAGAAAAGAGAAGCTAGATATTCAGAAAGATATTCAGTTTGATTTTCTGAGGGGAAATCTTAACCCTGAAAGTTGAACACTTGCCACAGCACATGAAAGGAAGAACCTTGCCAACCATAAATTGCCGTGCTGTATTTTATGTGATTATGTGTCAAAACAGAAGTTTAATCTCCAGGCCTGCACAAGAAACATTTCAGACTTAGTTTAATTTAGCTGCTGCACCAATGATTTGTTACATCATTTCCCTCAACAGGGTTATCTCTGCCTCCCACTGATCCAACAATGGTCTTCAGAACGTCTCATGCTGTCACTTTGCCACTTTTGGATGCAGCTCTAATTAAATAACTCCAGAGTCAGGCACCAGTGCCAACTTATAAAATCAGCCACAAGGATCACCTTGTACCTGGAAACTTTCACAGTGAACTCATAAATTGTGTCCTAGACGTTCTTATAAATAACCATATTGCCTCTCTTAACCGGTCTGCCTCACATTCTTGAACTCAATAATTGTTAGTAATAGACAACTAAAAGCAGGTTTAATGTAGATAACGCTGGATGAACTCCCGAGACACTCTCTTAATATTAAATTTACTACATTAGGTGGTTGAAGTTCTGGGGGCAACAGAAGTGAATTGGACAAAAGCTGTCAGCCTAATGAACGGACTTGCACTCAAATCTTAATTATTGCCCACATCAGAATAAATGTATTCACTTTTTTAAAATTATTACCACCACATTTATCCAGGCCTGGCACAGGAATCATATTTTAGAGTATTTTACGACGCATCTCCTAAAGTGTATGGTGGTTGTTGAAGTGAATGGAGAGAATCATTTTCTTAGGAGTAATGAGGAACTAGAGAGCTGTAAGAGGTGGAGGGGTGGAGGAGGAAGAAAAGACAACCTGAAATATATAGAGTGTGGCGGAGGGAAGGTGGAGAGGTTGAGAAAAGGTGACATAATGAAGAGCTGGGAGTGGTGAGGGGGCATGGAAGTGGAGGAGCTGCAAAAACAAGAGAAGAGAGGCCAAGAGAGAGAAAAGGAGAGGTTGAGAAGACAGATTGAGTTGGACAGGCTGTGGAAGACTGCATAATGAGATATTCTACTGGGTATGCCTAGGTCTGTGCTGGCAGCAGGCTACATGTATCCTTGTCCAGTTTAAGTTTGAACCTCCTCTAGTTAAATTCTGCTCCCCCAGACTCTGGAGGACACAATAACTGTGGGATTGGCATCTTAAAGACGATTCTGGAAGCCTCAGAATAACAGATTTATTTCCTTTCCTCAACTGCCCAAAAACTTTAGTCTGACAGCAAAACGCCATGTACAATACTATTTGGTAGAGGTTTTTATTTAAAATACATTGCAATATGCACCTGTGCCAGGCTACATTTTCTGAGAGCAGATCATCGCTGTGTGCGATGCAGCCTCTAACGCTGGCATTGCTAGCTCCACACATTACCCCCCCCCCCCCTCCGAGCAGCATGGGAAAAGCTTGATGCAGTACAACTGATCTACTGTACTCATGCTGGACTGGACTCTCTCCCCCCTGTGGCCTCTAGTCTCTCTAGAGTCCTGTACCCGCCATCATGATAGACAGCAGCACTGCAGGATAAGTGCAATAAATGGCTCATGATTTAGGTGAAAGGCTGTAAAGTATTTCCACCACACTGAATTTTATGTTTTGTTTTTTTTACTTCACTACATCTCCGTGAGAAGTTGTGTATGTTTATATGTGTGACACTGTCACTGTTGTGTGTGTATGTGTGTGTGTGTGCGCGTGTTTCACCTCATTGACGGCGACATAGTATCTTGGCTGCTGGAAACGTGGTGCGTTGTCGTTGCGGTCTCGAACAACGATGCGGACTTCGTGTAAAATCACAGTGCCAACCAGCTCATTGGTACACTGAACCTGAACCACAATCGACTGAATATATGAGGGGGGCTGGAAAAGGGAAAAACAGAGGGGATAGATATATGGTTAAAAGCTACAATTCTACAGTAGCAATAAATAATTAACCAGAAAATAAAACAAAATAAATAAGACTATTGCACAGAAGACTGCCAGCCTCATGTATTATACTTTCAGACTTTCAAAAACATCTGCTGGATTACTTTATAGAGCAAAACAGCAGGAGGCTGGTTGTTTTCCCGCTGAGAGGGAGCTAAAACTTTGAGTTCTCACAACAGCAAATGCTGGAGAGTGAGAGAGCCATGCACATTTGTTTTTACCATAATTATCATCTGTAGTCAAGTGAAAAAGAAAAAACTAGGACCAAAGAAAAAGGAGGTATTGTCTCCATCTGCTGAAACAACATGACATTTAATGTGCTCTTTAATTAGCAAAACGGTAGCAGTACTAGTGCCATTAGTGTGAGATTGTGTGACACACCAGATTCATTAAGATTTCACTTTCTATTTATCTGACATTGAGAAGCCAAACCATAAAGAGCAAAACAGAGTGTGCAAGATAAGACTAAGATAAAAAAAATTAACAGGGCTAAAAAAGAACTTATAGATGAGACTAAAAACAAAATAGTTTACATCTCTATCCAGAACCCGTCCGGTGCTGTTGAGGTAAAGGGCTTGTTTGGAAGGGTCAAGGATCACCCAGTGGTCGTAGTTATCCCTTAGAGACAGAGAGATGGTACGATGCGGACCCTCAGCCACGCCATTTATCTGCATGTTCTCCACCAGTAACGTTCCTGGTAATATAATAAAAAGAACTTGTATTAACCCAACAGCCAGAGAGAGAGAGACACAAAGTCCAGAGTTCCTGGAAATGGAGCATGATTCAAATAACTTCTGCAGAGAACGGAGACAGACAAACCCTCTGCTTTTCTTCATGTTCTCAATTAATTATGTATCTGGAAATTATATTTCAGTTGTAGCCAAGGTCAAGAGCAGTGAAATGAAGAAGCACACAAACAGAAAGAGAGAGATACACAAAGCATGTGGAACTCTTGTAAAATTCAATAAGTAAGTAAGAAAGAGCAGATATGGGGGCTCCTCTGTTTGCTTTCTCTATACCAGAAATACTTCAGACCAACTGGAACACAAAATAATATCAACATTTCAGAGAAAGAGAGAAAGCTGGTCTGATACAGCAAATGTTCTAATGACTTCAACACTTTCATCTGCATGATTTTTCACCAAAAAAAAAACCACCCTCAAAATAAATAAAAGTAAACATTTTAATAAGACAAACGACACAGATGGAATACAATTTGATTCATTTAACAGTCAACTGTGGGCGGTGAAGCGATTTGGGAATGAGAGGAATATTGAAAGACAGAGAGAGAAAGTCAGAAATACAAACAGGGGGACGAGACATGACTTGAATGAAAACTGTCAGCTGTATATTTTCAAGAGATGCATATTGTAGCATATAGTGTTGTAGCAGAGGAGGACAAGGGGTCAGAGAAGGTAAGTTTCACAGGAGAAAGAAAAGACAGATGGCGATTCAGATAGATATCTGTGTTTCATAGAAACATTCTGACTTTATTGGTGATTGACAGTGTCAATGTATGTCAAAAACCAAAACTCCCACACAGGCCAAAGATGTGATTAAATATACTGCTGGAGTTCACAGAGATTTCAAGGGAACTTTGGTGTGAGTTATAAGTATTTTTATTTTGACCTGGTGAAGTCCACATGCTTATTCATGTCTTTAATCAGTGGTTGTCAAAATGAAAATATACAGCCATTAACTGTCAAGGGTCATTTTTAAGTTTACTGGGGAGAAGTATTACAGAAGATGTGCGTAAAAATATGTGAGAAAGAAAAAAAATGCAACTGCTTAACTCTGTGCAGCTCCAAATCATAAGAGACCCATTACCAAGCCCTATACACTGCATTATTAATCAATTAAAACTATTGTGTGTGTGTGTGTGTGTGAGAGAGAGAGAGAAGGAGCAGAAAACTATCCTTCAGCACATTATTAGACGTTGCAGGTTTTCAGCCTAAAACACAATTTGTGTGTATGTGTTTGTGTGTGTGTGTTTACATGCGTACAACATTAGATTGTAAATGGAGAAAAAAAAAGAATGGTAGAGCAATAGAGAGAGACAGTGGAAATTAGAAATGAGAGATAAAGGCAGTGATTTAGGCCAACAGAGAGAGAGAGAGAGAGAGACAGAGAGAGAAGTTGAAGAGGCAAGCAGGATTGTGTTTGCTTGTGTGTGTGTGTGTGTGTGTGTGTGTGTACGTATGTGTGCATGCCAGAAAACTTCATACTTTCCCTCCATGTGCACACACACGAATCCGCACACATACAACAAGATAAACACACACACACTGAACGATCTCATATCTGATCTGCCAGACATAAAATTGGGTCGTGGCCTTCTGTGCTGCCATGGAAACCGTGTCAAATGCCTTGCTGTGATTCGCTGATGTTAAATAAACAGGGAAATTTAATGATATTGGTTTCTTTATATGAGAAATGGGATAGAAAATGGAATTCATTAGGGGGGTTTCAGTTCTTGCCATCTTTTGGATATCTTTCTTCTGGTTTTCTGCTTCTGTCTTGCAAAATGAGTAAAAAAAAAGAAGAAAGAGACAGATAGTGCTTACAAATTGCGTAACTGTATCTAATTTAATTCCATAGACCATCTAATATAAACGGCTCTTTCCACAGTGACCTCACTTCATAGGATGTGTGACTGAATACTGCACTCAGCAGCACCTGATTAAACTGGCCCGTGTGTTAAAGCATACAGGCAGAACCGCATGAAGCTGTTTAGTGTGTGTGCAGCAACACAGAGAGCAGAGAGAAGGAACTGTCCAAGAAGAAGCGGCACAAAGAGCAATTAGAGAGCTTGAGAAATGGGAAATGCAGCAGAGGAAAGTGAGGTGAGGAAGATTGGGTTGAATGAGAGGCTGATAGAAATAAAGAGTAAAGAGAATATTAGGAGAAAACAGAGCGAAAATGAGCATTGTGGCAGCGCATTAATAGAATTTTTACAGGACATTAGCTTAACTGAATGTGGCGACACTGCTGGGGTGTCAGGTACGAGCCACGGACTGAAAAGTAATCATTGCATCTACCTGCTAGTTCACCTCTTAGCGGGGGGGACGAAAGAGGGATTCAATGTGAATACCAGTATACAGTAGGTAGGACTACAGAAGTAGTGAATGTAAGGCCACAAACTGAGTTTATCTACCATTTGACCTGACCTAATTTAATCACAAAAAAATGTATTAATTATTTTAGGATAGGTCAGGAAAATGAGCTGCAACTAAAGCAGTAATAATCAACACTTTTTTATATTAGCAATGAATCATATGACTACTTGTATATGAAAGGGTTCACTAGTACTGATGAACCTTTAAACAATTATCACCCGACTCTGCAGTTCCCGATAGCTCTGCAGAGCCTTATGGCGACATCCAGCTCATTTTTTTGCTTTTCCGGCTTTACTATTTTGGTTCACTCTGACCACTCACTGTTTTCAGTGAAAAAGCCACACTTAAAAACACCCTGTACACTACATAGTCAGCACCAAACAGCAGACAGACGCAGTTAGTGACTAGCTGGTGAACAAAGAGACCAAAGAAACATGACTTCAAATGCATGCCAGTGTTGCACTGAGTCTGTTCGATGTGTAAATAGGCAACTTTAAAGGTGATAATATGTCAGTCTTGTGGTCACAGCTTTGTTTCCGCTGCACCCAAGTGGCCCATAAATCAGTTATAGGACGCCATTCTTCTATCAGACATATGACAAAAAAGTGGCACTGCATTTACTATCGCACGTGCTGTTCTTGTCACCAGTTTCTCAAAAAGGATGAAAACAAGAAAGTTAAGAAAATGAGGCACAGGGAAGTAAAAAATGTCTAATAATGTGATATATAACGCTCTCGCTACTGATAACCCACCTGCGTGGCATTAAATAGGTACAAGTCTTCTTACAACACGCTAGCATTATAAATGTAGTCAGTGTTATCTGGTATGGGAGCAGGTAGGATAATGTTTTGTGTTCACACAACAAGCAGAGAGGCTTACTAAAGACACATCTGCTGTGGGTCAAGGGGTTCCATTGGCTAAGCAATGTTCATCTTCAATCAGATGAAGATGAACAGATCAGATGCTCAGCCAGGCCCATCTACCAAACCAAATTAAAAGTGTATGCTGACAATGAATATGTTTTTTTTATTTTGTTTATATATTTTTTTTTTGGAAAAGCCAAGGGCAATCATGTTTTTCTTTTTATCTGAAAATTGTAGTAAAGGTAAAAATAAGAAAGAAGAAGCCTCAGGTGTGTTTGTAGTTGATCTTTTTACTTTACTTTTGGCAGTCGTAATTGAGTCTTCATGACCAGATTCAGGATTTTCTGTTTATTCATGCATATGTGTTATTAGAATATGATAATGACACTGCTGTATTTCAACAATGACCGTAACCCTAAAACAGACTTGAGATTGTAAAACAGCTTCAGTGGACAGCCCTTTAGCTAATATACTTTGATTTTCTTTCCATGTATAGAATAATAACTATTTTATTTGGCTTCGGGACAGCTACTGCATTATCGGTGGTCAAGCTAGATTAGCAAGCTGAGTATATTTACAGCAGTACACTATTAATGTTTGAGCAGTAAGCGTAGACGATTGTATACTATTACATGCAATTTTGTATGCTGATGTAGCATGTATTATCTGCTAAATTATCAATTTAATGCATCAGGGGAATGTTATTGTGTATGTTATGTTACTGTGAAGTCCCTGCTAAAGAGAGGCTGATTGCTGAATGTGTGTGTGTGTGTGTGTGTGTGTCGTTCTGTGCATGTATGTGTGTGTATGTCTGTCTGTCCCACTCCCACACCTATCCACTCATTCTAATCACCCTTTTACTTAAATCGCACCCCTAATTTCAATATTATCTTCTTCTATGGCATTTCCCTGAGGAAAAATTCCCTAACTTGTATCTTGTTACTCTCCCTCTCTTCCTCTCCTTCTCTCTCTCCCGCCGCCTCTTCTCTTTCCTCGAGTCTCTCTCTCCCCTTTGACAACACCAATCCAAGATTATCACCCTAAAGCAAGATTCTCTATTAAATCTGTAAAACTATTTCACAGCCACAGAGCAATACATGGCATTATGCATACAAACCATTCCAATACTAAATTATTCTTCAACAGCTCTGTTAGGAAGATTACTGCACAAACACATACCAGTACATATAGCATGCACACAATGAACACATCAGCACATGCATGCATGTGTATACACACATATAGCATGTGAGCACACATTGTAGCTACCACAGGTTTTGACATCATCCCACTGCAAAACACTAATGCAATTTAAAACCAAATCTATTGCTCTATGAACACAAATAACCAAAGTAAGATTTTTCTTTCTTTCAGAAAATTGTGTTATTGCCACACATGCACATCAGACAAAAGTAGAACATTATTGCCAACCAACCTGCAAGGCTAAACTCCTATTATGATATCCTGAATTGAAAGAAACTTATTTTGTAGCTGAAAGACTGTGTCAATGCAATGCGGAGTGTGTTTTCAAAATCCTATTCTTGTCCCCCTCACTTTTACAGTGTCAGTATGATTTACTCACTTAAATCTCTCTCAACAATATCTTCTTACTGTCTCACTGTCGAAATTGCGGAAGAGGAGGCGATAAAAATGTTGATATGGTCATCTAAGTAGCCTTGTTTTAGGAGAGCTCACAGCAAGAAGCTTAACAGCATCCATATATGTTTTACACTCAATATTCACCTAAAAATAGGCTAGAATTGCAATTGAATCAAATATTGAATATTAGATAGGAAAGGACAGTGCTCTTTTTATTGAAGATGCACATACAATATGTATCTATCATAATGTATGAGGTCTCTATCAACAAAAACTAAATGTCATTTTAAATAAGGTTAGTGTAGTAATACTAGAGCAATTTACCATTAATTTGTAAAGTATGATGTGACAAATTTCATAATAATTTGTTATTTTCTTGATTGATATGAATATGTAAAATGCAAGAAATAGCATTCACCATTCACATACTTTAATTTGTTTTTCTTTTTTTTTTAAGAACTTTTGACCTTTTGTCTGTCCTCCACTTCTGAAACCAAACTTACGCACATGTGTCAGTATTAAATGAGCTTAGAAGGTTTTTAACGTGCTTCAGAGTGAAGGAGAGGTGCAATATTACGTATAATATAATGCCTGTTGCATTTATATAAAGAAAAAAAAAAAAACATTTTCTAAATAAAAAAAAGTAAATAATAATCTCCCCCAGAGGTGTCCTTGAGCCTTTCACATCAAATTGGACATTCTGTAAATAAACACTAAATCTTGTTGTCATGGACAACCAACAAGGGTGGTAAGTGGGAAATGCAAAACAAAGTCATACACGTAACTACCAGTCCCAGACTGATGTGCGTACAGTAAACACTCTTCTGAAGGAAGAATATAGAGGAACACAGTTAAAATGGAAAGGAGAATTAAGAGGATGGATAGATTAATAGGATGCATTAAGCCATCAACAGATACAGACATGCCAGCTGGGTAGATGGAAGGCATAGCTCTCCTCTCTGTCTGGTTGCTATGCTAATCTCTTTTTATGTCAGTTAGGATTACAGTGATCAGGTCTCACAATTTAAAACTTAGCTGAAAAGCAGACATGGCAAACATTATGACAGGTTTCTGTTTATGAACAGCAATCTATGGGCTGGAGATTCTGGGTGATTTAATCACACAGACCAGCTTGTCTGTGTACATTTCACCTTCCCCCATAAGATTTAGTGGCCTTCCTCAAGGCCAACATAAACCTTAATTTACTTGTGACCAAAGTAAGGATTAAACTCATCAATTAAAATGTGATCCCTCCAGGAATAACCTCCTCTGAACTTCACAAAAATAATGTTCATATACACACACAAGCCTGCACTAAAACACATTCCTAAGGGGACTCTGGGATTGTGTGTCTGTTTATATACCTCTATAGAGTCTAAATGGCAGAGCCATCAAACCAGGAGCCACTAATTAGCTAAGAAGGTCTTAAACTGTTTGAGCTAACTCTGGAAACAAAAACACACTGAAGATATTTCCTTTGGTGTTCAGATAAAAGGTGTCTGAAAACTCTGGCAGCCTTATTTTTGTTTAGTCAGGTCATTCAACGTGGTAGGAGAGAAGAGACGAGATGAGAAAATATCTATTTGTCCATTTTTCTAACATTAACATTCAAATTAGGAGTCCTAGTCAAACAAATGTCCATCATTTTTGTCTAACTCTACAAACTCTAACTCTAACTAAATTGATTATACATTTAGTATTTTGGATCCTAAATATAGCTCACTTCGTCCCCATCCGAAAAAAAGTAGTTATTGTTGCTATTCGTATTAAAAGAATCGTTAGACATTTCCGGAAATGCGCTTATTTGCTTTCTTGCTGAGAGTTTGATGAGAAGATCAATACCACTCTTATATCTGGCTGTTACAGCTACAGCCAGCAGCCGTTAGGTTAGCCTATCATAAAGACTGGAAACAGGGAAACAGCTCTATCCAGCAGCAACAAAATCTGCCTACCAGCACATCAAACACTCACTAATTAACATGTTATATCTTGTTTGTTTAATCTGTACAGAAACGGAAGTTTAAAAACGTGAATTTTTGGATTTTGTATATGTTTCAGGTGTTTCATATATGGGACTATTTCCTGGTTGGGTGCAGTGACTTCCGACCTGACAACCTATAGAGACTCCAGGTACGGATTAAACAAACGAAATATGTGTTAATCAGTGAGCTTTAGAGGCCCTGTTTCCAGTCTTTAGGCTAAGCTAGGCCAACAAACTTCTGGCTGTAGCTTCACATTTCTACAAGAATGGTATTGATCTTCTTATCCAACTCTCGGCAAGAAAGCTAATTTCCCAAAATGCCTTTAAGCATGCTTTCTTATGAATGGAAAAAAGCTGTAACACAAGCATGCACACATAGAAAGGCGCAAAGATATTCATATCTTTTTGTTGTTTATGCTTATACACAGTGATTTAGTTCAAACTGAATGACCTCATGTCTTATCTTCCTGTGACAGGAATCAGACTCCAACTATGACACAGTTGGCGAAGTCCTAATGAATATTAATGAGTGCAGGTTACACGCCATGCCAATCAGCATCTGCTGAAAAGGTCAAGAACATCTAACAGTGTTTGTTTAACATACAGTAAAAGGTGATGATTATCTTAAAAACTTTTAACAAAAGTGTTCACTTGTCACATCGAGGGTTATAGAGCTCTATTTAAATCCACTTTCCAACATAGAATGAAGAAGTAAAACAGCTGAATACTTACCGTTGGGGCTTTCTTCGTCTATGGCAACGATGGTAGCAGGAGGACCCGACCGAGACAGCTTACATTCTGGGAGGGTGAAAAAGAAAAAGAGAAAATCTTGAGTTAAGATTTGTACCTTCTAGTGTTTCACTGCCTTATATCTATTTAAGGAAAGCTTGAACTCAATTATGAAGCATATGGATGATTTCACTTGATTAATGTTAGTATTTAGAAGGAAAATGTTTTAAAATGGCTCGCAAGTTTTTAAATGGCAGCAGCCATTTATTTTTTAAATGGCAATCACTCTGTGAGAGTGTCTCTTTTGGAAATTGAATTGAACTCTGCAAAGCACAGTGCTGTATATCTATCTATCTATCTATCTATCTATCTATCTATCTATCTATCTATCTATCTATCTATCTATCTATCTATCTATCTATCTATCTATCTGTCTATCTATCTGTCTATCTATCTATCTCATCTTTTATATATATATGTTTATATATATATATATATATATATATATATATATCAGAGAGAGTGTGGTTATGAGTGGCAAGAGCAAGGTACTGAAAGGAGTGAAGGTGAAAATAGGAGAGGAGTGGAGAAAAAGACTGAGGTGTAAGGGTTAGGGGAGAAAAATGGAGTGTCAGACAGCAGAAAATGATGATGGACAGGGATGCACTTGTTTTAGAGAAAGAGACAAAGATAAATAGAAAAAGTAAAAAACTAAATATAGAAAATAAATCACCAAGCAATAAATACATACAATACAAAATACACAATAAAGGGTAAGCTTGTTAGATATAATCCAGAGTTTATTAACCTCATTGTTCTCTCTACAGTGAGATTAAATGGATTGGGTAGGAAAAGAGCAGAGGAATCATATAATTGGAATGAAATGTAGTAGAAAAAGAGGTGAGGTAAGGGAGGTGAGACTTGACAGTTAAAAGAGACTAATGTCCATTTTTTTCATCTGTAACGACAGGCGTTACTCCCTACAACCGTCTCTGCGGGGTTAGCGGGGGTTAATAAACTAGCACGGTGACTGAACACACAGTTAATAAAGGAAGAAAGAGGAGATAGTTCTTACCCTCATATTGCCAATCTGCAGGTTGAGATAGCCACATCCCACCAGGAAGGAGAGAGGAGGAGAAGGAATGTAGCATCCAAGGGAGGATAGGAAGAAGGAAAAAGCAGAAGAAAGAAATCGTGAAAGATAAGAATTAACCTTCAGAGCAAAGGAAGACAACAAAACAACCAACAGAAAGGGGAGAGTGAGGAATCAAACATGAAATAAGCACAATCAAATAGGAAATGTGCTGTGAGGTGTGTGTGTTTGTATGTACAGTATAGAAATGTTGATGTGCTTATCTCTATAAGCTTTTCCACCTCCATTCACAGCCACCACCCGCAGTTACTGTATTACTATGACGAGAAATAATTTTAACCCAAGCTGGAGGCTTAAAATGGTCCCATTCAGAGCAGAAGAACTGCACCGACATTCAAGGATTCTCCTTTATCCCTCTGTCCTTGTCAGAATTTGGAAATACAAGAACACCCACGTTCACCAGCCAGGGCAACATAATTGTACAGCTCTCGAGGACGGTTGGGTAAAATCCCACAGGGAGGCTGGAAGACTGATATCTGCTCACGTGGGAAATAAACTTCATGAAACAATGATCCCACTTTCTCTCTCTCTCTCTCTCTCTCTCTCTCTCTCTCTCTCTCTCTCTCTCCACGATTAAGCATTACAGCTGTGTGACATCATAGATTATCTCAGGATTCATTGGTATTGTCACCATTGTGTCTTGTTTCTTGCTATGGGAGACAGTATTGAATGTTCCCAAATATAGATTAAACTGTCCTAGGGCTCCGAATTAGCTTATGTTTAGGTTTAAACTGTCCCTACAATGGGATATTCTATTGTCTTTAGGTAGATGGTTGGGTGTACAAAGCACAGGACTTTGACACCAAAGACTGGGGTTCATGTTCTGTGTCCCACACGTTGTTAGGTTTAGATTACTAAATGCTGGCAAGTGTAGATTGTGGTTTTGGTTAAATATTAAACGAATAGTTCTCCTAGTAGAGTAGTTTTGGGAAATACACTTATTTATAGAGGGACGATAAAAACAGTAGTGCAAAGAATAACAATTTGTGGCTTTAGTAAAAGGTACAAGCAGAAACAGTTTCTGGCAAATAGCAGCTGACCTGGACCTCCTGGAGTCTTGTTGTCATGTGAGGTTGCCAGGCAACCAGTGGAGATGCTATAAAGAAGTGCTGGAGGGAGTTACACCATGTAACTCCCTCTAAAACCACAGATTGACATTTTTACATTTTTACATTTTTACTGTTTTTGTATGGATTAAACACACAAGATACAATGTGTTAATTACTGAGCTTTAGAGGTGCTGCTGGATGGATTTTTGAACTTTGGAGAGAGCCAGGCTAGCTGTTTCCCCCTGCTTCCAGTCTTTATGCCAAGCTAAGCTCCATATTTACATATTATAACAGTCATCAGAGTGGCGTTGAACTGCTCATCTAACTTGTGGAAAGAACACAAATACTGGTAAGCTCTTCCTTAATTATCAGGGTTTTAATATTTAACCTGATCTCTCCCTCCAACCAAGCGATTTGAGTCGTCTAAACATAACTGTAAAAATGCTGATCATGCTTTATTTGCCAGGATCGGATATAGTGGGGGGATAAATTAACTATGTTGACAGAAAACATTTAGCAGATACATTCAATTTACGTTTGCTCATTATGTTCCATCCATCCATTCATCCACCATCCCAGGTCTCTGTGGTGGTGAGTGAGAATCTTACCGCTCCACCCTTTTGAAGCTTTTTCTATGGGTGCATCTCGGGTAAGCAATCCAGAAAGATGCATGAGCCATGGAACAATAGTCACTAGTTACATCACACTCTACCAGCTGGCCTGTGTGTATTTGTGTGCATGAGTGTTTGTGTGTGCATGAGTGTGTGTGTGTGTGTGTGTGTGTGTGCGCGCGTGTGTGTGCATGTGTGTGTGTGTGTGTGAACAGCAGATGACAGATGTGTATCCCCTGCTTGACTGCCTTTTTATCCTTCAGTGTAAGCTGATGCCCCTCATCTATTACTAACCAGCCATTTGTTCTCTATGGGGCATCTCTGTCTCTTTCTCTCCACTCGGTTTCTTCCCTCCTCTGTCTCTTCTCATCTGCCTCCCTCGCTCTACCTGTCAGTCTGCTTTCCCCCTTAAATAATAAAAACTAAATGGGATGAAACAGTAAACAGTCTGGGTTGTAACTTAAAGTGACAGATGAACACGATGAGATACGAAAATGAAATAAGCTAAATCTTTTTAAAATGTGAATACCTGGAACGGATGGGTTTTGCTAATTTAAAGTCCAATTTCTCTCTGTCTGTGATCAATTTGAAGAAATTGGTGGCACTTCCTTCGCGTTAAATTTTCATTAAAACAAATGCTTCCATGTATTTGCACAGAAGTTTAGCCATGAAGATGAAATCAGTTAAGTTGCCACGTGTTGTTAGCAGGTCCTAAATTTAATCATGCGTTAGAGTAATTTCCTTTCTCTGTGCATGACAGTTAAGTTAACTCAAGGTTGACAATCTTACTGTGGAAAACCACACTAGGGAGGAAATTCAGGATGAAGAGTCAATTGCATAGAAATGCAAATTCTCTGCTCTCCTTTCACATAGGTCGCAGGCATATTTCCTGACAAGAGTACACTTGTTTGTAATGCTATATCCACTAAAAGGGCTCCCATAGCACAGTTAGTGTTCTCTTGTACGCAGGTACTTCTCCCCCGTTAAGTGTCTACTCATGCTCACCCTCAAAAGTTTACTTGTGCATTTCTTCCCTCATTGATATGTACTTGTCTTCCTGTAAGCGCTCACTTATTCTCCCGTAAGCGCACACTTGTGCCCTCCACTTGCAAAGTTTCTGGAAAAAATAATCACTCAAATGACTATGTGCATGACCAAGTGAAAAAATCCGTCTAATGCCAGGTTTCTGTCAAGGTGATGAAAAGCTCCAAGGAGAGCTGTGTGACGGGAATTGGGGTAGAGCGTTCAAGGTGTGGATCACATTTTTAAAAAAAAGACTTAAAACCTTGAAATAGGTCTCGCCATTCAGACAATATCACAGGCAGTCAAAGGGAAAAGCTTGCTCCATTTCAGATTTATCATCCACCCAACGCCTCTTTATTTAAACCTGGAGTGATTCAATCAATATCTTCTTTATTTACTATTCAAATGCAGTCCATCTAAATTTGGCAGGCAGATTAAGCAGGTACAGGTTGCCAAGGGTGGCCATTAAGAACAAAGTCGACTAAGGAAGAAGAGAGGGGGAAGTGACTGTGACTGCAGCTGAAGACCACAGCAGTCACCCAAGAGTCCAAACAGGCTTGAGCTGGTTGAAAACAACTATTGTTGTTCAGTACACACAGACGCACAGCTTAGCAACTGTCTCCATGATGCACACACACACACACACACGCCCGCTGCTTAGGAACCTTCACGACACAACTCCATTTGCACATTCATGCGACTTAACACAGTTTACACAGGCGAGCCCGTATGCCTTTCTGCTCTCGCACACTCACACATGCTAGAGTTACCATAAAATATACATGCTGAGACTGTGACTCACTGGGGCACCTGCACAAGGCTGATTGTGTATTTGTGTGTGTGTGTGTGTGTGTGTGTATTGAGCCAGGATCCACTGGATGTGTAGAATGAGTCACTCCACAGAGAGGAGCTTCCACATTGCCCACAACAAACATATTGATATTAGCTTTAATGTTGTGTTATTGTCACAGCATTAAATTAATAGTTCAACATTATTTATTATTTATTTAAAACCACAGATTGCTGTTTTTATACTTCACTTTTTGTACAGATTAGCTAAGATAATCAGATGCTGGCTTTAGCTTTATGGTTGACAGATATGGCAGTGATATGGTCTTCTCATCTAACTCTTGGAAAGAAAGGGAATAAGTGTAAATTCCAAAATGTCTAACTACTGCTTTAAAGTCAACAACTAACTGTCTACTGTAGGCTTGTCTATACTTTTCTACCATACTTTAAAACATTTCTGAAAATAGCATTTACATTTATTTGATGTAGTCAAGTAAAACAAACAACCCTATAGTTGTTCGACATTATGGGAAATATACTTATGAGAGTTAGATGAGAAGATTGATAGAACTTTCATGTCTGTACGGTAAATATGAAGCTACAGCGGCTCAGTGGTTTGAACGGGTTGTCCATTAATCCCAGGGTTGGCGGTTCGATCCCCCGGCTTCTCATGTCCACGTGTCGAAGTGTCCTTGGGCAAGAACCTGAACCCTAAGTTGCTCCTGAAGCACCTTGCATGGCATGTGTGTGAATGGATGAATCTGTAAAGCGGGAACTGTTAAGGTTGAAAAGCCAGCAGCCGCTTAGCTTAGCATAAACACTGGAAACAGAGGAAAACAGGTAACAAAATCCTCCCACCAGTAAATGGTAATGGTAAATTAGGTTCTGACAATATAACTTGACACAATATCCAGTGACATTGTTAAAAACAAAGCAGAGATGATGTCTATGGTGCAGTTGCTTACTTTAATCCAATTTGTTTTTACTGTGCCATATTTGTGCTCATTTGAGTTGAAGTTGTACTTGAGCAGTCTGCTCGCTACCATCTGTTAAATATCTCGCTTGGCTACCTTGCCTGGAGTCTAGATTGTGAATGGGAAAACCCAATGATGGTGAACTCCAAACTATGCTGGAATAATATGTGAACATACAAACAAGGCAAACGGACGTCATCTCAAGAGACGTCTGTGTTGATAAGATTTCTGAAAGGATTTCTCTTAAAAAAAGAGAGGAGCTTTAAAAAGCCATTTGCACTTTTCATTGATTGCCACAGAATTTAAATTTGGTACACTCAAACAAAATAGCAAAGTAAACATTTTATAATGAAATGGAAATGGATGATATAACAAGAGAGGAGATGGAAGAGTCTGCTATTCAATATGCAGTGGCATCAAGTGAGATCTCTAGAGGAGTAATTTATAAAAACCTTTCTTTTAGAAGGCCCTAAAAAAACAATGCAGCGAAATCTGCAGAAAAAATGTGTTTTGAGTGTCTCTTTCATATGCACACAATAAAATTAATGAGGATTAATGGCATCACAGTGACCTAATATTGCGAACAATATGTGTATAAGTGTGTGGCATTTCCACATTACGTGTGGGCGTGTAGCCATTAATAGTGTTCCACAGGGTTTATAATTTAATTACAAATTGGGACTTTTCGATACAACTTAATTAATATGCAAAGAGCCCCTCTGAGATAATTTACTTATTAAAAGCACATTATTAAAACTGTGTAAATGAAAATGTTAAAACAAGAAGCCACGCTAGTAACTTCTTTTATTCATTCTAACCGATGCCCCGCTGTCTGTTCCGCAACACGGCTCATAATATATATCAGCCCGTACACCAAAAAGTTTTGCTACAGAATTGACTGGCTGGCTGACAGACGTGACTCTCTAAAAATATATTACACAATCTTTCAAACAAGAGGATTGAGAGATATGGCAGTAAAAGGTTGAAATACAGGAGCAGACAGGCAAAAGGGTGTTTTTTCCTCTAAAAGTTCTCGTGTGTCATGTCCTTTTTAAGCTTCCATCAGCAGGTACACCAATCTAGAGCTCTCCCTGGGGTTCGATTCCTCTCCGTCTTCCCTCCTCTACCCAACCAGCCAGCCGTTCATCCATCACCCATTCATCTATCCATCCATCCATCCATCCTCCCCCCCCCCCCGATCCATTCATCCATGGAGGACAGAGGAGGAGCAGAGGGGACAGAATTGGAGAGGAGAGAGGAGAGAGGACAGAAGGGAAAAAAGAAGAGGAGGATTGGTAGAGGAGAGGTTGAAAGAAGAGAGGGGAAGGAGAGGAGAGGAGAGGAGTAAAAGGAGAGGATTGTAGAGGAGAGACAGTGTGACCTTGTGTTAGATTGATGTATCTCTGGAGAAAACGGATTGTAGACCCACACACACAAAGACACACATACACACACATAGGCTCAGCGCTGTAGGGATCACCACTTTGTCACTGTGCTGGCTTATCCATTATCCTGACTTTCTCTCCCTCTCTCTGTCTCTGCCTTAGTACGTCAGGTCTGTTCCCAGCCGGTGCAGGGTTGAACACATCTGACAGCGGTAGTGGTGGTAATCAGACGGTAGTTGTTCTGAGGACACATGGTGGAAATACAGAAACACCCCTCCAGTAACCCCAAATGCTTTTATGGTAGCCAGCAACTGCAGGATCCCCACTGCTGTCTGCAGGTATAACCTGGATTTTGAAAAGATAAAAAATAGATTTAAAAGGAATAGTTTGACAATTTATTTAATACGTTTATTTGCTTTCTTTCATAAAAAGAGATGAGAAGATCAATGTCAATCTCATGTCTGTGCTCTAAAGGTAGCCTGTGGAGTTTTTGACCACCAGTAGTGTTACAGAGCAATGTTTTAAAGACACAGTGAAATGAAAAATATATTTTCAAAGTTTTAATCTTATGTCCCTCTGTTAAGTTTTCATTTATCTCTTGTCTCGTGTCATGCTAAATATGTGCCAACAGCTAGCCTGGCTCTTTCCAAAGTGAAATAAAAACTCCTACCAACACCTCTAAAGCTCACTAATGTCTCCTTTGTTGAACCCATACATAAACCACAACTGTGGTTTTAGGGGGAATTACTTGCCTGGATATTTCTTGACGAGCAACAGCCAAATCTTGAAGTCTCAGTGAGGTTGCCAGGTTTGTACAGTCTGCACAGACAACAATACCCAATGCCTGTGCTCACCAACTGAATGGCAACGTGTGCTAGCTGGAGATGCTGCACATTAGTGCTGGGTGCATGGATAACCACAAAAACCACAAATTGTCATTTTTACTCTTTTGTTTATGTTTACAAGCAAGATACATCATATAAATCAGACAGTTTAATACGTTTTTGAGCGTTTGTTTTTAACTTCCCCTCCTTCTTTCAGTCTTTATGCCAAGCTTGGCTAAACATGTCTTGACTCTCGCTCCATATTTAATATTCAGACACTCGGAATGAAAGCAAATAAACCTGTTTTCCAAAATGTTGAACTATTCCATTAAAATCATTTTAAAAAAAGTGTTTACTTCTATTCTGTTTTCTGGGATGTTTCTCCTTTTTATCTGAACTCTTCTTACTCAGTGGCACTGTGAGTACACACTTGACCCATACACTATTCAAATACAGTCTGAGGTCCTCCAAAATAAACTTATCTCGCTGTAGTATGTGTGTGTGTCAAGGACAAAGTCTCTGGTACAATTTCTTGACTTAACGTAATAAAAAAGCTGCGGCCTTTTGAAAGGAATATACAGAGATGGGGAGAAAAAAGATGGGCATTGAGAGTGCAGCAGAGTAAGGGAAGGCAGCGCAGAGGAAAAAAACAGCAATAAATGTGAGAGGGGAAAAGTTCCAGAGGCAAAGGGAGTGGAGAAATACCAATCTAGAGAAATATCAGTCTGCTTCAGAGATGGGGGTATAACAGGGAGATGACAGGGGCTGATGAGAAGAAACGGCAGACAGAAAGAAAAGCCAGTGCGAGGGACAAAGACAGGGAAAGAAGGGAAGGGAGGGCTGAAGTGAGGACAGATGGGAGTGACGTTCACTTCAGATGAAACATCTAACAACAAAGGAAAGCAGTAATAAATATTAAAATCTCCTTGAAAACTCAAACTCCACCCACATCCACACGCTGACACCCTCACACACGCACAAAATATACCATAAATCTGCAGTACCAGCCCACCACACTGGCACAACTGACATTAGCGGTGTAGGATATTTGTCATGACCACATATACTGTCCTCCTCCATCACACAGATGGACAAGGGGTGAACACCTGCCCAGCCTAATAGAGTCTAATACAAGAATGAAATGAATACCTCCCTGGCAGAGTCAGATAGGTGTTATAGACTTGACAAAGGTATTATTTCCTGCATGTTACTGAGTTGGACTGCATTTGGTTGTTCATGTTTTATTCTGTTTTTATATGGAGGTTGAAAATGATGAAAGTTGAGAAAAGGTTGTTGCTTTGGCTGCAAACCAACCACCCATACCAGCCCTAACATTATGAAATCACTTTAATTTTATGGCATCAGCCGTCTTGTATGGGGTGGCATGTTGGGCCAGTGGCATCTCTTCCAGGGATAGGAAGAGACTGGACAGACTGATTAAGAAGGCCAGCTCTGTCCTTGGATGCCCTCTGGACCCAGTGGAGGTGGTGGGTGGCAGGAGAATGGTGGCCAAGCTATCATCACTACTGGAGAACACTTCCCACCCCCTACATGTCACTCTTTCAGCACTGGGCAGCTCCTTCAGCGACCGGCTGCTCCACCCTCGGTGTCTGAGGGAGAGGTACCGTAGGTCCTTTCTGCCTGCTGCTGTCAGACTCTATAATCAGTACAACTCCCGGTAATCTACACTTGACTGTCAATAAGCAGACTGTTCACTACTTTACTTCATCTGCTGCTGTGCATTATCTTAATACATATTTTTTTTTATTCATGATGTTATTACTTCATCTGTTGCTGTGTAATACTTTCATGTATTCATGTATATTTCATGTATATTATATATGTGCAATATTTTTATTTTTATCTTATCTATTGTTCATACTTACAAATGCACTCAGTCACACTATTATTATTACTGTCTTTACTGTGTACAGGACTATTTTCTATTTATTTTTATTGTATTTTATTATTGTATTTCTATATATGACACTTTTTCTGGCTGTTGTAACGCTGAAAATTTCCCAGCTGTGGGACAATTAAAGGCTTATCTTATCTTATCTTATCTTAAAGTACAATTACACATCTGCATAGTTATTAGCAAGTGCTATGTAAAACTAGAAGCATTCTGGGTTTTTGTTTTTCACTATTTGACTTGCAGAGAATGTGATTCACAGGTCTGGAGTCATGCAGGCAAGGGTTTTTGGAGGGAGATATCATTTGCTCTAGTGCTAGAGAACTTACTGTGTACTTACTCTGTAAGAACAGGGTACTTACTCTGTACTTACAGATGACTAGATTTTGAATCACATTTGTTTGCTTCTATATCAGGGGCTACACAGATATCAATCCTGTGAGCATGTGTGTGCTTTGGTTTGCACATGCAGTCCAGCTGTTTTGCCAGTCCACCACCTAGCAGTAGCTTATTTAAACAATGTATTTACATTTATACGCTGCGGTATAGAGTCTATAGTTGGTAAATGTATGTGTTCTAATCGAGGGGTGACGAGCTATTCTGTCTATTTAGATAAACGTCTTTCCCACACACAAATTCACTGAAAGCCCAGATGTCCCAGTTTTCCACCAGCACTTAAACGCAGCATACATTTGCAGATCTGTGTGGAGCCGGAGACTTTTGGAATCACAGTTATATCTTTGGTTAGAATAGTCTCAAAACTCCACATGCAAACGTAACCTGTCAGGCGATCCGTGCGCACACATTTAACAATCTGTAAATAAATACAAAAGAATTTCGTAGATTTATAGATCATGTAATACACATTCGTGACCATAATGAGACTAGTTTCCCTCCATACAAAAGGCAGGTAAGTAGCGGACTGGCTAGCTAGTAAACACAGATATAAACAATGCAGGTTTTAAAATATTTTTTAAAAATGGCTTTGCAAATAATTAATGAGGAGGAATGCAAGGCATTTGACATTTTAAGGCTATTTTCGCCACGGTGAATGAGCATGCTGTCTCTCAATATCTATAGTGATGGATGTTTCCTCCTTATGGTAGATGGTGGTGAATGTGCGCCACAATTTACCTGTTTGTTTATACCCTCCCTCTTAATGCAGAGTGCCCTACACAGCTGTTAGTGTGAGCTCACTCAGAGTGACACCCCGTAGTGAAGGGCTTGCGAGTAGGAATCGGTTTGGGAAAGGGTCACAGTCACGCTAGCAGCTGACATTTACATAAAGTCAGACTCTTTTTGCAGTATACCTATGCAGAAAGCTGGCTGGCCTGACAAAGTCATGGTGAGAGGATTGAGTATTGTATAGTATTGTATTGTATAGTATTGTACACCTCTCTCTTTTGGCAAGTGTTCTTATCATTTAACACACTGCAGCTGTGCCACATAATCACAGGTATGTTATCACACACACAAACCAGCACACAGATACATTGTCATGCAGGAACTCTCATAGACAATCACATAGGTGCAAAGGAACAGGCATTTGGCTATTGAAGACAGAGATACACACACACCACACTCAATATATGACAACTCAAGCATAACTCTTTTCATGCCTTCTGTTGTGTCTTGTTCATATTCGCAGATAAGTCACATTCAATTAAAACAACCAACGAAGCACCGTCTACACACCGCAGGCTTCAATTTAATTCATAATCAGAGTCAAGTCGAGTACAGAGCAGAGGGTTTGCATTTCAGTCTGTAACTGGGCTATTAGCATTTAGTAATGTTAAGTTTGAATCCAATAGCTAGAGTAAGCTATTTGTGTGCTACAAGTCAAACTGGCTTCAGGAATGAGCACCAAAACATTATGATCTTAATCAATTAGAAGTTATGACAGTTTATTATTATTATTTTTTTTTTTTTTGCGGGAAGAAAACAAACAGGAGTAAAAGGGTTTGGGGGTGTTAAACTTTCAGCCCAAAAACCTGATTTGACACATTGTGTGGTCACTCACCCTGGGATCCAGGCTCATTAAAAATATACCGGTACTCTTGTCACTCGGGAAACCAAAAGTGAGTAAATATAGTCTCTTACTGTACCTTGGGACACAGGCTAATTAAAACATACTAGTACTCTTGTCATGCGGGGGTCCAAACAGCTAAAAGCAACCGCTCATCCCGGGACTCGAGCTCATTAAAAACACACCAACACTCGAGTCATGAGGGGACCCAAGCTGAGCAACATATTGTCTGTCAACCAGAAAATCCAGGCTCATTAAAACATACTATTCTTGTTATGTGCAGACGCACCAGAATAACACCTGCAATCTGGTTTTTGAGACGCTGGCAACAGTTTAGGAAACACAGTTTTACAGGTTTATTTGAATGCAGGTTGACATGTGTGGTGAGGAGAAAAGAGGAGAGGCAGATGGGCCAGAGAGATCTGAATTGATGGGATGTTTAGAAATGTATACTTCACTACCTACACGTACACACTCACAGACACGTTTGATGCTTACACATCCTCCTGTTCTACCTCTGCACAGAAGCGTACACACTCACAGACATTCACCTTTGGCTGCAGCCCCTGTCAGCTAAATGCCAACCAGATAAATCTCAAGGACTAAGAGTTAAATGGAATATTAATATTCTGACAAATCGAGCAGAAAGTCAAGAGAGTATTATGTTGAGCTCTCCCATCGGTGATGACTTCATTTCTGTCTTACCTTGCTTCAGTTTGCTCTCAGTTCAGGGGAATTTGAATGTGGATGTTTTCTCAAACATTAAGATATCCTTGGCATATTTTTATTTTTTGCCATGAACTACTATTATCAAATGAAGTTAAAGAAACACTGCAACACACCAGGGCTCTAAAACTGACGAATACAACATAGTTGACAAAACCTTAACATCCACCTAAACATTTACATCACACCCCATCCAAAGCCTTCTGGTATGTAGGCTAATATGCCAAAGTTACATTCAAAACATTATGTTATTTCATTAGTCGGTGTGTAAACAGGATGTTGGCCTATAGAATATGCAGACTGAGAGGCATATATTTGCCACCAGGTGAGCAGTGAGGGCTATTACATTATGAGTTTTTCATTACATGGTACACTGCTTGCAAGTTGTTAAATTAAATAGAATAAATTATTTACTGTTATTATTGACTTAAGTGTGGCCCAAGCAGAAGAAATTGATGGTATACGGGTGGACAAAAACAGATGTGAAATGGAATAAGAACAGGAAAAGACTGTCGTAAATTATATAATAAGAGGTAAAACTGAATATACTACTTTACACCCTTTGGCTGTCTAAACAAAGCAGATATCACACATCAAAAAGGATCAATAATGAATTAGGAAAACCTTGTGACACACCGCAGCTGACTGAGATGTGCTCACTACCTAAAATAAGCCTGAAGTCAGAAAAGTTTTGTGCACAGTTCTGATATTAAATTCCGGCTGAACAGACTTGATTTGACTCTGAATTATAAAACAGAGAGGAAAAAAAACATAAAGACAAAGAGAAAAGACAAGACAAAGACAGAAAGAGTGACTGTAAAAGAGACAGATAAGGAGGGGACACAAATAGAGACTGCCATTACCTTCTGTGTCTTGGCCGAGACAGGTTGATAGCAGCAGCAGATAAAGGACTCCTGTTCCCATTATGCTCGGCCATTTGACCCGGCCCCATGACAGTGGCCCCATTAAGTGCGTTCTAACCATCTTCACCACCATGCTTCACCAAGCATCCAGCTGCTGAGAGAGCAAGAGACAGGAACACATAAACACAGGTCAGTCACAATCACTCACCTCATTTTTAGCTTATGCTTATTACTTTAACAGTATGCAACATTGAAAGCGGTCATTTTCAGGTACTTCCTTTTGAGGCTACGCCACCTGTGCTCCGGCTTTCAGTGAACGGCGACGTGGAAGCATACATTAACATACTCACAAGATGTCATTTGCCACTGAAAGAAACAGCAGCAGCCATACAGAGTTTAATGTAGCAGAACTGCGCGCACTTTCCCGACTCATCCCTACACAAGTAAGCTTTGAATGAAAATACGCTTTCTATATTGACAGTGCACTCCATTAAATCCCTAAGGTGACATGCCCTCACAATCTAAAGCTCAGATGGCATTTCAATATTCATTTTGCAGCTGCACTTCACGGCTGCTACGTCGCAAATCTGAAATCTTTGATCAGTCTTTGTGCTCGTGCATCAAAGTAAACGATTGTTTCACAGGGACTGCCACCACAATGGAAAATATAGAAACCTGTGGATGATGATAGAGAAGGAAATATTATGTGCAATGTAAAACGCCAGCGGTGGCAACAACATCTCAGATCTTGCTGCGGAAAAAATGTGACACAGCCGATAATGCATTAGACAGTTTTGAAAGATGCTATACAGAAGAGAGAGTGAGAGAAATACATTAAGCTGATATATGTGTGTGTGTGTGTGTTCAGCTTTTGTGTGTGTGTGTGTGTGTGTATCGCTAAGGTTGAGACTAATTACATTTTATAGGGAGAACATGTACAGCTGAAGGGAAAATAGAGGGTTTCTTTGAAGTTCTCAGTCAAAGAGACATTTGGTACTGTCTGAGTCTGTATGTGTACGTGTCTATAAATTGGTCTTTGATTGCTTTGTGGCAATGCAGCTCAAACCCATCTAACAGCAATACTGCCCACTTACTCGCGCAAACACTTTAAGCGAGTTCTGATGACCTACAAGAGAAAACCTCTTTCAGCTCTTCAGCGCAGACACTCAAAGGATAGTGCGCTTATGTGTGTGGTAGGTGCAAGCGAGAGCACAGTCACACTCCTCCCCCTCCACCATCTTCCCAGCCAGCCCGGGATTTAAACTGACGTCTGGTTGCAAATTAGCTTCCAATTAACCTCTAGCTTACCAACCACCTAAATGGTCCACTGTGAGCGTTGTGTTTTAACCCTGCAATACAGGAACAAGGCCACTCCTTTATTTCCATGGAAGATCAACTGGTGAGGATGCTAACTTTTTGCTTGGGACATAGCGTCAGGATGTTAGTATGCCATCATGTATGTAGCCATCATGCGCACATTTAAAAACACTTTTACAGGATAGCATCCAAATACAAATATGTTATTATGTCTTTAAAGTTGAATCATGTCCTTTTCAAAATAACCCATATACATTTTTTTACCAGCCATAGTATGATTCATTTGCTATACCTAAATTAGTCAAGATACAGTGCTAAAGTATGTAAACACCTTAACCTCTTTAGCATTGTTTTGTTCCAGTCTTCATGGTAATGCTGAGAATATTCTTTGTTCAGCAGAAAGAGATCATCCTGAATGGGACTGCTCTCATTCAGTAAGAACAACATTAACGGCTTCCCGTCACGCAAAATCTGCCGCCTGTTTAATTAGAACTGATTTATGAAGTTCCCATGGCAGAGATTACTGTGACAGAGTCAGATTACTGTTGCCCTACCCCCTGAATGGAGATGGAGTTGGCTGACAACGAAAATGTAATTGCGATATTCTACCAACCCCCTGAGGTAAAATCCAACAGTCACGGGGGCAGCTTCATTTGAGGGACACACGTTAGACTCACAATGCCACAGTGCTTCTTAACCGCCCTTAATTGAGTTTAACATATTAAACTCTGGTGCTGCAATCTATCCATAATGGCGTGCAGGTGTGGCGGACTGTGATCAAGATGTAACATGGTGTCTGAGAAAGCCCTGCAGAGGAAACTGATAACACCTCTGACATTGTAGAGAGAGAGAAGCAGATGGTATTTTTTTCTGTGGCACTGATTTTTATGAATCGCCAGGGACGCTCGATGTTTATGAATTCAAAACTTCTCTGAGTCCCTAATGTCATGCTCGCCCTGTTGATGAATTTTATAAATAATTCTAGTAGCTTTTTAATAAGGCTGAGTTCCCAGGTGACTAATCTCTACATGGAGCCCATGGTAGTCATACTGTGATATTGGCAAGAAACTGATGGACACATGAGGCTGAGGTTGAAACACAGCATCTGCATTGTCTTACAAATTTAAAATTATATTAGAAGCACAAAAATAGATTTACATTCTTTCAACTGTGAAACTATATTGTGTGAATTACAAGCATACAAATATCCTAAAGCATACAGACGTACTAAACATAACATTGCAGTTGTGATCAAAGTGATGCATACAATCCCACTGGATAGAAACATGAAAGTGCATTTTCATGATAATGTTTGCTCAGATTACATTATTTATACCTTGTCAAACATTAGTTGGCACCTTTTCCAAATTCCAGCATGTAAGACAAATAAAGAAGCTGTTATTTTAGTAGTAATTCAGATCATATGTATGTCTGATGCTGGTTAAGCCACCTCCCTAAAGGTTGTGATAGAACACCATGAAAAATAATTCCAGTTTCAGTTGAAAAAGGTGAAAAATAAAAGCTTGTTTGGTGTTGCAGGATGCTGCTCCAGGGTTAACTACTCTGTTTAGTATGCGCCCACTTTATGGAATAAAGCTTTTAATTGCTGCACAGACATTGCCCCGTTATAAACTCCTTTGACACCTAGTGACCCAAACAGTGCAACTCTCAACTTTAATTTTTTTTTAACCTGATCTTGATAAAACAACGATAGTAAATCCAAAATAGATTTGTTTGATGCAATAAACTGTTCTCAAAGGAGCTCGGTAATGTGTTCTCACAAACCAACACAAAGCCAGATTGATTTTTGACAGTGATGAATGGGAAAAGAGTCGGCGCAGTCTTGCTTACAATTGAGATCATATCAGAAATCTAAATGTTCTTATTTCCCTTTTATTCAGATGCACATTATTATTATTATTCACACATTTGTGCTCTCATTTAATTAAGACAACTGCATCTCCCTATATTACCAAATAACATCGCCAGCTCATTGTGAATGGGTAAACAAAGAGACATTTGTCCCCAGATTGTAGCATCTCTAAACTATGGCTAGGTCTGGACAAAAGATATACTGATCAGAACTTTAGCTCCCTCTAAAGTAGGTCTGTTGACTCTCTCAGTCTGGACTTAAAAACCTAATATGACTGCAAACACGAGAGGATGCATGAGGAAGGTCCTTGACCGGAAGCTTTGTTTAATAGATGAATATTACAATAATTAATAATGTACAGAAGAGGATGTATTTCTTGTGGCAGCAGAAGAAGTTCAACCTGCAAAAGTCAATGATGGTGCACTTCTACACCGCCATCACTGAGTCCATCCTCACCTCCTCCATAACCATCTGGTACGCTGCTGCCACTGCCAAGAACAAGGGAAGACTGCAGTGTATCAAAGTGACTGGCTACAACCTACAATCCCTCCAGGACCTGTACACCTCCAGGTCCCCGAGGCCAGCAGAGAAGATTGTTGCCGACAACTCCCACAAGGGACAGGAAACTTTCTGAAACACTCTCCTCCAGCAGGAGGCTGCGGTCCATCAGGACCAAAACCTCGCAAGAACAGTTTCTTCCCGATTGCAGCTGGCATCATCAACAAGGCCCGGGACCCTCACCGACACTTATCCCGCCCCATGGACTCCAAATCTGACTCAATGCCTTACATTAACGAACATTATCTCTGCACATTGCACACATTCTTTATACTGTGATCTTTTGCACATTTCTTGGTCAATATTTAGCAAATTCATTCCTCTTTGTTTTAAACACAGTACAGCTCATCTCATTTTTATATATCTTTTATTGTGTTTTTCTATTTTATATTTATGATTCTTGACTTGTTATTATTTTTATTTTCTCAATATGTTTATTGTTATGCACCAAAATACTAAGGCAAACTTGCATGTGAAAACCTACTTGGCAATAAACCTAATTTTCATTCTGATATTGCACAGACTGGAATTTGCTGCAGCTTTTTTCTATTATACTTTCATGAACTAAATAAACAATGTGACCCCAGATAACTGATTTTCCTTATTAAATCTACACCAAGCACAGAGGGGGAGATGGCGATAAAGAGATTATATTAGATTATTATATTAGAATTATTAAACTAGAGAAAATTGAGGGGTTGAAAATAGGGCTTCAACTCAACTGATAAAGTTAAGGTGTCCCAAATATTGTGAATATTCAGGCTTCTACTTTGAGTCTACTTTATGTTTATTGGCAGCACAGAAATGTAGTTTGACCCTCGCAAGTGGAATCTGTACAGTCAACATTTGTTCTCATATGAGTTGCTGCTAGCATTAGCTAATTCTGGGGCATTGAAACTTCAACTGAGGACATTTCTGTACCTGCTAGCGCTAGTGCTACAGTCCACCATATTGTAAACACTTACCATGCTTTGACACATGTCACTGGGTAACAGGCCAGAAACACAGTAAGTGTAAGAGTAAAATCACTGTTAATCTGCAGTGCAAAAATTTCCCACACACTAGCAGTTGCAGTTGCAGACAGTTGCAGTGAATTAAAACATTATGACCCAAAATAAACATCATTAGTACAATAAAAATAGATACAGAAAACACAGTCCCCAGACTAACTAACCACCATATCATTGGCTATCTAAAGCACACTGTGATGACAATCAAACAAGTTAGCAGAATGAGAATTTGAGAAAAAACAGATCCATAATATTAAGGCAGTATTTAACGCTGGCCAAAATAAGCAATATAGCCGCTAAGGAGAATACAGCTTTAAGAATAGTATATCAGCTAACATGGTTCTTCATGATTTGTCTCTAATTGTGAGACTGTGTGCTGGGCAGAGTTGCTGGCTTATATTTAATTCCCT
The DNA here is from genome assembly GCA_005408345.1 of Macquaria australasica. Taxonomy (NCBI): domain Eukaryota; kingdom Metazoa; phylum Chordata; class Actinopteri; order Centrarchiformes; family Percichthyidae; genus Macquaria; species Macquaria australasica. The sequence continues at coordinate 3,433,949 of SEMN01000007.1, forward strand.
GGTAAAGTTCACAAAGCACTGTGGCACACAATAGTAGACCATGCTGTAAGCATCAGTAACCAGGATGAAGTGTATTAGGGCTGAAGGCGCTTCTCCTCTGGAAGTAACTTCAAAAAGTTTTATTCCTCCAGAGAGGAGAGGAAATACACCCGGCAGAAAGAGAGAGACGCTCACACAAAGGAAATGAGAAGGAGAGAATAAGAGAAACATGGAGATGCAGTGGAAACAGAAAGGGGGAAACAGAGAAAGGGAGAGAGAACAGAGAGCAAGAGGAGAGACGGGGCAGAAGGTAAAAAATAAAAAAAGAGTGAAAACAAGAGATTACGTTAGAAAAGAGGAAGAGAGACCAAAGACTGAGACTTTGTCCCAGACAATACCAGACAGATAGACAGACAAAGAAAGAAAAGGAATGAGACAGAGATTGTGACCTGCACTTTAAAGGCCACTGGTTTCATTGAACAACCTCTCATTGATGTATAACGATCACAGGGTGGAGGAGAAAATGAGAAGAGGGCAGAGCTAGGGTGAGGCTAGGATAGAAAGGAGGATAAGAGAGAAACAATGGCAAACTGAGGGAGAAAAAAAAGATGGAGAAAAGAAAGAGAAAAACAAGCAAATACAAAGAAACAAGGAAAGAAACAAAAGTTTGACCTTAAAACAGAGGAGATATTGATAGAGAATATGTGTCTGTGTGTGTTAAAAATAGTGAAATAATGAAGCTAAGTAACAAAATGGAGACTTGACCCAAAACAATGAGTGAGTGAGAGATGTTGACATGCTGTTTTAAGTTGTTCACTTCCCTGGTGTTTGTGATCAGCTTCCTGTCATTGCATGTGACTGTTATTACTGTAACTCTAACCGTCTGTGTATGCATGTGTGCAGAACAAGACTACAAATAAAAATATTTCCCTTGTACTGTCATACCCGACATCTGTCTATTTCTTTTTCTGTCAGTCTGTCCGTTTGCCTGTGTTGTGTTTGTCTCAGTATGTCTGTCTGTCAGCCTGTTTGTCAGTGTCTGTCTGGCATCTTTCACAGCTCCTCTGCTGCCAAAACAAGACTAGAAATTTCCCTTTTTTTTCCATTTCAGGCAGATGGCTGACTGCCTTATGCAGAACGACTTACTATGTGTGGTTTGCTGTCTTGCTCGAGGGCATTTTGCCAGGGCACAGAGTGAGTGAACTGTGACTCTCTGGTTACAGGATGGTCTGTAAGAAAGCCATGCTGCTGTACAGCACGAACAGAAAGGCAAAACTTGCAGATTCACAGCACAATTCCCTTATTTTCAGGGGCAAGGCCAGAGTGGTGGCCAGGGCCTCTGATCCAGAAGATTTCTTGTTGGAAAGTCAAACAACTAAAAGGAGACGCAAAGCGAAAACAAAGAGACATAAAATGACTAAAAAGAGACACATATGACCACAAACAGATGCAAAACAAAAACAGAGTTGCAAAACAACTAAAAAGAGACAGAATGGCCACAAAGAGAGGCAAAACAAAAATAAAGAGATGTAAAATGACTAAAAAGAGACACAAACCAAAAACAGAGATGAAAAATTACTAAAAAGACATCAAAACAAAAATAAAGAGACACAAAGTGGCTAAAAAGAGATGCAAAACCAAAAAGCAAAGAGATGCAAAATGGCCACAAAACAACACAAAATTACCACAAAATAACTACAAACGAGCAACAGCCATGTTGTTTGTAGCTGTTTTGCGTGTCTTCAAGTCTGGGGGTCTTGCTCCTATTTAGGATGGCTGCGGGGCCTTTTAAATGTCTGCATCCAGGGGCCCATTGTCTCATAATCTGTCCATGGCTGTAGGGTTACAAACAGCAGCTATTTCTTGAAATTATTTCATATTAGAATATTTAAAGTAATTTATTTGGCATTCATGTATTACCAGGACTTTAAATGTGAGTCTTAACATATTTTTACTTATTTTACAAACGTGCCCCCCTTCTTTAAAACTGTGCCCCAGCTTCTAAACCAGCCCCTGCTTATTTCCCACTTCCCTTAGACACTCCCCTTTTCACTTTTGTGTAAATGATAATAAGAGATAAGTAGGCTTTGAAACACAGGATAAGGCAGTGGGTGCCAGGAGTTTGTCAACTACCAGTAAACAAGTGTCAAGCTAAACATTTAAAATCAGTTTTGTGCTCCTTAATGTGATAAACAGCTTGTCAAAATGACATAGATGATGCATGTAGGTTAGAGCAAACAGCATTTGCAAATACACACGGCAAGCCTGCATTTAGAATTATTCAATTATGCGCACTTCAATTTTCTGTATGGACGGCCATCAGACCAGTTTGAACAGGTTCGCAACAGGCTGATTAGGGGGAAAATCTACCTCACTTGGCAGTATCAGAGAGCTCGAACACTCACACACACACACACACACACACTCATACACACAGTTGTGTTGACCAGGCTGTCCAATAAGCTAATGGTGGGGCACTTTGCTCGTCTCGTTCTGCCAATCTCACAGAGACTGTCAGCACCTGTGAGTGTGAACAGGCTGCATCCAAAACACCACCATTTCCCTGATTGCACACAAGCACTGTACAGAGAAAAACACAGAGAGAAAAGTGGAGAGAGACAGACCATAAGTGAAAGATCGGAAGTAAACATAAATTATAAAAGAGTTTTTTTTTAAAGCCTCAGGTCTTAAACTTCAAGTTTGGGATTTTATAAGACTGCCAATTCTTCAGTAACAAACTTTCCAACAAAATAAAGAGAACAGATTGTAAAGCAGTAACAGCATAGTAAAACCAGACCAGCCCACCACTACTGACCTGATATCCACCTCTCACCCTGCCCCTCCAACATGAACACTTGATACTACTACTAGAAATAGAGACAATTTTCACACAATGTGTATTACATTCCAAATTGTACATATTGTGTGCGAAGATTTCCAGCTGTGCAAGCTGACCGTGCTGCCTTCAAGTGCCCCTGGTAAGACCGATCCCTCTGCCAAGAATGGAAGTTACAGCTAAATGAACCCTGTTTATCCATTGTTCCATAAGAAGACCTGATGGCATCTGATGACCACCAGCACTCAAATTAGAAAGAACAAATAACAGAGTGAAGATCGGCCAACAGCAACCCAGATATATAAAAATGCAATTAAGTAAATTTTGCCATAATTGGCAAGAGCAAAGAGAACAAAATGTTGGTGTGCAAGTTGTTTTCATGCCCCTTTAATATCAAATCTTAGCATCCTGTGTGTTATTTCGAAAAAAAATCCCACTTTTCTTATTATTATAGCTCATCATTAAGTTGGTTTTAACTTCATTGCTGGGTCGTTCCTTTGCACTCGAGTTGACATTTAAATACTTTTCAACAGTGCTTGAAAGCAGCATTAAAGATAGAATACAAAACGCTGCTACACGTTCATGTCAACAAAACTGACACTTGTCGCAGTTGTGTTACCTCAAGTGCTACCAAAATAAATGAAGCAATTTGTGGGATTTGCTCGCATCTGCCTCAAAGGACTTTCATGTTCCATTATAATCAGTCTGTTATTGCTGAGCACACGGAAGGCAACAATAAGACAAAATTTGGCTGCGGAAATGGATGTATCGATCAGTTGTGCCGCCCCAGAAGCAAAAGGAAAGATATGAGCAATGCAGGACAAGTTTTGTGAATGCTCACCAAATTGGCAAAACCAGAGAGCAAGCAGGCAAAAGGAGAAAACGAGGCATGGAAGCAAACTGTGAAAAGAAAGACAAAGAAGAAAGCAGACTGATGACAAAATGAAATTGGGAACATATAAAAGTAAATGAAGAACGGTTGGAGGAACACAGAGGAAGAGAATTATGGCGAGAGAGAGGGAGCATATTACTTATCTGCTATTCTGAGTGATTATGCAGTAGAGAACTAAAAGGCATTGAGGTGTAAATATGTACGTTTTTGTTTTATTCGCACATTTTTCAAAACTGCCACAACAATATTGCTTTGTTTAATAGTCATGCCAACAAATAATATAATTTCAAAGCAAGAGTGAGAAAGCAAGACAGATTTAAATTAACAGAGAGAGGAACAAAGAGAGAGGAGGAGTGGTGGTGGTTGGGTCAGTTGAGGACATTTTAGCTGCATTTCCACTGTATTCGTTCCACTACACTATTCGTTCCAGTACTCTTTGTCAAATCCTGGAAGGTCTAGTCTCATTTAAGGCCTTTTAATCATGTGAATCCCTTTGAGCTGAATTCTGTTACTGTTAGAAATATGATTTAAGGGAAACAGCTCCAGTCCCTTTTGATTGGATGGTAGCTGTGTGGAAACTTTCAGTACAATTGAACTCTAGGTATCAAAATGAAAATCTTATGGTAATCCGGGCTTCTGTAGAGAGTGAATGACAAATGTAAAATAAAGTCAAGGTGCTCTTTCTACACAAGAAGCTATCTTTATCTACCCATTGTGGTGGAAGGTAAAGGTGCTCCTGCCTCCAGTTGGCTGAGGTAGACTATATTTGTATTGTAGCAAGATTCTTCCAGTCACTGTCACCCAATTAAAGCCAGTGCAAGCCATCGTGATGGTTTACTATTTTGGAAAGTGGCCCATTGTGGTTTGTGTTTCTTGATCTGTTGTGGCAGACAGTTTTGGGCAGCTTCTCCGGCGTAAACAAAATACTTAAGACTTAATCATTCCATTCATCCACCTCTTTCCCACACGCAGCAGGGAGCTGAGATAAACTAACTGTAAGCTATTACACCGGCACTAAACAGCAGACAGGCAAAGGCGACTACCTGGTGAACACAGTGGTGCAATAAGCTGGTAAGGTGACACATATTTCCCTCAGGAGTTGCTGAAAACCAGACCAGCGCTGGAAGGAGATTGAATGTCAGACTTACATTCATCAGGCGGCCAGAAACACGACTCCAAATGAATGATTATGTTGTTCCGTATCTGCTGGATGTGTAAACATCCAACTGTTTGCTAACAAGTCCATCAGAACAATGTAAAAGTTGATAATATGTCAGTGTTTTGTTTACAGCTTTTTCTACTGCCCCCATGTGGCCAAAAAAATCTGTCGTTTTCATATTTTTATATTTCTTGGCTAAATTGTTCATTCATTTCTAATGCAATGGTTCCAAATTAAAACATGTGATGTTATAGCACAGTGAAAAGCAAGCATGAGGGGGTGGATGGGTATCTTAGGCCACGTTCAGACTGATTTCAGTCCTTAGTGAATGGAGCCAGGCTCAAGTTTTGTTTTCGGTCTGAATCCCGCTTTACACTGAAGGCCTGGGTTTGCATCCCTTCTCATACCAGCAATCAGCATCGGCTTTTTAAAAAATGTAATACTGAAGCAGAAATACGCTAGTTAGGTGCTGGCTCACAGGTAGAAATCAATGAAAGAGAGGGAAAGCCTCACATTCACAATACTTTTATTTTAAAATCAATAGATCAAAGTTTTGGCACATTTTGCCATCTTTTTAAAAAAATGTAACCAAGACAACAATATTTTCCTAACATTAACCATACCCTCACCACACTGTAGATGCCATGCACTGATATTATAACACAACTCAACAGAAAAACATTGCTATGACGTTTTGCAGAGTTGTTCAATATCAACATTCATAATTCGTTTGATGAGTGGGCTGCATGCTGGCAGATAACAGGAGTCATGGGTTTGTGTGTGAGGAGAGAGAAAGCATGATAGACATTTTAAATCTTGAGATTAAGCACACAAACATGAATCAGCTGTTTTTATTGACACTAGAAAGCCAGATTTCCAAACAAACAATAAATATCCGGTCATAAATTTACTGGGAACCCTTCCCACAATGCACCTTTTTGAGGTCAAGTTACAAACCAACACACATGCACGAACACATATTCCATTTCACTCACTTTGTAGTTAATGGCCCAGGAGCACAGTTAAGCTTTGGCGATCTATTTCCTGTCCTCCATTAAGCCCTGATGGCTCATTTCCTGTCCTCTTCCTGAGCAGATCTCTCCACCAGCAGGTGACACAACATTAGGAAGATATTCAATACAGGACACAATGGAGCGTAGTCTATATGCATGAGCGTGTATGTGAAAGTGTGTATATGAGCTGGTATGTAAGGGTATGTATAGGGGTGCATTCACATGTTACCATTCATACGTGAGGGAGTGAATAATGAGGCATGTCCTGCGGTTAACATGGTGTAAGTAGATGTTAACTATGACAGATTGTGCTGCCACTGGTGACCATGGTTGATCAGTCAGATAGCCTTCACCCCTCTGCTCCTCAATTATTTCACAGTCACATAATTGTATGGATGGCAATAAATCTCACATCTCATTTCATGCGCTTGATTTCACCTCTAATGTCACGGCAGCTCCAATTTCAATTTGTCTGATACTCTTTTCTGGAAAAACTCCAGCTAACAGTGAGTGAGCCTGTAGCCGTCAGCTGTCACTGTTGTCCCTCAAAGGCACTGCAGCAGGACACACACATGGACATGCACTGGCTGTTGTGTTGTTGAGTGTTATGTCTAATTGGAGAAATGTGTTCCAATATGAGATACCCCCCATTTCGAAAAGTGACATCTACAGCCTATTTGCAGGTGTTGTTAGCCCTGATCCCTTACATTTCAAAGTATACTAACTTATGTTTCCTCCACCAATAAAGCCCCTGTTTCCACAAGAGGTGAACATATAACAAGCAATTTTGTCTTTTTTGGACTAAAATTAGGATAGTCGTTCTCTCTTTGTAGACTGTGTACAATTTTGTGTGTAGTACAAACTGTCAAACACTTAAAAAGATGTAAAAAGCAAAAGTCATGACATGGTATTGATATTTGATCTGAATTCATTAATTAAATTTAATTAATTAAATTTTTTTCGAGGCTTGCAAGGCCAGAATACATCTCATCAGATCAGTTTCTGCAATAGGATTCAAGTGCAAGAACAGCCACCATATTTTCCTAGCTTGAAAATTGGGAGGAAACCCAAAGTCATCCAGCAAGTGGTGCGTTTGTCCAAGTGTTCATATTGATGTCTCAGGGAAGGAAAGCTACTGTCAGTCATTTATTGTAGGGCCTACTTGGAATGGCATCTGTCCCAAGAAAATGTCTAGTGAGGCCTGACAGACCACAATGATGGGAAAAATGTGGGCTGGAGTTTTGAGGCTAGAGGCATGTCATTATTGAAGAGGCCAATTTCACTTGCATTTCCACATTATTATACTTCTATATATACTATATATTGACTATATGGGTCAAGCTCCAAAAACATTGGATCCTACAAATCCCATAATGCAACTCCAAAGCATCATTTGCTAGACCCCCTGCATGGTAAACACACCTCTTTCAAACACCAGCATGCTAATGTGAACATGCGAACATGCTCACAATGACAATGCTACCATGATGATGTTTAGCAGGTATAACGCATCTTAGTTTAGCGTGTTAGCATGCTAACATTCGCTACTTAGCACAAAACACAGAGCATCAGCTTCATAAATCGAAACATCATCATTGTGTGGGAAACATGAATGTCTATACAAAATCACACGATGATATTACATGAGATAGTTCAGTCTGGACCAAAGTGGTCTCCAAGCTCAAGCAAAAATGACTCAAGTGATGTCACCTGAGCCATTTTCTCAGACTTGTACAAAGCCACAGAAGACATTATACAGTTTTTGCAGGCTGTGTAGTATCCTCTGTAACTATTGCATTGACTTTGACATGTGGAGTACCCCTTTAACTACTATACATTTTCCTGCAAATTCAAAACATTCACACCAAGGTCCTTTTTGGTCAGTTTGGTAAAGGCAGTCATTTAAGTAATGGACACATTCCTGCTAGCACCTGACCAGGAATCCAACACTTCCATTACTAGCTACTACATTACTCTCTCAAACTGCTGCTTCTGTCAGCCTAGTTCTAATTCTTACCCTGGCTATGCAGGCCTGACATACTGCCCTGGAACAGGCGTCAGGGCTTGCACGCAAATCACAGCTGCCAACACCATTTAAATGTTGTCACCTGAGTTTGGCTGCAAATCTGCTGATCCAATGATCTGCAGGGCACTGATTGGCACACACAAGACCTGTGCACAAAGCTCCTCTTTAAAGTCTTTAATCAATATTTGATAAACCTATGAAGGAATGAATAAATAAATCAACATCTGAATCCAGCTAGAGACAGCAGCTCCTGTGGTGTTGGGTTTGGTCGGATCACAGTCTGTGTTATAATCTGTTAGAGAAGATTCAGAAGCACAGTTTCCCACCGAAAAGACAAGATATTAAAGAGAAATTGCAAGATTACCCAAAGTTTGCTTGATCATATACATTTTGGGAAATTGTTTCTTGACAAACAAGTAATCAACAATAACACATAGGCACTACTTTCTCCCAGAAAATTACTGTAACAACAAATGTGCTATCTAGAATTAATCAAACAACTGAAAACACATGTAGAGCCAGACTGATTCAGCTCCTCTCTGATTAAGACCTTCCCCATCAAGGTCATGGGCATTCTACGAAATAGCAACTGAGAAAAACTTGCCCTCTTCAAAACACTTCAAAACTGACAGCTTTGTTAAATATTAATGACAGCTGGGAGACTGAAGAATGGAAAGGGAGAGAACATACTGGAAGAATAACTGATGAAGGAGTGAAAATAATTGGTCGTAAAGATTTCTTTCTTTAAGTAGTAGTGGTTTCACGTTCTGGGAAGGGAGCAAGAGAAAACACTGAGGAGAGAAGACAGAGTGCAAGTAAGAAAAGGAAGAAGAATAACACGAGAAAATGAAGAGGGGGGAATATGATTAAGAAGTGACATAATAAGACAGATGGTTGTGTTTTCAATTTCCTTTTTCAGCCTCTGCCCAGTCAGCATGTTAATCTTTACAAAAGCCCCACTTTTCACCAACATAAATCAACTGGCAAGATTTTTTGTACATCGAAGTTCTTACTGCCCTAAAAAATCTACTATGTTCTTATCTCATTATCCACTATGAAAACAAACACAATATTGCCCTACTTTGTTATCTGAACATCAGCTGTGCCATGTCAGTCAACTTATCCTAATAAAATCTTGCTACTTGTCTAGGATTTAGCTTGATGTGGAGTTGTGTGCTATGTTTTCTTGGAAGAAAATTCTGAATGAGTCCCTGTTGGAGCTATGCAACAGCTAATTAAAATCCTTAAAAGGTATCTTCAATCTGGGATGTAAGAAACACCTGCCAATTTTGGTATTAAATGACTTAAAAGACTAAAGGTGTACCGCCTCGCTAGTGGCTCTGTTAGGCTGTAGTGGTGCCTTGAGCTAAATGCTAACACCCTCACAATGACAAAGCTAACATGCTGATGTTTAGCTGGTATATGATGTTTACTGTGTTAACCATCTCAGTTTAGTGTGTTAGAATGCTAACATTTGTTAATTAGCACATCATATGCTAGCGTAGCTAAAATATATACAATCTAGTAACTGCGCAGCTTCTTTAGAAGTTGTTTCACGTCGAAGTTGGGGAAACGTTGCCAGGTTTTTAAAAGAAAAAGGGGCACACATCTAAAGTGGACTTAAAACACTGTCCCCGTAAGGAAGGGATAAGTCTCATCATTGGGCTCTAAGCTTTATCTTTTCTTCCCTAAAGGTCGTTCAGTGACCAAAGAAAATCCTCACCCTTGATACGTGCATGAAATCCACACTATTACAACCTGAGCTCCTCGAAATGCCAGGACAGTCTCCTCACAGGCTACTGTCTGTGGCGTTGTATGGATAACTTATAAACCTGTGACTTTTACTTTAAGACTTGTTGTCTCTGAACCACTTGCTGGTGTACAGCCTCCAAACTTGGACATTATAAGTACTAGAACTTACGGGATCTCTGGCAGGACAACGTTATCACTTCCTTATCACAAAGTAAAATATTTCACACTATCAGGAGCAGTAAAGTTTTCGTTGAAGTTTTGCTTTCGATGAGTCATTGTCATCATCGAGTGTGGCATTGTTTTTAAAAATAGCCTCTCCTATCAACTTCTACCCTCATGTGTTACCTCACATTATATATTTAAAAGTTTTACCTCTGAGCTTTTAATAATAAATGAATTAAGCTAATTTTATTTTGAGTTTATATAACACCACTTGGTTCGAGTGAATGCACATCTAGATTTTAATCTTGCACTATACCGTGATTTAAACTTTAAATACTTTACAACTTACATTTTATGAAACAATAATATGATGGAGCCAACATCAACTAGACCCAATTTTAGACCCAAAGTTTTATGATTGGAAAATTATATAAAACTTATGCAAGACAAATTTTGTTTAATATCAACAGCTCTCTGGGTTTTGTTATTTTATTGTGTGTTGCCATAATGTATGCTTGTGTTGATTTCTGTATGGATTTTTAACTGGCTACAACCATTAAACCATATTTTGTACGTGCTAAATCAACCTCTAATATCTGTCTCTTAAACAGGCTATAGCCAGTGGCTGGTTAGCTTATCTTAGCACAAAATCTGCACTTGTAAAATGCAGAATTGTGGATTTTACACTTGTTGGTTTTTGTACAGATGAAATAAATGAAATATTACATGTTAATTGGTGAGCTTTAGATGTGCTGGACAGGTCCAGGCTGTCTGTTTCCCCCTGTTTAATCAGCTGCTGGCTGTAGCCTTATACGTAACTGACAGATATGAGAGTGGTATCAGTCTTCTCATCTAACTCTCCGCCAGAAAGCGAATAAGTGTATTTCCCAAAATGTCTAACTATTTATTCAACTGTTACTGAAACATACTACCACTTGGTCTACCACAAAGGGGAAAAGCAGCGACTTTAAAAACTACTAGGGAGTGAGGAAGTCCAGCATGTCGGAGAGCTGGCTAGACTTGTACAATCTTTCCCAAAAGTAGCTGAGAAAGTAAGTAAATCTATCAGTGTGAAACTATTTTGAGCCTCCAGTGATCCAGTTTTAACTTTTCTGGAACACAATTTTGTTGCTGAGCAATATTTAGCCAACTAGACTGCTCAGTGTGAAGGGAGAGTGAGTGAAGGAAGAGAGAGAGAGAGAGAGAGAGAGAAAGAGAGAGAGAGAGAGAGAGAGAGAGAGAGAGAGAGAGAGAGAGAGATCAGTTTGATGCCAAGAGCTGTGCGTTGACCCTGATTAAATGCCTCCTCTAACTCACTGGGACCACTGATAAGACCAATGCACTGTGGGCAGTTTGCGTGCTATGTGTGTGTATGTTCAGGAGCCAGAGCAAAAGATAAGGTGTGTGTCTACACATGTGCATGTACAAGGAGTGTGTGTGACTCTGCGTGTGTGTGTCCCAACACCAATTCTCCTGTGTAAACATGCTGACCTGGCACAACACCAGTAGACACTTTGAAGTTGGCAATAGCCACTGTAATCCCCCTACCTCTCTCGCTCTCTCATACACTTACACACACACACACACATACACACACACACACTGAGCCAGAGGCGAGACTTAACACTGGCAACCTTCTGTGGCTTAGCATGTGGCCACTAACACACACACTCCTACACACACACACACTCATCCATTGTGACAGACAATAGCATCCTCACGCAGAGAGATAAAACAATAAATTCTCTCACGCACATATGCACAAAAACACTGACTCTCTCATAACCATTTTTTGTTTTTGTTTATGCCACCTATAATGGACATTTCTGCTATGTTACATGTGAGTGTGTGTTTTGCTAAAAGTGCCTGCCACTCTGGAGTGTATCACACTACAGCCTCAGAGCATCTCCGGGTCTTAAATCAGACATGCTGACATCCACACACAATCATCTGAGAGTCTCCAAATGCACCAAGCTCTCTGCGACAGTCAGACTTTACACACAGTTTATGTGAATGTGTACACTTTGAGACAAATATATATCATATAGCCTTAATAGCAAGACATACTGTATCTTATCAACAGGTGATGCTTTACTTTTTAAACAGAAATTGTGCAGTGTGCGTCCTGCCCATCACCCGACACAACAGTTGAAACAGCATGTGATGCACGTCGGTGGGTTAACCTTGGAAGGCGCTGCACGCTCTATGAATTATAAGGATTTGCTGGCTACCTTGTGCTTAAGGGTCAGTTCACCAAAAATACAAAATTTAAAAATACAGCTCCTATGAAAACTACATGCTCTGTGGATTACCCGGAGAAACTGTGAAATTGCTGTGCGATACTTAAAAGAGATGTTGCTGTTGAATTCTTTAAAGCTGCATGAATATATATTTTTTGGTCACTATGGGGCAGAACACCCAACATTTGACATATTCTGGCCTTTTAAAGTTGATGGCTAGCCCACTGCTTCCTGTTTACAGATCCAGCAGACACGGCAAGTCGTGTTTGTGGCGATCTGTCAAATTTAAGTCCAATCTTTACTGTCCTTTTATCTTTGTTTTGGTCTCCACCAACTCCTGAGATAAATATCTGTCATCAGCTTTTTCACTGCAAACAGCTTCCTGCTGTGGCTGGAAATAAAGTTGATGAGACATCCGAAAAACCAAAAGTTACCATGAGTTAGTATATAATTCTCTGTGGGTTTGTCACTACTAACAACACCTTTCACATTACATGATGTTATTTGACCTATTGTTCATATCATAATATTGATTAGAGCAGCTTTAAATGCAACTTATTCAAAGCTTTGAGCACCAATAATGACATTCCATTCACTTTCAATGTATTGGGATGACAGCAGAAATCTCTAAGATGTACAGTATATCTCACAACCTGGGCAATACAATAAAACCCAAATTATCCACATTACGGAATACCACTAGAAGAGTAAACATATTATGTTGTAATTATGGTGAACTCACAATTAAACATAACCAGATACTATCGGCTACTTTCTACTCCGTGTTCAGAGGTTGGGGTGGGGGAGCTCACCCAGGTTCACTGATGTTAACTGGACGCCTCGACTCATCCCACGCTTCTCTGTATGTTGGTTATGTTTGGTCTTGTACTTTATGTTGACCGCATGTACAAGGGACATTTGTTTTGTGTTACTATTTACTGCAACATGTCAATACATTACTTATATTTTTTTTATATTATTATATTATTCTCCTGTCAACTCACAGTGGAGTCCATCTGACAGTTAACGCAACACTTCCTGTTAGAATAAAAACGTCTTTTGCTCCTGATATGCAGTTCACTCAGAGAAATGAAAGCCATTATTCACGCACCCCATAACACACTATTATCACTTGGTCTATTGTAAAATAAGACAACACATTTCTGACCCTAAATAACCACTGCAGCTGTGTTGACTGTTTCCAGAATGGTGGCAAAACAGGAGTCTGCCTTAGGTGGCAGCAACATGAGTGGAAGCCTGCTACTTCATTACCTCATTGCCCACTGGTTATGTCCCACTTTTACATTCCCTGCCACACTAAAGAGATTGCCATTGCACCAACTGTTGTTGGCCATGTATCATTACCTCAATATGAGTAAGCATCCACAGTGGAGATGGTGAACACAGTACCATGTTATAATATGTCTAAGGCTCATTGACTAATTCTTTCTTATTTGGGTCCAGGGCTGAAGGGGTTTAGGAACCCCTGATCAGATAGAAAAGCTACTTAGGGTATTAAACTGGGGCAGGGGGTTCTCAGAACTTTTACCACACAGGATTAAAATTGAGTTCATTTAATCTTACCGTGGGACTCAGGCACACTAGTAAACTTCTCCTTGTACAGGGACCCACCACAAACAACCATAAACTAATTTTCGACCCAGTTTTAGAAACTACAGGTCTAGGGAAATGGAAATCTAGAGTGGGGTGAGGTATAAATTGGAAAGTTAGCGTGTTGTTGAGTGTTTATTCCCTTTTGTAAGACAACTTAAATTGCTTTTATTACTTTCTTTATTTGTCACCTGTTCGCTTTCTTCTGTATTTGCTCTTATTTTGCCTGTTAGAATTATATAAAGTGGTTACTCACTGTGAATTCAATAAAATTTGTAATGCTCCTCATAAGTAATAAACAGAATAAAAAATTTGGTCACAAAGAAAATAAGTAAGGCAGCTCTTGCTAATTGGCCTCTTTGTTTCTGCTGCCTGGGTTGCCAGATATGCAGATTCCAGGCAGTGTTTTGGCCAGCAGGCAGATAATCTTGTTAGGAACAATTAATTCGGTTGTATTGTTGAATGTAAACTCAATCCCTCACACAGAAGCATTCACAACAGCACCTGGCACCACAGCCAACAAACTCCAACTAAATGTCAATGAGGATCAACGCTCCTGCACTGAAGTTGGAGCATAACAGCCAAAGTCATCCAAAACTTCACCCAGTGTCAATGGAATACCTAAAAATAAAGCAAATAGACTAAAATAAACTCTTGCTCTTCAGCATCACAGATGGTGTAAGTCATCTCTGTGTGAAAACTAAAATTCAATACACATTTGATAATGTTGGGCACCAGGTTGGATTTCTTCGTAAACCTGCTGGATAGCTTTACAGCGTCAAGCAGGAAGAGGGCGCTGTTCTTCCAGCTGTCACAAAAGGCTGTAGCTATGATTGAAGATGGGCTCATGTTCTTGGTATATTTCTTCAAAGAATTTGTAGAGTTTTATGACTTGGGGATAGTTAACTACAGTTAACTCTATGGACTGATTCCAGTATTTTTAGACCCAGTATATTTAGATTTCAACCTGCAATAACCTATTTTTTGGCCACTTGGGGGCAGCGGAAACAAGTTGTGATCAAAACACTGACATGTCATCACCTTTTAAGTTGATATGCCAAACTTGTTAGCAAACAGTTGCTTTTTTACACATCCAGCAGTTACGGAGCTACATTAGCATTCATTTGGAGTCATGTTTGTGTCCAGCTGATGAATGTAAGTCCAATATTACCTCTGTTTTAGCTCTGTTTTTGGTCTCTACCAACTTCTGAGGGAAATTTCTGGCTCTTTAGCTGCTAAATGCTCCACTATGTTCACCAGCTAGATGCCAACATTGTCTGCTATCTGGTGTTAAGCAGGTAGTGTACTGTGGGTTTTAGAGCTTTTTCACTAAAAAGAGCTGCGGTTGAAAACGATGCAATTGGAGCGGTGAGAGCGAACCTGCCAAACAGCTAAACAATGAGCTGAAACTTGCCATAAAGCTCCGTAAGCCCGAGTCGAGCTGCAGATTCAGGTGACCATACATGTCTGTGCAAATGGTGAGGGAAATAGAAACAAAACAAAAACCCTCTAATGTAACATGTTTAATGGTGCCCCAGAGAAAAAAAGACAATGGTAAATGTAGTCTTAACTTCAAGAATCTCTAGCAATAGCAAAACCACAGGGATAAAATAGACTAGCAGACATCTTCACCCTCGTCTCACTCTTCTATTATCTAAATAGTCAGCGAAATGCTATAATGAAACACACCTATTGATGCTTGTAGCTCTGTAAGAAGAGCAGAACCCTAAATCAGCTTAAGCCATAAACAGCTATGTTAGCAATTTACAAAAAAGAATGGTAGACCTATTGTTTGGGTGCCAAATGTTCACCTCATGTGACAGGAACATTTAAACTAAGTTCGTAAACCCACAGAATATGTTTTTAGTTACGAAGCAGCTAGTGTTGTTCACAGAGGCCTGAGTAACTCAATGAGACATGTTTACGACAGCTTGTTGTGAGCATTAAGTCAAATATAAACCTCCCAGCACAGGTACAACAACACTGTCACTGAAGATTTTGAAAGTAGCATTCAAAATTACGAGTCTAGTTGAACAAAAGAAGAAAATGACAAGCCTTTGTAATCAGGGGGACAGGAAAAAGACAGGACAAATGGGTCCCACTACATTGTAAATGCACAGGAGTTGGGCGGTACATTTGCAAAAACCCTAATAAGAAGAATAAGATCAGATAGAGAACATGTGCTTTTGTCCATACTGTCCACTTCTGCCCTCTGATAGAAACTGACGAACTGAGCAATAGCCTGCTATCTGTCAGGAATAAGAATAGTTAGCCTTGCTCACATGAGTGTGGCTAATTCAATATGACATCTTTCTAATAGGTAGTCTGGCCACTGGGAGGATGGGACCGAATGCAGAGAGAGCACAGATATCACAGGTGGGGAGTAAGTAAATGTAAATCAAGCGATAATGCGGGTTTTAAGTCTTTAGTGAGTAGAGTGGTGTTTGGTAAAATCAAAAGAAGTAGTAAAAGAAGAGACGCTCTGGACTTGACTTTCAATAATTTGCTAGTGTTGCTGATAAGACCATCCCAAAACAATCTGCAACAATAATGTGTGGAAGCAGACTATTAAAGCAACACCAAATTATCAAATCTGGCTGGTATCTAAGTCAGTTATTGCTGCCACGATGATAGCATCATGATGCAGTGACAGCAATTATGTTACACAAAACTCCTAATTGATTGATGTTGAGAGGAATGGATGCATTCGTGTAATAATTAGCATCGAGGTTGAGGGGAGTTGTCAATCAGTGTCATTGCTTTTAATGCTATTTCATTTGTCATTAACTTAAAATGTTAAAATGAAATGCAAAACATAAAAACCAATGGCAGCCTTCACTATTAAAAGATCCCATGAAATGAAAACCTTGGTCATTACCTTGTGTCACACTGTGTTTTATACCAAGTAGGCAAATAAATATATAAATAAATAAATAAAAATCTCATCCAGTGAAGCAGCGTTTTTGTTTTACATCACTAATCATAGACACAGGGTGTATACAAAATTCTGTATATGTGTATATTAAATCTGTTAAATTGGGATAACTGAGAGTGATAAAATGTTGAGGCAATGCAGGCGTCTTTAAAAAAAGAAGAAAAAAAACCTTTAAACACCATATTTTAGACCTGATCCTGACTCCGTATTCAAAGACAGATGCTGTGTCTCAAATCGCGTACTTCTGTACTTACACTTATTATTTTGAGTGCAAAGTATGGCAAAATGCAGTGTACTGTAAGTACCCAAATGATGTACACAAAACGGTCGGAAAGTTGAGTGTGGAACGCTGCACACTTCTCACCCTCAATGGTCGCCATCTTGGCTACGTAGCAGAAGGGGAGGGACCACCAACATATGAAAATGGCGGCCGCGGTTGCGATTGTTATGGCTAAAAGGAAAAGCATGTTCATTTTTCATTCATTTTTAATATAATTGAATTGTAGTCAAGTGAGCAAACGTGCTGGCAGGTATTTCGGCGTGCGGCAATCGTGGTAAAATGTTGGCGATAATGCTCCGCCCGGTTGCAATCCGTCATTAAAAAGAAGAAGACGAAGACGTGGTCAAAGGCTGCGATCGTCATTTCCGGTAAGCGCACAACAGCAGTATTTGATTTGAGACAACACTACCCTGTCAAAATTAACGCACTACACAAGTCAGTACATAGTGTACACAGTGTACTGCATGTAAGTGTACTAACAGAAGTACGCCATTTGAGACACAGCTAGAGAAACATGCTTCGGACACAAA
Organism: Macquaria australasica; assembly: GCA_005408345.1. Taxonomy (NCBI): domain Eukaryota; kingdom Metazoa; phylum Chordata; class Actinopteri; order Centrarchiformes; family Percichthyidae; genus Macquaria; species Macquaria australasica. The sequence goes on from SEMN01000007.1 coordinate 3,451,364, forward strand.
GAAATGCTTTCACACAGTTACTGGACCAGATGAACACTGCTGGTAAACTCAGAACTTATTTCCCATCTGAATCTGACAGTTCAGACTCCTTCCATGTACACAGGCAAAGGTCATGCAAGGTCAAACTGTTTCTATGATGAAGCATTTATCCTCATTAATCATTGGGGATTTTGAAACTTTTGACTGAAACTATGGTTGAGATGTTAATATCAGACAACTGCCAGAGGGGGAAAAAATTGTTGAACGTGTTCGTGGTCATCATTGTCACAGTTACTCCACTATTGTCAGTGGGGCAGCCCCGGGTGATTGTAATGAAATCTGAGTAAGGCTCCACCAGCCATGCCAAGCTCTGTGGAAGCCAGGCTAGTTAGTAAGCTCTGCCTATGGCCCCGTTTGGCCCCAGTGAGGAAACAACACCACTCCAGTCTCCCTGCTGTTGTAATAAGGGACTATATTTATAAACCAATACTGTAACATTGGAATAGCATTACTTCAACAGGACCCCAGCACTATCAAATCTTATTTAAACAATGAACACATCTGAATTTAGCTATTCTAGTAACATTCCTGACTACCCAGGCTCGATGGTGGTAGCTTTAGAGGCTTAAACATATTTTTCTTAAAATGCGAAACTGCACACCTTTATATTCTTGAGATCAATTTGTATCTAATCCTTTTTCCATTGCATTCAATTTGTGAAATACATCTTGGTACCACAGGACATGTTTTGAATTGGTTTTATAATAACTAGACTCAAAATCTTGACATTTTAATGCATTTTTAATAGCTTGGGTTGGTCTCAATGTCATTTTTCTGTATACACGTACACTATTAAACTGTAGAAAAACTGCAGAAACTGTCAAATTTGGAGCCACAAGAAAGCGCAACCTTAAAAGCATTCTCATGCCCTTACAGTATTAGAAAATCGTGCATTTATTTCAAAATAAAAGATAATAGAAAAATGGATGCATTTAGGAACAGTGTGACTAAAGCAGTGGTTCCTAGTTGAAAACCTCAGGACCCAGATGACTCAAATGAAGACCAGCAGGGCTTTGAGTCTTAAAGACCCAGGTTGAGAACAAATGGAATAAAAGATGATAAAAGGCACGAATTTATTTTTGCCACATTTACAGTAACATAATAATCCCTCACTGTTATTGCACACAACCCTCTGCAGTGCTTATTTCTTACTCTAAAACCAGGTTGCTTCGAAACTGTATACTTTACACGTCCATGCCAGGGATTTTCAGAAGAGATGATGATTTGTTCTGTTTTAGAGCAAACTGCACTAAAATATCAAAACAGGTGTAGTCAATAGTGTTGGATTACAACACTGCATAAAAAAGCAACCTTTTAGTCAGTACAAGACTGATTATACGACATGATGCCAAAGATCTGAGTACAAATTATACATCTTGCTGAGTCACTTGGCATTTTAGGTGGTTTTATCCAGGTTGTACAATGAGTGCAAAGGTCAAATATGATCAGTAACTAACATTAAGGAGTGCAAACATCAAAATCAGACTCTAAAATATTAATTTGGTAAAGCATAAAGTGTTCTTTTCAAGATCAGGTAAAGAAACAAAGTTAGAAAGTGGCTTTTTTCTTCTGCACTAATAACTAATTAACCAAATTAATTTTTACCACAGTGAAACATCACTTCACGGACAATCTCCCACTGAAAAGCGAAGGACTTAGCAGCAGTTATTTAAATCGAAGTCCTGGTGCTTCTGTCATCCAGCGTGACTAACAGGATTTGACATGGTGACGAGTGGACGGGTCCCAGGTTCACAAAACACATTCTGTCTGTCTGACCCCTTTTCACACATACACACACACACATGCACACGCTTATGTACACGAGACCACACACAATCCCACCCGCACACACACACACACACACACACACACACACACACAGGTAGAAAAGCAATGGCACATAATCCAATGCATTCTCACTTGGACACTCAGGCTCACTCAGCTTCATTATAACACACAGACACAGCAGCAATATTTAGTCATGTGTTTGTCACTGCTGGTTGTTTAACACTAAATAGCTCCACCTGTGTTTACAAGCCACTTTCACACATGACTGAGCAAAGCTTCACATTATGTAAGGGTTCATATGTTGACACCCAGAGCAGGATAAAGTTCATTATAAAGACAGAATAAAAAACAAAAATAAACAGCAACACCTTTTACCTGTTACACCTACTTTACACCACCCCCACCTCTTGTTACCTTTGACTTTCTCCCCCTACTATCTGCTCTGTATTGAGGAGGCAACAGCTTGCCTTATTCAAGGTAATCGGATGACTCTCTCTCTCTCTCTCTCTCTGTCTCTGTATAATCCGAGACACACAGGCTGCTGTGGAGTAACCTGCTTTTGACGGGACCACTGCGCCCTGAGACAGACCATATATATATATATATATATATATATACTGTAGCAGCACATAAGCTTCCACTACTTGTTGAAAACATACACTCTTGGTATTTCAGATGAGCTAGGAGATCACTTACAGGGTAAATTGCTGCTCAATTACAGCCTTATCTCACATTATATAATGCATTTTAACCCACGACCGCCAGAAATGCAACTCAGCTCAGCTTACGCACCTTGATATCACATGACAAATCCTATTTTAAATGTACAATATACACTGTAGTAAAGCCAGAGAGAGTGCATTTTACATAAAAGGGACTTAAGTTCATGTTTAATCAAGCTTTATCGTTAGGATCACTGTCCATCACTGATAACCAGTAGCTCGAGAGGATCTGAGATAAATGAAAGCAGCGTGTTGCATATAAATGTGCTGAGTTGTCTCGAATTAATTCAAGTCGACGTCTATTTACTAAACCAGCAGCAATCCTCCTCAGCCAGTTTCAGCACCGCGGACAGCGAATTCTCCCATTGAGCCTGAAACATAAGGAAGCTGCTCCAACTATTCAAACTACTGTAGTCCATACTGTCAGCTTTTCAACGCAGCTTATCCTCATATGTGTCTTTTCTATTTTAGTAGCAGGAGCAGCGTTTGCTCTCTGCACACAAACTTCTTAATTTCTACCAAAAAAGACTGTAGACCCCGCAGAGGAACATGAACTATGCAGCTCTATGACATTCTAGAAATAGTGAAGGGATAATACAACAATAAGATGCAAGAAATGCAATATAAAGGGTGCCTTTAGGTGACTGAACTCACCACAAAGGCATACTATAAGTCAGAGTGGAGATGTTTCATTAAATAATACAGGTTCGAGAGGGAGACGTGGTAACGACTTACCGTGTTATCCTCGTTGAAGCCATATGTTTAACATACAAATCTACTTTTCCACACACTGTTGCCGTCTCTGGGCCGCGGTAAGAAACAGCCCGAAGAGAAAATCCAGGAAATAACATCCACACAACTCATCCACCCGCCTGGCTAAAGACCGACCCCACTTTTTCTTTTTTTCTTTTTTTTTGGAGGGGGGGAGGAGGGAGGGAGAGAAAAAGAAAAATACCGCTGCCCGCGCCTTCAAGGCGAGAGAGAGAGATTAAAAAGGAGTTTATTTCACACCAAAAAAAAAAGACTGTTGTGGCCTCTCCTCTAGTCCTCTTTTAGTGAAGTCTCCAGTTTGGGACTTGCAAGGTAACTACGAGCTCCGTAGGAGAGAGACAGGGTAACAGTATATCTCCGCTAGTATTCCCCCCTTGCTTTCTCAACCAGAGAGAGAGAGAGAGAGGGAGGGGGAGACAGCAGCGACATTAGCTGGAGGAAGAGAGAGAGGGGGAGAGAGAGAGAGAGGCGATGCGGAGTCAGAAAGGGAGGTTTTGTCTTAAGGTATACGTGCATTTACCGCAGGAGCAGCAAGCAGCAGCGGTGATCCGGGCACCGCCGTAATCTAATTATGTCCACGGCAAAAGGCGCACGGATTACCGGGTGGCTGCTCTGCTCTGCTCCGCTCTGCTCTGCTCTGCTCTTTGCGCCCCATGGCGGAGAGGGGAGTATAGGGAGCACTGTTTAAACACATTTGAACTCAGTATCCGCTCACACTCATGTCAGTAAAAAAAAAAAAAAAGTTATTAAAAGATCTTCACATATCTTCCCTCAAATTAAACAGCGACATATTTTCTTTTCTTCGCAGAATCCACAATCTAAAAAGCAAAAACGACCTCATTAGGCTATCTTGTTGCAGAGACCCTGCCACAGGTGCACCACACAGTAGCAGAGAGGGTGGACCTTGCGGTATGGTGTGTTGCATGACCAGGAGAGACATTGGCGGCCAATGTGAAAGAGATGTCAGTGAGGAAAATACAGAAGATGAGGAGGTATATGTTTGAGATTTAGACACGGTAGAATTAACATCTAGATTTCATGCTTTTTTGGAGCTGTAAAGCAGACCTATTTATGTGGGATTAACTGTTCCTGTATGCTTATTCCACCCTGGTTACTTTATATTTCCTTCACTGCCAAAAGTGAACACGTCACTGTGGTATCTTAATAGCTAGACAGTAAAACAGTAATCCTATAATACATGTTAGGACAATAATTAATTAAATAAACCTACGATACACATATAGATACAACAAGTTTAGTGTTGAGTACGATAGACAAGAGGTCAGTGAATTTACATATATATATATATATATATATATACAAACTGTAAGTACAAACATATATATATACAAACTGTACTAACATACTGTAGATGATCATACAGTATGTTATATGTAAATCTTAATCTGTAATTATAGCTGTGAAATAAATGTTGTGGAGTAAAAAGTGCAATATTTTCCTCTGAAATGCAGGGAACAGATGTAGGAGAAAATGGAAATTCGTGGGTAAAAAGTGCCTCAGAATTGTAATATAATATTGTTGGATTCATGATGGACAGTTAAAAAAACGAAAGCATTGTTCTTCCTTGCCAAAACCTACTCCCCAAGACCTGTAAACAGACCTTGATGTGTAAAGTTGGTGGAGTTGCCTTTTATGTACAGTGCTTGAGTAAACATACTTACTTTCCATCACTCTGCGCATTATCCACAATTTAAAACCCCAATTCATCTAGCCTGCATGTCTACACCACATGCCGGCCATGTGTACGCCCAGCAAACATATTATACTACATCTATTGCAAAACCTTTTGACTAATCATCCTGAATAAAAGTATCTCTTAATGGTAGCCTATATAAAATATATTGTTCCTACTAATAATTCTTCAGTTGTAATCAGTCTAATCCGGCACAGAGGGAGATGCAGAATACACGCTGGCTAAAGAAGCGTCACAGCCAGCGCCTTTTAAAATAATTACTTTGAATATGTAGATTTGAGGAGCAATACTGAACTCCTGCAAAGACTCTGTAAAAAGTTGATTAGACGTATTCAGTGTGGGTTGATGAATCTCTAAAGCCTCTGTAGAAAACTTCTGTGTAATCTTCTGAGCTCTCGCCACCATCTTTATATTATAAAGATTTTTTTTTCTCAGCCTGCTGATCTGTTCACTGTTTGTTTTGAAAAGAGATTATTTTCTAGGCAATTGCAAATAGTTATTTATTTTGTGAGCCATTGTCCTTACCCAAACTACATATTGACACTTAAAAGGGAAAATGTATCAACATTGAAGTAGAAATAGGCTGCTAGAAGACAAGAACAGTAAATATTGACATCATTTACTTTGTATCTACTCTGTTAGCCTGTCTGGAAAGAAAAGTACACTTAATTGAAAGAGGAGGATCTATTATTTTCCCAATTTGCTTTGAGTCAAGTCATCCAGCTTTACTTCCACATCTATTTGGCTATATCGCACAGTGACCCAAAGTAGACTTTAGTTGTTGACTCACCTACATTTATTTAGGAAGCGGTAACTACGAGCAAACTGTTAGCTTTTTCTTTGTTGGACTATCAAGTTATTCAATCAACTACAAAACTGACACGTATGAGACCTTGTTTAAGACAAATCAATCTGCCGAAATTCCCGGCAACTAATTTCATGACTGCAAAAAGAACTTGAAGTGATTACAATTGGCTAATCCTGCAAACAGCTTTAATGCAACTCCATCAAATCTTAGATAAAACTCACATTATGTTTGTGCCTCCTGCTGACTATAAAAGTAGATTTTTTGCTATCATACTGTTAGAGAAAAAAAAAAACAGTTATCAGAGTAGTATTGTAAGTCAAAAAGCTTGGCACCAAATTGTTTTGTTGTAAGGAGGTTGCATTTTGGATTTTTAAATTGGCATTAAGTGGTGCTAAGTGGTGCTTTAGAGGTACACTGACTATGCTATACTAAAAAAACAATGCTTTAACTAAGATGTGTCATCTGCAAATCGGCAAAAATGTTCCCATTATTACCATGAGAGATTCACAACATTAAACGTTCAAAATGATGCACATCCCAAAGTGCTCTGCAGCAGAGTACTGTAGCTATAATAATGCAGGTCAACCACAAGCGTTCTCATTCAAGGGCTTTATCTTTTGCTATTAAAAATGTGATAGGAAGAGTGATAGCTGTAAGACAGCCATCTGCTCCATGATATTACAGCGCCTCTTGTAATTACTTTCTTTATTTTGTAATTTGGTGACAAAATTCCGATTTGATGGATGAAGGCAGAGAGCGAGACCAGTTCGTGCTCCTGTATGACTGTGAACCTACCTGTCTGTCCATCTGCTCTGTGGGATTACAGTACAGTTACTGTGTCTGCAGTTACTGTATGTGACGCCCAATCCAGCAGTAACTGTAACAGCTACAGTACATCTACTGTATTTTGAGTAAAAAGGATTTCTAAATAAAATATCCCTGTTGGTTATAGATTGATCTGGGCAATCGTAACAGTCAGAGTTACTCTAATTTGAAATCTGATTACACAATCAAAGGATTGAAATTACTACCAGTAAAAGGGGTTGCAGGCCAGGCCAATTATAGCCCCTACACCACTGTGATCTTACTTGTGTGTCCATCTGCTTTGCTCTGCTCTGTGGGATTACACCAAATCCTATTGAGCTCAGGGAATGGCAGCCAAGATCAGTAGGCCTGAACTTATCAAGACAAACCACCAGTGCAAGAGAGGTTTGTCTTTTCCAACAGAGCACAAGATGGATAAAAAGGAATGATCATTCTCGGATTAATAATGCTCATCTGAGTCGGTACAATTAGTAGATGGCATGCTGATTATCTGAAATTGCTATTAAGGAGATATAAAGTGGTGCAGTGTGAGGCACAAAGCCTGAGAGTCTGGTGGTTCAAAATACCATCACATAACCGAGGGAACACAGTTGATTTTATAACATTATTGATCCATAAAGGTGGAATTCTCTTTGCACTGGCTTGACTCCACAGGAAGTGGAGACACTGCAGTGCAGAACTCTGTAACACAAGCCGGTAGAAAGTTGTAGTTCTTTCATAAAAACTGCTGCCTTTTAATCATGTGCTGTTTTTATCCACATATATGTACCAAGGTTCTCTGTCTCCTCCTCTGTCACCCTCTTTCTTGGAAATATAATTTAGTTTTCCTTTTTTTATTTCTTCCTTTAGTGCTACTTTTATATACTTTGTTGTACACAAAAGCAAGCCTAGACCGTCTAGCTGTAGATTTTCAACAAAGATTAGCTCCCGCACAGTGTGAAAACACTACACAGTGGATGTGGCCTTGGAAGCGACGCTGGGTTAGGTCGTGTACTAGTACTAGTACTAGTAAGCTAGTTAGCCGGATGTGCTAATGTTTGCAGCTTACGTTAGACCAGATAAACACACAGTTTAATTCATTCCTTACAATTTTACTCATGTTTTTAGTTTTGGTAAGGCAAAAACAACAGACATGACCCTCCAAACTCTTTATATACAGAGTATCGCCCCATGCACACCACTTCAAAATATAGAGAAATCCAAAGCTTTACAGACCTGCCGTGCCTAGTTACGATTGCTAAGCTATGATTGGCCAATTGCTGTTCAGAGGAGGAGTTTAACAAACGGTCAATTACATCCTAATAACCTCTGAGGAACTGTCCTATGAGAATGTGCATGGTCCTATTTTCAATGACTGAACATCTGCAGGTTCTTTTTCTTATAAGAATCTGTGAGAAACGTATGAAATGTAATGAGCACAGGTGTCAGCACAGGTTTTATGATGTGTATTCTGTTTGAAAACAGAGGCAGTAAAGGACTAATCCATCAATGAAAATCAACCAAAATGTTAAGAGTGAGAGCAGCAGAAACACTGAGACAATAACAAAGACAGAAAGCGAGATTTAAACACTGAAAAAAGGACCGACAAGCAGAGAAAATGGAAAAAGGAAGAAAAACATTATATTTACTGTGTCTGCCATTGTTGAATCCATCCAGTACTGGAGTCCTTCTTAGTTCATTTGATAGAGCAGATGTTAATAGCTTAACAGGGCTAGGCAGTAAGTGTTTAATTAGGTCTGGAAAAAATGATTTATTCATCACATCTGGGCCCATAAAATAACACTCTCTGGACTCTGTCTTTTATGACTCTCAAGCTGGATTCTCTCCCAAACCTGAAAATATAACTGCCTGGTGTAGCTTGAGCTTTCAGTCTTGACAAGCAGAATCCCTTATAAACACTGTCTGTGTCCTGTAGTGATGTCATTTCTCCTGAAGGGAGCGGAGAACAACTGCACCTAGTGGGAGGAGAGGCGCAGTAGGGGGTGTGTCAGTGACGATCAAGCAGTGCAGCACAGTTTTAGTGTCGAGGATTACTGGGATTTGTGCATGTCGCCTGCCTGCTCAGACCACATCAAAGCCCTCCATGGAGCTAGGTGCAGTTCTGCGCTGTCCTTTTATAGATGATAGCTTTGACTTTGATATTTCCCTCAGGAAGGAGTAAAAAAATCATATTTTTCTCTCATAATATGCATGTGTGGCTGTGGTGAGAGTGACCACACAGTGACCGACCACTTGGCCACAATAATGCAGGAGTGTGGATCGTCATGGTGGTCACTTACTTTATACACATCAGGGACTGACTTTTCCTGATATCACTGAACCGCTTCCCATATTGGGCAATGTGTTCCTCTTGGACAGGAAGACCACATGTTTAATTTAATTTAAGGTGCCATGTATTTGTTTTTAGCTATTTTTGCACCTCCAGCACAAGGACAGTTTTTTGGCAGATCTGCTCTGGGCTCTCCTTTTCACCATGAAATTGTCATACTGCCATGGCACACACTGTGTTGTTTTGAAAGGAATAGGAAACAGGTAACTTGATTGGCTGTGGCTTATGCCAGCTGCTACACACCTACTGATAATGTGTTTCTAACCTCAGTAGTGCAGTTGCACCCTGAGATCTGGCCAGCAAATTTCCAGCAGTCAGTCACCAGGACCTGTGTGCTCACACCATCCACTCTTTCACTCTGATTTGTACCATGTGACACTAGTTAGACTGTTGATTCGTGTGTCTTAATACTGTTGACAAACACATTATCTGCCTTTGGCTGCATATTTGTGGTGCATTATATTTGCACCCTGCCACTCCACACCTTCAGGATAACAATATTATTTTTCTACTTGCGTAAGTCAGTCTGCCCTCTCTCTACTCAATTTGGTTAATCATTTTCATCATGCACAACTGTGATTGGCACAGCTGTTTATTAAAAGTTATGAGATGAGGAATGTGACTAAAATAATGATCAATTACTGCACACTTCCAATTTATATTGCGCTCCAGTAAAAAATTATCATATTTCATATGAAGGATGGTCAAATCTATGTAGGTAAGACACAGGATGTAGTTTCAGGTATTTCAGGTTGCATTCTGTTTTTAGGCTCAACTGCTTAACAGCTTTATTTGCCATTTCTCTTTATGAATAGTTGATGGAAGCATCTTACTTTCATTTACCCACTGACTGCAATGTGATGGTCCTACAGTAACATAACAACAGACAACTTTATTGTTATTTTGCATAGGTTGTTTTTGGAGACAAAAATGTGGATGTCAGTATAGCAACTCAGTATAATCAGTGTAATTACCAAAAAGCAGTGTAGTTCTGCTGCAGTTTTTAACCTTATATTAGCGTTCTGATACAACTTTGCAAACACCCCGGTGATAAATCATTATTACCATTTTCCATACCACTAGCGTCATAATTAAGCTTTCTATGAAATGCGACTCTTTACAGTATCAGACTCCCAGTGACTAGTTTAACTTCATGACACTGCAAACAACTCAATTAGGACTTGATGGAATTGTAAGCAGTTTGCACATTATGCATCGACTGCACTGTCTGTTAAATTCATATATATAAAAAAAAAACCCTCACATTGTACTCAAGCTGTCAGGCATTTCACTTAGTGCTAAATGTCGGACATTCTTTTTTTTTTCTAATATGATATGTACTGACTGAAATCTAAAAATTCCTCAAATTAGCTCTTTTTAGAGCAAAACCAGACATTTCATCTGGAAAGGGATGTTGTTCAAAATGATAGAATTGTTATATCATATGTGCATGTATTTTATGAGTGATATACAAAAAAATATGTATAGGAATTAGTGTGAAAGCAAGTGAGGCTTTAATCACTGCTATTTCTGTGAAGCATAGAGGTTTTCCAGTGGCTGGATGGACAACCAGAGACCACAGTAAATCCTGTTGGTACTCACGAGTGATTTAAGGCATTTTCCCCTGAAAAAGACTACACTTCAATTCACAGGTGAACTTGTTCTATATCCCTGATAAAACAAAAGGTAACACATTCTTAAGTGAGCCAACTTTTTCCTCTGGAGAAAAGTTAGCCCAAACAATACAGATTTAACAACACTACTGTAGATGTTAGCCTCGGGCTAACTGTTAAAAATGGGAGCAAAGGCTGCATCAACTTTTGGGACACTTTTCAGCCTGCAGGGCTGTGAATACCATATAGCTGTAACGGGCGGGTTCGTTGTGTGGTAGTTGTATCACTCTTAGTGAGAAATAACAGCAGGATGGAGACGGAGTATCTCTTAGCAGCAACTTTACTTTTCAAGCTTCAGCAGCGCACATCAACAACCCTTTCCTTTTTCACTCCGCATCTCATGTCTCTAAAAGTAACCAATCAGAAGCTAGGAGAAGACTTACTTAGGTAAATGCACTGAAACCTAAAGGTGCAGATTCAACACAGTATTTAGCAGTCTAAAACATGCTGAAGAGAATATTTAAACATGTAAATATAATTGTAAATATGAATATGTAAATAGTTAACTGTGTGAACATTGTAAATATATTTTTAGCAAATAATCTTAACCATGAATTATCTTAAACATTAACTTATCTCATGACTCTTACATAGCTTACAGTTTGGTCTTTATCCTTGATAAAACAAACGGTAACACATGCTTAAGTAAGCTAATGCTAACTTTAGTCAAGAGCGGGCTCTCTTGTCCTCTGGAGAAAAGTTAGCCCAAACAATGCAGATTTAACAACACTACTGTAGACGTAAGCCCTCAGACTAACAGTTAAAGTGTGTTTATAGGCTGTGTTGGCCTTTGGGACACTTTTCAGCCAGTATATTGCAGGGCTATAAATACTGTATACAGTGTGAAATAAAAGGAAATACACGTAGAACATTTAGAAAATATTCATGCTCATTAAGAACCTAGAAAATTGGTTCACAGCTACATTATACTACTGAATGTATTGCACTTCCCTACAGCCTTCAACACATGAAATTGAAGAGCACATCTGAAATATCAACTATAAAAGTGACATTCATGTACAGTAGTACATGCAAGTGTTTCCTCAAGCACTGTACAGTCAAAGTGGGCCTTCCTGCTGAGAGCAGCTGCAATCCTGACTGAAACATATTCATTGATACTGGCTTCACTGCACTGTTTGAAATACACGGTCTAAATGCTGTTTCAAAAGAACCATGTTAGTGCAGGTTTCAAAGGAAACTGAGGTCTAAATACTGCCATAGAGAATTACTTGACACACGTATCAATTTCACTGTTTAGTCCCACAAGGTCTAAATTCACTTTCAAACAATTTCATTAGTATCGGCTTCAGTGGTCAGCTTTTGTGTCACATGGTCTAAATGCTGATTCAGGGGCATTTCCATCCCACCAATTAAAGATTTTGCAGGGGGAAACACTGATACACGATTCTGCACCAAAGAGAGCCTGGAGGACAGCCAGTTAAATCAGCCTCAGGGCTGATTTATGGTTCACATTTCTTCTCTAACAAGACCAGACGGTAATAGCAGAGACCAGAAGCTGTTTACAATGTAAACTGAACGTATCGCATTCATATTTGTTTTTATTTGTGTGTGTGTGCATGTACTCGCATGCATGCGTGTCTGTAAATTGGGTTCTGATTGCCTTACACTAATGCCAAACCCATCCTCCATTCACATTACTTATACAGTATATATACACAGACACAAACATAGCTTTTATATTTTAGATTCAGTTCAGGTGACCTATAATTGTACTCTTGTTGCCACATAATTAGAACTCCCAAAGTGCACATATAAACAAAACATAGAGGTTGTGTACTCTGAAAAAGAGGCTGAGGTAAAAGTAAATTAAACTAAATCAAAAGAGCATAACGGTTGGCTCACATTAAAGGCACAAACTATGATCCCATTGCAATCTGGTGCTGTTATAGACTTAATAATATCTGTAAAACAGGCCAATATTCTCATATTTTACGACCAGTTGTACAACACACAAAAGGCTTATTTTCCAGCTATAAGTCAAATATGTTTGTGAATAAACCTACACTTTCTATGGTCAAACAATACTAATAGGGTATCATAGTTATTATTATGTTGTTCAGTCAGCTTGTACTCCCTCCACCTACACCAGTGAACATCCAGGGAACGGACATTGAGATTGTGAGATCGTACAAGTATCTGGGTGTTCACTTGAACAGCAAACTGGACTGGTCAGACAATACGGACGCTCTGTTTAAAAAGGGCCAGAGCCGTCTCTTTTTGCTCAGGAGACTAAGATCTTTTGGAGTGCAGGGGGCGCTCCTGAGGACTTTCTATGACTCTGTGGTGGCATCAGCTGTCTTGTATGGGGTGACCTGTTGGGCCAGTGGCATCTCTTCCAGGGATAGGAAGAGACTGGACAGACTGGTAAAGAAGGCCAGCTCTGTCCTTGGGTGCCCTCTGGACCCAGTGGAGGTGGTGGGAGGCAGGAGAATGGTGGCCAAGCTATCATCACTACTGGAGAACACTTCCCACCCCCTACATGTCACTCTTTCAGCACTAGGCAGCTCCTTCAGCGACCGGCTGCTCCACCCGCGGTGTCTGAAGGAGAGGTACCGTAGGTCCTTTCTGCCTGCTGCTGTCAGACTCTATAATCAGTACAACACTCGGTAATCTACACTTGACTGTCTGTGCAGACTATTCACTACTATACTTCATCTACTGCTGTGCATTATCTTCATACATATATTGTATTCATGATGTTATCTACTTCATATGTTGCTGTGAAATATTTTCATATACATGTATATTATATATGTGCAATATTTTTATCTTATCTATTTGTTCATACTTACAACTGCACTCAGTCACTCTATTATTTATTTCTGTCTATACTGTGTATAGGACTATTTTTCTATTTATTTTTATTGTATTTCTATATATGACACTTTTGCTGGCTGCTGCAACGCTAAAAATTTCCCCGCTGTGGGACAATAAAGGCTTATCTTATCTTATCTTATCTTATCTTAATTTATCCACACTAAATCCAGAAGAAGTAGCCAGCCAGCCAGAGGTAGAGTAGACTTAGCTGGCACTTCGGGAAGCCTCTGGACTCTAAATATATTCAGCAATTTCATTTCAGCAAGCTTTACTGGCATCATTTAATGAATCACCTCAAGAAGATTAAAAAAAGATGAAAATTACATTTTAATAAAGGAAACATTTAATTCCAAAGGAGTTTTGACTGTGGGTTGAAAATCGATTAATCAAATTAATGACTCAATGAATTGGTAAACAGTCACTGGAGACTCTCGCTGGTGTGGTGACGCCAAACATTTGCCAAGACTCGCTCCTCGCGTGTCACACCACTGAAATCCATCCTCTTCAAGTGAGGCAGGGCAGAAATCACGTGACTCCTAAACACACATAAACACACACACATGTGCACACACTAAATGAGCTTTAAAACCAGGGCCTCCATGGACATATTGTGCGCTTCCATATAATAAATCGAAATTCAATGTTGAATAAGGAAGATATCTTTCAATCTATGCAAAGTAGACCTTGTCTGTACTTCCCTGGTATTTTACATAAATGATGGTATGAAATGAGATGAAAATTGAATCAAGAAGCTAAATGCCTGAGAAATCGAACCAATGAAGGGTGACCTTATTTCCATGTGTGTGTGTGTGTGTGTCTGTTGTTATGCAGATGGGAACAGGATATGAACTGTAATATGAGCTTGTTCTTCATTTAAGCACCTATTAACACGTCACCTACTTGCTTGCTGAGCGTCTCTGTTTCCAGTGGTGGAAAGGAACATTTTTACAGCAGAACTTTGTTTTATTCTTCTTTCCTACCCCATTAATCATCTCATGACCCCCCAGATTTATCTCCAGACCCTTTGGAGGAGGTTGACCCCCAGTTTGGGAACAACTGGACTACCTAAACATAAAATAGATAAAAGTAGCTCCACCTTGAGTAACTACAGCAGTTTCTTTTGCCTTTCTGGTTCTGTTCTGCTCAATCAGATTTAGTTCTTTTTATGATCCAGAATGGCTGCAAATAAAAGCATGTTACAGCCAAACATCCGTCCGCCAAGCAGAAGGTGTGTGTAAGTGAGTTTGGGAAGAAAATCTGTGTAAACTGAAAGAAAATGAAGTCTCCACCTGTAGCCTCTGTGATTTTCTATGGCATTTCCATGTAGCGTGATGGTGTGTAGATACTGCAGCTCTCCCAGCTTGTCCACCTCTGACAGGTTCCAGATGCCGTTGCCATGAAGATACAACACACGCAGTTCAGGCAGCTCGCAAAAAACCTGGAAACAAACACAACACAACACACAAACACACACACACACACACACACATAGTCAACTAAATTGCAAATTTAAATCCAACAACATGTAGATGCATAAATAATACTATAAGGTTGATGCTCAGTTTAAGCCAGTGAAGAAATTTAGGCATAACACTTGTAGACAGTTATAGATCATTTGCAAATAAATCAGAAACTTAAGAGAAATTTAAATACCAACACAATAAGTATTATGTAAAGAAGTATCATGTAGTATAAATACAGATGAACAAATTTTACATTTGAAAAAGTTGGCGATAATAATGACAATACTGACAATGAATGAGTGATATTTGTGTGTGATCATGGGTCAAAAAGCGAAGCAGAAAAAGAAGAAAGAAAAACAGAAAAAACAGAAAGCTAAGAAACAGAGGAAGCTAACATGCAAACACACGAGAGAAGAAAGAGAGAAGTCTCACTGGGTCTACGTTTTCGATTTTGTTGAAGGACAGGTCCAGCCAGCCGAGCTTCAACGGCTGAGCCAGAAAGTGGCCAAGAATGTACTGGAGGCCAACGAGGTCAGTGATGCTGTTGTTGTTGAGACGAAAAGAGCGGCTCAGGTATTTCCTCTTGGAGTTTGTCTTCAAAGGCCGCAGGCCTATTCGGGGTACCTCTACCTGCGCACCTGAACCACATATACAACGGTACAACAGTCTCTGCATTTATATTTAATGCTATGCTGCTAAATCAGTTTATTTAAAGTGATGCACTGCAGTCAGTATGTGCTCATTACACTTTATGGTTTGCTCCACAGCAGAGACATGAGGGATCAACTTGAGGGTACATTAATGTCACATAATTTAACACTGTAGTATTTTTGGGTGTCCTATTCATTATAACATTGTGCCTAGTTGGTGACGGCACGTGGACAGTACAGTAAAAGGTATCTGTCAGCACTTTTATCACAATACTTGACACATGACAGCTCACAAATGTGTCAAGGAAGAAGACACCACTAACTCTAAAGGTCTTCATCAACTAGAAACATAGATAACACCTAAAATAACACCTTTCCATGGTATTGTAATCCTATAATAAATGTTAGCATACTTAGTAGTTATTTCAGCAAAGCTAAGTCTCCAGGAGAACTGCAGGAATATATTGGATTCCATGAGAAATATTAAAAAACAATAAATTCCATGAGGTCACCTACTGTAAAGTTACAGACTGACTGTAAAACATTAGTGAAATATGATAAGTACCTGCAACATGGGTGATGTCTTTAAATGATAGATCCACTGGAGGGCCATACATGATCAAGTCTGAAGGTCGCCACACGTCTCCGGCAACAGCTAAAATGCTCAGATGAAACTACTTAAATTGACCACTGAACATCCACAGACCTTTTTACAGTTTCAAATATAAACATGTGGCTCCAAATAAACTCAACAAACGTGGACCCAAACTGTTTCCTAGCAACTGTTTCCTTAAGTGACTATAGATTATTTTACTTTATTAAAACTAAAAGAAAAAGACAACAAAAGAAAATTTGAAATTTGGCTCATGGCTTCTCTTACTCACACATGAGAGATTATTTTCAGGTAATTTCATAGAATGATTTGTTGAAAAAGCTGTTGTTTTTTAAAAAAAAAAAATGGAGAATTGTACCTTATTTATGGATATATTTGTTAATCACTTACTATATTTGTTTCAATCACCTGACCGGTCGTCATCAGCCACCTGCTTGCAGAGCTGCTGCTTGTTTACTCATTATTCATTCAGACGATTTCTAACTGTTGCCTGTTCCTGACAGATCTCTTAATACTGATGACTCAGGTGAGGCATGTGATATTGACCTGGATTTGTTTTCCTGTACTTTCTGCCTGTCTGATATTATCTGTAAACCTGGCCCACTGTTGAGTAAAGTATTACCTTATGAGTATGAGTCTGCTTCACTCCTACCCATGCAAAGAGCAAACAAGATACAGCATGCAAATTAGAGAGCTGTAGAGGTGTTGGTAGGTGGAGTTTTTGGACGGAGTCAGGCCACAGTAGCTGTTTCCCCCTGTTTTGAGTCGTTATGCTAAGCTAAGCTGATTGGCTGCTGGCTGTAGCTTCATATTTACCAACCAAATCAAACGTTTAGCAAGAAAGCAAATATGCGTATTCCCCCAAATGTCAAACTATTCCTTTAAATCCTAGAAGTAAATAAGGTTTGTGCTAATAGTTCCATTAAAACAGTAAAGTACAGACTTAGAGTTTTCCCAACATAATTACTACCTAAAAATGCTAATTTATCCTGTTTATATGCACATAAATGCTTGGTGCAATACACCATAATACATTCTGGTTTGCTCATTCATCTGTTTCAAACTTCATAAAGCCCAAGTAAGATAATTAAAAAAGTGCTCCAATACTTTACTCTTGCTATCCACAGTGAATTCACTTTCACAGTAAAAATCCCCAAAGTCAGAAAGTCATGGTTTACAAAACAAACAAACAAACGAAACAAAAAACAGCACACCAATAAAGTATAAACCAATAATATTTGATAACTTTATAAATCCAAAGTCAGGTCTGTCAGGAACATTGGTTAGGAAGAATTATGACATAATATGAGCCATAACTAAAAACTTGTGAGCTTGAATCAGCTGGGTGCATCAGCTTCCTCAAACAATCCAAACACATGGAGGTCAGGTGAACTGGTGAGTCCGTATTACCCATCACCTTTTCTGTGTGCTGGGATAGGGTCCAGCGGCCCCAGAATTGGATAAACAGATTGAAGATAAATAAAAGAGCGCAGCCAATGCAGCAGAATACGAGTTGGAGAGGGCGAATGGAGGACGCGTTTAAGCAGAAGAGCTGATAGAGGGAAGAGGTGATGATGGAAAATTACATCCATCAGCCTGAGTTTTTCCTCACCTTCTCGCTCAATCAAGATGTCTGTGTGTATATATGTGTGTGTGTGTGTTTGTGTAGATTCACTAATAGCACAATAACATCTCATTGAAGGAGTAAGGGCAGTCCTTCAATAAGATGAGGAAAAAAAGACAGACAGACAGACAGCCATACGCGCAATCAGTCGAAGTCAAGGGCACAGACAAAGACAGACAGACTCTGGCTGGTATCAGGGTGGTTTGTGACCAAATTTTTAGGGTGTCAGACTGTGAAGTACGAGTGTGAGAAGGTTTTATAGTGTGTGTATTTATGAGCTACTTACTTAAGCTTCCTTACAGCTGATTTTCTATTTAAAAGGCTCACTGCTCATGAAACTAGAACTGGAAAATTTGTATTAACATGGGGTAACTCAGGAGAGGATGTGTGTGTGTGTGTGTGTGTTCCTCTTGGCTGAATCTCTTTACTTCATACATCAGGAAACAGGGTCATTTTAGTTGAATAAAATATCACACAGGAGTCCCAGTATCCCTCGAAATGCAGACCAGATGGAAAGATCTGGACCTAACTGAATGGGTAGCACTCTTTCCTCCCTCTGCAACTGCCATCTACTTGCCCTTGAGTGATGTGCTTAACCCCCATTTACTACAGTGAGTCTGTTCAGCAGCAAACACTGTGAAACTGCTGAGCAGCTCAAAGGTATGAATGTGTAGTTTTTAAACTGCATTACATACATTATGCGCTTGTGAACACCTCTGCTTGGAAGCCAAAAGTCAAGGTTAAATGTTCAGGATTCTGTGAGACACAATATAATGAGAAATATTCTAAGTTTAGACACTAATGGTATCAAAAACTAAGATCAGAAGGTGAAAGAAATATGAGAACTTGTCAGAAAAATTGTGATTCTTAAAATGTCTTTGGCAGTTTTTTGTCTGTCTTTTGGCTATTCTCTATTGTTATTGCCAAAAAAAACAAAAAAACAAAAGGAAAAATGTGTAGATATTGCAGAAATGATTAATTTAAACATTGCCATTGAATGTAATCTGTAGTTCTTTATAATTGCCCATTATTTGTATTGTGTTTGGATTGGAAATACAGGATCAGTGGAGTTGGAGCCGCCTTCAGTAAGGGCATTAATGAAATTAATTTCTCTTTGCACTTGCATTTGCGGTGATAGGTGGTCTGAGCGAGCAGAAAGGCATACGACGAGCACAGATCCACTGCTCGTATAGCCAGCACAGTAAAGCGGGAGCTCTATCTCACCGTTAATGTTATTCTAACATTAGCAGACTGAAAAGACAACAATGCTGCAGGTGTAGCCGGCAGTAACAAGAAGGAGCTGCTGCCCTCAGCCTGCCATGCACCACTCAGAATAAGTGCAGTGTGTAGACCCGAGATTTTTGTCATATCAAATTCACTAAAGAAAAAAATGATTCATGTCAAGTGGTGAAGTGGAGCAATTTGAAGACTGTCATGTATCATCAGTATGTGATGTTCTATGCATACCTCTGATTATTTTCAACTGCTGGATTTTCCTTTCTAGTGAAGTGACAATGGCTTAATTTCCAGACTTCTTCCTTTTCACTGAATACACTTTTACCCACGCACCCAAACTTGTTTCAGTACTGGAGAAAACAGCTATTGCAGCTGCTGCTACAGCAAAAGTACTTTCCATTTGGGAAAAGTGAGTCACGTCCCAAACTTAATACACAATGTCTCCTGGTTGCATTGTGTATTGAGGTTACTGACAGTGAAGAAAATGACATCTCTTCCTTTTCTGCATGGATTTCTCCCTGTTTGTCTGGTGCAGGTGTAAATTAGTAGAATAAAGCCACCTGACACTGAATCCTGACATTTACTGGTTCAATTTTAGATAATTAAAACATGTTCTGTTCTCTAACTCCAAGTGTTTTACAGTGGATTCTTTAGGTCTCATAGACAGGTCCCACCCATTACAACCCTGCCATTATATTGCCAGTCAAAACTTGGCATTTCAAGGATATATCACCAACTTTTGCACTGAAAAGCTGATATTTTGATACAATAACACAGAAATATGTGTGTAGTTTCACCAGTCCAGTATTCCTAGGAATTAAGTTCATATTGGGTGAATCTGCAGGGCATGATTTGCATCCAGTTCCAATTTCCCAGGGTCAGTGCAGGAAGTAGCAAGTCCTTTATCCAGCGAAGTAATGGTTTCTGTAACCAATCCGACTTTCGTGCGGGACATCGGAGTTTGCGTTTTCTTAAACTGTAACCATTACCTTTCCCAAACCTTAACCATACCTTGGTTGCCAAGGACAGATATTGTAGAAAGAATTTTAATAAAAATTTAGAAATTGAATAAACGCTGGATGTTAAAAAGGTGGGAATTGAACATAATCCAGGGTTTTGCAGAATTGTCCAATATCAATGTTCTATTCTGGCAATAGGGTTGTTTTTACTGTACAACAAAACAAAACAAAACAAATACACACTGGTCAGAGTGAAACAGTGAAAATAACTATCAACTTTTTAAAAATCTCTGACTATATTTGAACAGATTATGTATAAATTCATTATTCTGTTGTCGTTCTAGTATGGAAAATGTGGAAAGCTAAAAATTAAGAGCAGCCACCAAACAGGCACAAACATATCTGGCCATAGCAAATTAATGGCGCAGGAAAAACAGCATGTTTCTCCACTTAATAGAGTCCAAAATCATAAAAAACACATGGAAAAAGGAACACGGTGTCCGGCAGTGAGAGTGAGGCTGCATCTGTTATCTGTACATCCCCAGGTGCACCTAGTTAGCAGCTCAGCTTGTTGCAGGTTAAATATTCTTAATCATATTGATCACATTGTTTTTCCTCCACGGCTGTAATTATTTACAAGCAAGTTTCTGATTTAGGTTTAGAAAATGTGATTCTACATCTGTCAGTGTTTTATTCTAAATGTTTATGTGTGAGTGCATGTATGTGTCGTTTGCATGCGTGTATCCACCAAAGTAAGACTCAGTTACAGTCGTACTACTTATCTGAGTTCATGGTTTAACGCCATTTCTTAGACAAAGGTGCAGCGTCAGTGGTGTCGTTCTTACTGTAGTCGTCATCACCGCTTACGCCCTTTAGGAAACTCAGTTTTGCCCAAGGGGACAAGAAAACAGACAGTCACACACAAATGAAGCACAATCACAAAAAATGACTTGGTGTGCTCACTTACTGCACAAAGAAGACCTCCACACACAATCGCATTCATACACACACCAAAACGACGAGACCACAGCCGCAAGCCATATTTTTTGTTGCCTAAAGGGACATAGAGGCGATCTTTTTCGCTATTACACTTACACGAACACCTGAAAATTCTCTACCACAGCTCTCGGTCTTTTCCCTTATCTAGCCTCTTTCCCTTCTCTCACTCTCTACTTCTTGATAAGTACTGATTTTATGGCCTCTCTCCCTCTCCGTCTCTTTCTCACCAATCTCTCCTTATTGTGCTCTAATATAGATGTGGCCCAGTCTGTGAGGTCTTCTGCCTGACTCCAGTGAGGACAGACCATGGCAGCACTTCTTGCCGTGTTTTTTTTTTTCTTCTCCATTTTCTCTCTTCACTCTGTATAAAAACCACATTTTCTTTTTCTCTCCACACATATCCTCAGCCTCTTTCTGTCACCATCTCTCACTCTCTTCCCCCGCCTCCTCTCCTTTTAGCATTACATAGGAGGTCATGCTATTAGCCCCCTGGTCACTCAGCCTGCTCATGGCATGGACACACATGGCTGCTTACCTTGTATTAAGAGTAGACTGACAGTCAATCAGCTGCCCCCACAGCCAGTCACTCCCTCAGATACTTGGTTGTTTAGTCAGTCAGTCAGCCAGCCAGTCAATCAGTCAGTTAGCTGCTCCGTCAGATGGTCATTCAACCACTCACAGAAAGTATCAGTCATGTCAGTCAGTATGACAGACAGCGTGAGTCAAGCAGTGTTTCAGTCCATTAGCAAGGCAGTTAGGCAACTGATGCTATACAGCTACTAATTATTAACTCACTCAGGTGTACATTTACTGTATGGTAAGCATATAATGTGAATGGAAAAACTGTTTTATAGACCTTTGTAATTGAAGTTTTGACAATATTGTGTTTATTTACCAAAAACTGACATTATGAGATGAACAATGCATTTAAAAGGTTTAAAAAGTATTTGATACAATGTGAAAGTAAATTATAACCCAGGTGTTGAATAGGCATGTAAATGAATGCATATACAGTATTCAGATAGGAAGAGATAATGCCATATGAACAGCATCCAGAATTTTGCAGTAAATGTGTGGATGCCAAGTGACTTCTGTTGTGGTTGACAGTAAATGTGAAACTAACAAGCTGAAGTTAGGGGCCGTCAAAAAATTGCATTGAAAATGGCCAAGAGAGTTGGAGAGGGTTTTATTATCGCTTTGTACACACATTCATGTTCCCCTCAGTGTGAATTGTAATAACTTTGGTGATCCGCTGACTTTTCATGTAGCAGCATCATGAGGTCACATTTTCAAGTTGTTCAATACTTCGGTTTATGACCAAATACATATAAAACATTTTCCTCAGACTCAGCAGTACTTTGTATTTAGTGCTAATTAGCAAACGTTAGCATGCTAAACTATGATGCTGAACATAGTAAACATTATACCTGTGTAACTGTGTAACCTGTGTAACAATGCTTACATTATACCTGTGTAACAGGTATAATGTAAGCATTGTCATTGTGAGCACATTAGCTTGCTGACGTTAGCACTTAGTTCAAAGCACCGCTGTGCCTAAGTGCAGCCTCACAGAGCCGCTCGCCTGACTGTAGACTTAAGCTGTGTCTCAAATTGCGTACTTCTGTTAGTACACTTACATGCCGGATTGCAACCGGGCGGAGCATTATCGCCAACATTTTACCACGATTGACGCATGCTGAAATACCTGCCAGCTTATTGGCTCACTTGACTTCAATTCAATTATATTAAAAATGAACGTGCTTTTACTTTTAGCTGTAACAATCGCAACCGCCATTTTCATACGTTGGTGGTCCCTCCCCTTCTGCTACGTAGCCAAGATGGCGACCATTGAGGGTGAGAAGTGTGCAGCGTTCCACACTCAACTTTCCGACCGTTTTGTGTACACCATCTGGGTACTCATAGTGCACTGCATTTTGCCATACTTGTCAGTGTGAACACACTTATGCACTCAAAATATCAATGTTTTACATTTGCATGGAGAGCATAGACACTTCAGACCAACTTCCCATTCATCTAGGCCTCCTCCCATTCTACAGTATACACAACCTCCAATTTTTAAAGACAAAGGAGGTAATATGATGTAATATTTTTCCCACTGTTAAAACCTCCCACTCTATTTCCACTATTCATTTCCACCCAGACAGTCACACAGCTTTTGACTCAGTTTAAATATGTTTATATTGTAAGGTACATAAGGTTCCCGCCTCTCGCCCAATGTCAGCTGGGATTGGCTCCAGCCCTCTGAGGATAAGCGGTGTAGAAAATGGATGGATGGTACATAAGGTTAAAATATTGTGTAATAAATGTGCATTGTATATTTTGTGGGCAGCTAGACGGCATTAAAAAGAAAACAACTGACTAAAGAAATTAAGCAGTATAGACAATTTTAACAACATTTGGTATAAATCTGAATACAGATACAAGCACAGATATTTTTGTGAAGTTAACAGATACAGATATACATACCAGCTTTGCATTACACCCCTAGTGTTGAGAGACACAGAAGAGCACAACCAAAGTAAACCAGGGATTCTTGTTACAAATCATGCAGTTACTCCAAAGAGAGCGCCTAAAAATATACAAAACCTACAAAAGCTGTTCAAAAGAACAGTCTCATCATCCAGTCTTTCTTCCAAACCTTTATTTAGCCAAAGACCACTGGGAACACTTTTTTTCAGTACCACCCATTTCACCCTTATTCAATTATACAAAGTGACTCCAGGGAGTTGTTCGATACAGCTACAGTGCGGCTCAGCTGGAGCAGGTGGGGTTAAGTGCTTTTGTCAAGGGCACCACCAGAGAGGTGTGCGAGAGAGCGTGTTACTCAAACACTTCCACCGGCTCAGAGTTGGGGAGGGGCACTCCAGTCACAAGCCAACATCTTCACCCTTAGATTACTGAAACTTAAGAGCCAAAGAAATTTCACAGATTTGTTTCAAAACTCATTTTAGGATTAAAATATGTACCTAAAAAATCCTGGTGCAGGAATCCACATCACACTGATCCTGTTTAGTGCAACATCTTTTGATGTTTTAAGTAACCTCGGTTGATAAATCAATGAAAGTTCAGTTAATAAATTCATGTTGCCAAGCAAGATCAGAGAGTGCTATATTTGAAATGAAACGTCCTTTTTAATTTGCAACATGGACTCCCAGGAACCACATGATTAGCCAAGCTGTTAATCATCTTCCTCGAGGGGACAACACATCATTTCCTGTGTTTTTTATATGTTTTCATAGTGACAGATAAGATGTCACTGCCTTCATTTTTGTCTAGTACTTTCCAGTTCTAACACCTGCAAAACTAATGACATCCCCATGAGCCTCAGCTGTACTGTGTGTTGAGTGCTAATTAGCAAATGTTAGCATGCTCAAGCTCTAAACTAAGATGGTGAACGTGATAAACATTATACCTGCTGAACATCAGCATGTAAGCATCGTCATCGTGAGCATATTAGTATGCCAACCTTCAAGTACTGCTGTGCCTAAGTACCGCCTCGCAGAGCAGCTAACATGGCTGAAGACTCTCAGTCTTGTTTTCAAGTTCACAAGACACAGCTCATCCTTAAATAACCTCATCCTCAAATATGCAATTTGCTATATTTCTTGTAGCAGCAGCCAGGGCTCCCCCCCTTGTCAGACTATTTTGATATCGGAGAAAAATCTAACATGTATATTGCAGAACAGAACTAAGGATTAAAACACTGAAATCCATTATTTAAAAAGAGATTATTTGAGGATACAGAGATCATTTTGCAATGTCAATGTGTTTCTGCCATATTGTAAGCTCCAAGGGCTTAACTACTGAATATATATAGCTTGAGGCTTGGTTTTACTTTGTAAAAGAGTACTGAGGGCAAGTTTGTTCAAATATTGGGATCTCCACTTGAAACTGAATTGTCTGAAGGCCTCTCACGTTCCATCACTCGCATAAGTGATATGAGAAACCAGAATCCATCTCCACATATGTGAGATTCCCCTGAATACACCCGAATTATTACCAAAGACTGATTACCAAGACTCCTAAGACTTCCCAATAAGAATCCAATAAAACTGCAGGTTTTACCAGCTCTTCTGTTATTTCTCTAAGCTACAAACAAAACATAGGTACGTATGCTGACATTTAAAATCATTATTATGGAGAGGACTCTTGGCAAATCACAAGAGTGTACAGACTGACTGGTATAACAGCTCCAAGATGAAAAATATGAATAAAAGTTGATTATGAACTTCCAAAGAGTGCATCCCCAAGAGTAAAACAAACTTTCTGTGACTGTAAGGTTTTAAATTTAAAAGAGACAAAGCTGAAATTTCATCTCCAAAATTAGATTAAAAAAAAAAAAAAACTTAACAAAAGTAAAAATTAAAATTCTCATGAGTAAAAATAAAACACTGCTTATGGCGGTGTGCTTATACAAATTAGGATACAAGTGTTAATCAAGTGACAAAACTGAAGCTCTGTTCAACTGCCTTCCTAAATATATCTTCATTAAGAGAAAAACATCTGCGAAAGAGGTAAAAAAAACAAAAAGGCTTGGTTGTGCATTCCCTAGAGTCAAAAAAGAAAAGAAAACCCTACTGGAAGGTTCAAGGATCTAGGACAACACACTCAAACAAGAAACACATGAATGTGAGTGTGTCATCACACCAAAAATAACATTAAAATAATAATTCCCAGGAGTAAAACGTTGTTTCTGAGGGCTTGAGAGCTTTGAGATTTTTGATTTGGCCTTAACTTTAGGACATTACAACACATTCCCAAATCCTACTAACAAACTTCTATGAATAAATATAGAAATATAATGAGCTTGGGTCACAGTAAAAACAAAAAAGGGACGCAGAGGAAAAGGGGGACAACTTTGCATTCATCTAAGTCTGCATAATGACTCAACGAGTAAAATCTATTAAGGAGTGGAGCCCATTCTTCTACAGTGCCAGTATCTTTAATTTTCAAAGGTTTGTGTGGCATTCAAATTTAAACATCACATTTTGACATTTTAAAATGCATGAACCAATTTCAAGCTGCTACAGAAGATCAGGAGATTCAGATTCAAATTTATGTAATGAACTTAAAAATGGAATAAGTCTGCTGTCAACATATAAGATGTAATGAAGGGGCGAAATTTACACAGTTGAGATTTGAAATACATATTCAATATTAAAACAACCTCTCATCTTGTGATATTATTACTAGCTCAAAGCCTCGAGAAAATATATATCAATTTTGATTGACTTTGTAAAGGTCATGTGATTAAGAAGGTAATGGGAAGATATCTGTCTTTATGGCCTGTCAAATGAACACTTGACATCAGCAGATTACACACACACGCACACACACACACACACAATGACAGACAGACAATCATAGACAAAGTCATTGAAATATGTGCTTTAACCCCTCAGACTGTATTAGTGTGTGTGTGTTCAGAAAAACCATAATTCATTATTATCTACCACACACAGACAGTGACCTCTTAGCTTTAGAGAAATAAGTGATGGAGAGAGAATGTACGTGTCTACATGCATGGAGAAAGAAATGATGTATGAGTGTGTGTATGTGTGTTTTTTTTTTTTTTTTGCTCCCAGCTGGAATGAGGTTAAATATATTCTGAGGACAGACAGTAGCTGTTTCACACCACATAAAAAAACAGTGGTTGTGTGTGCAGCTGATTCTGTGTGTGTGTGTGTGTGTGTGCATGTATGTGTAATCTACATTTGTGTGAAGATAAGAGTGACTAATGTCTGTCTCCGGTGCAGCAGCAGAGGATATTATTGAGGTGTTTAATTAGCTGTCGCACAACAGCCAATAGAGGGTAAAAACAATACAACACACCCTCTACAGTGTGTGTGAATGAGAGAGAAAGAATTTGTGTGTATTTACATGTATGTGTTTAGAAATGGCAAGAAATACATATGAAGACACATGACATATTATATGCGTATTACATGTTTCTTTCCTCATGCATGTGGATATGTCAGCGCTTTTGTGGTTATCTCTGTGTGCATGTGTGTGTGAGTTATAGAGAGAATCTTAGAAGACAAGTGAGTTCAGGAACGAGAACATTTGTCCACTGGCCCATTTGGCAAGTGGTCAGTTACAAAGCAAAGCGTCAAAGAAGAGTAGATGGTTAAATGACCAGCTGAAGTTAGGGACCGTCTCTAAAGTGCATGCACAATGGCCAAGAGTGCTTCTCAGATTTTTGTCACTAGCGTTCTTATTTTCTTCATAGACACAAAAATGTTATTTTCATCAGGACCTTGTCCCATTATATACACTTTTTAGCCATCCCAGCATTATTGCAACATTACAACACTCCGACTTATGGGACAGTATGGGGAAGTAATATGCAATAATGGGACATTACGTGCAATATCGTGGACATAATCAATCAATGAGCTATTATGCTCTGTTTTTTGTCAATAACTTTTTAATTTTTTATCACAGACACTCCAGATCAACTTTATATTCATCTAGACCTCAATTTTAAAAGACAAATCCTGCAACACGACCCAATGCAATTCCAACTAATCAACCGATTTATTTGCTTTATTGATTTCCACCCATACCGTTAACAGTTACACAGCTTAGTTTAGACTCAGTTTACTTTTTTTTTAAGGCATGGTTCACCTACAAATCATTCTTTATAATTGTATTAATTTAGGTGCATGGTTAAAATATTATGTTATTTTATATATTTTGTTAGCAGTTGAGCTTATATATATTCACGTGAGGAGTACAGATGGCTGTAGAAAACAATGTGGCACAGAAAATGAAGAAGTCTAGAGGATTTCTGACAACTTTGACAACACCCACTTCTGGTATAAATCTGAAAAAAGACAATTTAGTGAAATATACAGATACAGATAATGGCTTTGCATTAGACACCTAATAGATACTACTGCCTAAGCATCTGTAATATCCTTTCATGTGTTGAGATATCACTGGAGCCAGCTGGCATACTGCACTTCATTTTAACTTGGAGTGGGCATGATATTCTTTCTACCTATAAATAATGTTGCATATTTAACAACTAGACACAGATGTTCTGAGTAAATCTATTTCAGGTGTTCACATACCAGGAGCATATCTTTCTGAGAAACAGACTGATCAGGGGAAGCCAGAGGACAGCCATGATCCATGATTGATTTCAGAATCAATTTCCTCCATTAAGGAGACAAATCAAGGTGCGATGGAACTTAGTATAGTCATTTACTTTTATTTATAAAACTCTACCAAAACGGTTTTACTAAGTATAGGAGGCTCAGTCACCCTTACAGACAGCTCTGACTGATTTCTTACACTTTCATGACAGGAGCCAAAATACATCTGTCCAATAATCCCAAACTTCAAATATCATCCACTGTAAGGTCAGCATTAGTCTCCAGCCTCAAAATTTGAAATGACCACAGCAGACTTCTGCCTGGGGATCTTTGTCTGGGCACTGGTCCAGACTGTGCCTTAAATGTGATCAATAACATTTTAAAATCAATCCCTTAAACTGCAAGTGGGAGCCACTGAAGTTGAGCTAAAATATGCAGTGTCCTCTTAGTTCTCATCAGGAGTCTGACTGCAGCATTTTGGACCAACTGTGCTTGGCTGGGCATAGAAGGATTTACAGTACTGAAGGCATTACTGTAAACACTGATTCAGGAAGTTAAAAGACAAAAATCTATAATCTGGAAAGGTTCTCAATTTGTGAAGCACAGTAAACACTAAATATTAGTACTGTGATTCTAATGTTCTAATAGGTGTTTAATTCTACCATTGAGATTATCAACTGAATATAATTGTGTAGATGATGTAAATGGA
This sequence comes from Macquaria australasica, assembly GCA_005408345.1. Taxonomy (NCBI): domain Eukaryota; kingdom Metazoa; phylum Chordata; class Actinopteri; order Centrarchiformes; family Percichthyidae; genus Macquaria; species Macquaria australasica. The sequence continues at coordinate 3,480,245 of SEMN01000007.1, forward strand.
TAGAAAAAAACATTTAATTGTCTTTTACATTTTTTTCTTTGGTTGTATTTCGAAACACACAACCCAAATGTTTGTATAACACTGATTATGTGAGAAATATCCCCTTAGTGTAAACTAATTGTTTACTCTATGGTCATAAGCAAGCAGAGGTGGTTGAGATGTGATTTGTCCCTAACTTATGTGTGGCTGATGGTTCCACAGAGTTTGCCTTTTTCCCCTTGATGATGGTGTGATGGTTTGTTTTGCTTTGTACTCTCAGAAAGCTTTGTTCAGACTACCGAGCACAATCAACATAATTATTAGCTTGAAAACTTTATTTTCCCAGTGGTGTTGTGCACAGAGGATTTGGGCCATGCTAATTTTCGTCTTTTCACTGAGCTTTAATTACGACAACAAGGATTTAGCGTCCTCCAATGACATCACCCAGGGGACCAATTCTACCTCATTTGCTCCCCATAACTCTCAAACAAAATAAAACGGTCCAAGAGTATTCGGTTTTGGGATTAAAACAAATTGGGCATAGCCTATTGATTGCATTTTCAGCATAGTGGGACATTAAAAAACCCACATGTCAATTTGTGTTGTATTTTTATGGGACACAATGTCATAGAGCCATATGATCAGGTGAAAAGCTTGTACCTCAAAAACTTTTACATAAACTTCAGGAAGTAAACATAACTATATTTTCAGATTGACAGTTGTGCTTTTTTAATTATTATGTAAAAGGTGTTGAATACATTTCGTAGGCCCTTGGGACATGAAGGATTCCACATGATGGCAGGAATACGGCTCGCAGCCCTGCCTTTGATCATAGCCTACATGACTTCAAAGACACAAAAAGAGAATTTAATTTAACATTTAATGGAACATTTTTAGGAGGAGTACACAAGTCCTATCTGAATTCACCTCACATTACCTTTCTCTGAGAACCAAGATAGAAAAGCATAATTTAGGTTTCATGGTAGCAAATGATCTGCTAATCACTGTGGAGCTCTTGGGACTCTATGAAACCTCTGTTTGCTAGCCTGCTTCCAGAACTCTGACTCGCTGCCCACATTTTTTTAGCCATTCAAAGCGGTCCGGGCATTGTGCTCCGAGGCAGAAAAAAACAAACAACCAAGCCAGTCAGAGTGTCAGGGATGGCGATATCATGTTCTTGTGACAAAGCCAGAAAAATAAATACATCCATGAAAAGTAATGACAGTAAAATGGCCATACGTATGGGGTGGCTGTAACTACTGCAACTTCTGTTCTGACTAAAAAGGTTGTTGATTGGGCAAAATACCAACTCCCATCATCCCACTCGCTCAAAACGTCCAACATGAACACAATGTTAGACTAAGCTAAATCCTGCAAGACAAAAGATTGTGTACCGTGGTTATACTGTTAAATGTCTGAACAAGTTGTCCAGACTATGTCCAGTCTTACACCCTGTCTATACTGGAGCATTCAGCCATGTTTTTCAGTCTGTTTCACTGTCTGACCAAACTGATGCGTTTCTATGCTATCTACACCGGCTGTGCAATGACTGTCACTTCACTCACGCTTTTATACACATAACTGCAACACGTAGCATGTTTTTACACTTCAAGTCTGTTTTCTTCCGACTTACACACATAACTAATTTGATTTTATATTGAGACTTGTTGCAGCTGCTGTGCTGCTGACGTACTACTTTAGTTATGCGGCAGTTTGAGTATTACTAACCTTTTGTATATTAAAGCCCTGAAGTACTATGCCCCCTTATGAGATGAAGGCAGGGGCAAACATGAATCACCATTACAAGTGGAATCCTCCAGGGTTCAATTCTAGGGACCCTATTATTTAACCTCTATGCTCCCTTTAGTAGAAATCCTGCAAGGCAATAATTACTGTGGTGCTATAGATTCATTATATCAATGTATAAAGCCATTAAGGTACTGGATATGACTAAACTGGGTAGATGAACAAAGACCATATAATTCTAATTGGCAACAAGATGAAAGACATCCAATTCCAATAATATAAAAATTAAAGTTAGAAATCCTGGTGTTTTATTGGACTCAGATAATAGCTTCAGCAGCTCCATTAAATAAATTACCTATACCTATCTTTTGTGGTTTCAAGTGATCCATGTCAGCATCTCCAGCAGAGTGGATTGTTGCTCTAGACTATAGAGCTGTGTGAAAGCCAAGGCACATTCCTGTATTTGCGTGCTTGAAGAATATAAACCCAGCAGTCACTGCCTAAAATCAGAAACACGCTACATTTCCAGTTAGCTACTACATGCTGCACACACAGATAGAACCAACTTCCATAAGATGTTTAAAGTACAAATTTAGCCACCTCCACATCCAAATTAAAAACACATTTTCCTGTGCCTTTGATTTATTAAGTTTTGCTTCTGTACTTCTATTTGCTTTATTCACTTTTGGGTCTTTTTTTACTCCGCTGTGAATACACTGAAACTTTTTATTACTTTGTCTGTTATCCTTTTGTTTTTGTTTTTTTACTACATTTGTTACATTTTATTCTCTATTCATTAATTTTATTTTCCTTGTCATGGCATTTTTATTAAATGCTTTAACACTCTGAATAGCCTTTGTGTTTTAAAGGTGCTATACAAATAGACATCGCTATCGATTTGTGCTGTTGAAGCACTGAGGAAATCTAAACTTCATCTGTGGAACTTTTATAACAAGTCTCTCCTTGTTCCATCTTAGATTTTAAACACTGATATCTGCAAGTGAAGGCAATACATCTTTGCTCTGTATGCATGTGTATGCAGTGAGAGCAGAAGAAAAAAACAATGATAGCAAACGGGAGGAAAACCATGTATAAGCATGCGAGGGAGCTCACATTTGTGTCAAAGTAAATGTGAGAAAGATTCAATAAAGATAGAACATTAAAAGTGTGTGTGTGTGTATACAGTAGCAGTGTCAGCAGTGAGGCAGCATTAGCGAAGCCAGGGGAAATGTCAGGCCATCCGTCAACATGACATCTGCAATCTCTCCTCCTCTGTCCGTCTCTATCATCTTCGCTCTCATTCACTTGGTCACACTATTCAGGACTCAAAAGTTCTTTCTCTTTCACTCTAACATTAGTTCTCTCTCACACACTTTCTCTCCGGGTCTCTATCTACCACTCTGAATCTCTCGCCTCTCTATCTCTCTACTTATCTCCCTCACATTTCCTCTTTGTTATTCTCTCTCCATATCTTTTCCACTCTCCCCGGTTTAATACAGACATCCATCTCGCTCGTGTGTCCCGGAACAGAGCAGCTCTGTGCAACTGCAGTGTGTGTGTGTGTGTGTGTGTGTGTGTGTGTGTGTGTGTGTGTGTGTGTGTGTGTGTGTGTGTGTGTGTGTGTCTTTTTTGTTTTTACATAGAAAACAATGAGATGCTCAGAATGTGGCTGCCCTTTAAAAAAGGTCTGTACCAAGCTGCTTTTTTTTTTTTTGGCTGAGCAGAGCGCTTTCAAAAGTTAAAAAAAAGTTGACCTTTTTCAGAAAAGCACATATGACATCAACTGCTGTTTTTATCAGCTGGCCAATCATGACCAAAAAAAAAAAAAAAAGAGGATGGAGGATGGCAGCTTCCTATAACGACAACAAAGACAAAGAGAAACTTTAAAGTACATGCACCTGTTGAAACATTAGGAGCTACATGACCTATCCAGCAGATTCATACGTATTGCTCTTCTGGATATAAGTAGGGTGAAATCAGGTGTTTATTGGGAATATCTTGTTTTATGTCTTGTGCTACAAATGCTTATTACTTAGCCAACTGGTCGAATAGGATGGTAAATGTTCCAGGTTCAACTCAAGTACACAAATAAACAAAGTAATATTTAGTAATATTTTACTGTAGAAAAAGAGAATATAGTATAATATCCTGTATGCTGCACTTGATGACTGAAAACAAGCAAGTTGTAGATCGTTAGCTGTTGAACAATTCTTATTTGATTGTTAAAGCACAAGTTATTTAGCTTGACCTGTGCTTTATCTTCACAACACTGGACACATAGTGTTATTAATCTGTAACTCAATGCTGAGTCTAAACCGAACTGATGTATCTGGCACATTTAAATAACAGCTGTATCTGACACACCGTATTTGTCACGAGCTACTTGATCCAAATTCTGGAGGTTCTGGTTCAAAACTATAAAGCTGATCATCTTAAATTATTCATATGATATGAATGAAAGTTTAACTGGAAAAATGGGACTCCTGAAATTGTTGTGACGCGATCAACTAAAGAGAAGACGTGTCACTCTGTTGGAGATGTTGGGCTACAAAAACACAAAGTCCACAAACCCAACAACACCCAACTTGTATTTTGGGCTGTCATCAAGTTACTCACTGAATTAGTGTTAATTACCGACAGCTGATATGATCTGCCGCCTGCAACGTTTGTCATTTTAACCAATGAAAGCGCAGATCAGCACCGGCTAAAAGAGAGAAGCTGCTTCCTGAATGTTTTGTACACTGCTCTTTGCTAATGAGAAAGAGAGAGGAGAGATAAGAGGTTTGTTACCATTGGTGAGTAGCGAATTTGTGTATTTTGACAACCCCGAGTGTCAGAACAGAGTCAAACACTGGTGCGACCAAACTATTTCTCACAATTACACACTCTAATTTTCACTTGCATATGCAGGGAAATGCAAGCAGTGTAGAGGCCTACACTACATGCTTGCTTTGACAGAAAACTGTCAATACTGTTGAATACTGACACTACAGTATATATCGCATCTTGTGCTGAACAACTTACATGGGAACTTACACACACAGGAAATTGGTTTTGCCATTGAAGTATTACATTTCTCCTCCACCTCCATTTTCCTCTCATGGCAGCTCACGTAAGCTCAAAGGTTGCCCTTTGAAAGGCCAGCAGCAAGCAGGGTCAATGTTCAAATTGATTGAACTTTGTACAGTGCCTCGACCGCACGCCTGAATGTAACTAAAACTAAAATACAGAAATCTGAAATCACACTGGGCATGGCCGCAAAAGCAAGACATGTCTCCTTTTGCCAAAATAACCAACAGGGTCAGAAAAGACTAATCTGCCATATTGATCTGTAAATTAGTTAGTATGTTCACAAGTGAAGGGCATTTAAATGAGTGAAAACATATATGCACATGACGGTCTCCGTGCAAAACCACTGTTTTAGTAATATAAGGGCTGGTACATACTTCTCTTAATACGAAACCCAAAGGGTGAAATTTTATCCTCTTCTACCCTTTAGATCTCCAACTAGATGAGACAAATTCATTACTGATTTTCATACTCGCTCTTTCCGCCATGCACAAAAGCAGACATGCTGAAACACAAAAAAAATATGCAAGGACATGCTCTCTCTCTCTCTCTCTCTCTCTCACTCACACACACACACACACACACACACACAATGAGACGCAACCCTGCAGACTCAAACCACAATTGGTTTCAGTGAGTTGTCACATTCTGGCCGAAAGTCAATTTTACACTTACTTAGCCCCATAATAAGAAGTCATGTTGACAACCCCACAATACATCCCTCCTTTTAGACGGTGGGAGCGAAAGAAAAACAAGGAATGATGAAGGCGACTGGGGGGGGTTGATAAAGAGAGGCTGAGAGAAAATGATTGACAAACAGAACAAAGAGAAAGAAATCACTATATATCCATATGTGTGCCTATAGTGTGGTGTGAAATAGGGCAAGTTTAAAAAAATATTTCATCACTTGAGCTCTTGAAGAAAGTATATGATGCATATTTGAATATATTGTATATTTTATATATTTATGATGGGTTTTTAAAATATTTTCATTATAATCCAATGTAATTTTCATATTAAAATTCTATTTTAAAGGTATAATCCTTAAGATTTTCATGAAATCAAACCCCATTTTTGCATTTTTTTCTGCAGAGTCTACCATTCCCACACTGGGGATTTACAGGAAACAAGGCATGCATGTAATCCAGTGTAATTTTATCAAATTGATAACAACCTCACTGTTTACTGTTGCAATCATCATCTATCATTGCACACCAAACATTTCCTACTACTGCTAATTCACTTTAAAAGCTTTCAACTGGTGAAACACGGCTTGGCTTTTATTGTGAAGCAGCCACAGGAAACGCATTGTATTTGTCACTGCGGTTAGTTCTTACTGCAATCATTTACCAAAAATGCATCTAAACAACAAGACATGGTCATTTTTGGCATTTTTTGACTGCAGATAATTTTTCTATTTTTGCAACTGAGTAATGGAACAGTCAAGAGCAGCCACAGTGAGCTGTTAGATGAAGAGCTGCAGGCGACAGGCTGCACACCTCCACAACTCCTCAGCAAGGTCACCAACTTTACTGTGTCCTGCTGTTGTGAGGAAAACTACTCGCTACTCGGAATCTAAAGTTACATGAGATTCAGTTGTGTAGTTCGGGGTTTTAGAGGTTACCCAGAAACCCCATCTTTTCCTCCCTATGCATAAATATAATGCATTTTCACTAAATCATGTCAGCGTTTTATAATGCCAGTAAATGACTGCTGTGTGATGGTTAAGTGTGGTTAGGACAGCTGATGCAAACATAGCTACTTGTCAGAACTACTACAGGGATTTTCAATATATATCAATTCACTCTCCACAACTTCCTAAAATGAAGACACTTTTGACGACACGTTTGTTTTGCTGTTGTATATTGTAGTGGTACATTCAATATTGCATTTTCAAACTTGTGTAGTAAGCAGAAACAATTGAACCGGCTCTGACAGGAACGTTGGCGCTCTTAAATAGTCGTTATGTTGTTGTGCTGCTTTTTCTTATTGACAAGGGAAACACACACATCTTCAGTCGGACATGGCTGGGAGAATTTAACTCAGGGTGTCAGAGAGAGTTTGCAAGGAATACCGTTGAAACAAGTTGAATGTCTCCTTTTGCAGAAAAAAAATGCGCATGTTGAGTTGCATTTCACTGTACAATGTGTTTTCCAGCAAACAGAGCTAGCACACAGGTTTGACCTGAATAACATCAATGGTGGCAAACTGTTCCTTTAAACAAACTTGCAAAAGTTAGCTGCCAAGCAAGAACTTTCACTTTCTTGTTAGGGGTTTGGTACATCCAAGTTTGTTTATGTTTGATCTTTTTCTTTTTTTAGCCGAACATCAAAAGAGTGCATGACATCAAACAACCAATCCATGATACCACTTGTCATTATCATGTGTCAATCACCTCCTGAAATAATAAGTTGCACTCTTTGGCTCAACGGCATCAAACATGGTAACTTTATCACTGAATGCATAATTCATGCATCTGTATTCCTTGGTTGTTTCAGAGAGCACAACAAGAGATGCTAAAACGGTGACCTTCATTGCACAGCAGTAATTTCACAACAGGCGTCATTTACACAGGTCTCTGTCTGTCTGTCTGTCTGTCTGTCTGTCTGTCTGTCTGTCTGTCTGTCTGTCTGTCTGTCTGTCTCACACACACAGCAACACAAAGAGCCCAGTTTGTGATAACCACCACCGTTTCCCACTGCGTTGGTTAGTCTGGATACTTGTATGTTTACGTCTCTCTGCATGAACAGATAATGCCAACACACTGAGATATAAACCTTCTTTTACTCGGCCCCTCTCTGTGAACAACAAAAACGAGGAGTGGACCCTCTAATGTGCAGCATTTGATCTGGTCTTACTGAGAGAAATAGATGAGGACAAAGACAGTTTTCAACCACAGAGAGACTACAAAGCTGTCCTTCACAGAAAGGAGAATAAGAGGGAGATGAATGTATGTTTGTGGAATTGTTTCATGGTCACTCAGTATTATGTGCTTTGGTTTTCTCTTCTGTTTCTATGTAAAGCTAATGGTTTAATGGTTATGGTTAATGTATTTATGGTCCGTAGACTTTTGAGGCAAAAGCTGAACACAAATGTAGGACTTCATAAGGATAAAACCCCCTCTTATATAATTAAAGCAGTGGCCTGTGAGCACATACACATGTTGGGCTGGATACATACATAGTGTACATACACACCCACAAAACTCTGATATGATGAATGTAGCCTAAAGGGAAGCTGCAAGCCACTCGCAGACGTCCTTTTATAATTATCAAGAAAATAAATAGAAGTCCTCTTCAAAGCTGCTTCTTCAGACCTTAAGTATTTGACAGCCGCTTCCAAGAAGCCTTCATACAATCAAAGTCTTTTTTGTTAACACTGCCTTTCATCGCCCCCTCAAAAAAAGATATTTTCTCCCTAAAAGATAAACCTTTGGAAGCCAGATAAGGAAAATGTGACAAATGGTCTTCCAGGACACTTGGCAGAGAGAAAACAAAACCTCATTTTGTTCTGAGTTTACAAGATTACTTGTTCATTTGTTTGATATGACAGAATGATAAGAGAGTATTTTCCTCCTAAATAAAAGTGCTCTCTCTTACGAGGGAGAATCACATCTGAGTGCGGCCCCGGACCACCACAGTCGGGTATGCTGCTGATCACCTGACCTGCTGCACCATGCTGAAGTCAGGACATATGCCAGCCTGTATATAAAGGTTCTCTACTTGCAAATATAAAAAATAATAAAATTATATCATGTGACAATGCTATGGTTAAGGTTTGGTTAGGTTTAGGCACAGAAACTACTTGGTTAAGTTTAGGGGAAGATGTGTATGTGTGTACGTACATGGTATATGTTCTGTATATATTCATACATTTATGAATTTATTTCAATTTACTATTGGTCCTAATATTATTATTATTATTATTAGTAGTAGTAGTAGTAGTGGTGGTAGAAGGAGTGGTATTATTAGTATAATTGGCATTAGCATTATGGGTATTGATATTCTTATTATTATAGAGATTTCACCTTGGAAACGGGGACATTTCTCACTACTTGTTGACATTTTACAGACCAAACGATTACTGACTTAATTGAGAAAATAAATGGCAGATGAATTGATAATGAAAATAATTGTAAATTGCAGCCGTAAAAGGTAGTTTCTTCTCATCGAAACATAAAGTTTTAAGTATGTTAGAGACTTACCAGAAACAGACTTTAGACCTATGCGTACCAACCCTTACTTTAGGAAACACTGGTTTAGTGTAATAACAGCACTTACAATGAGTGAAGGTCAGAGTCAGATGAACGCATTGAGGGTAACCTCAAGGACAGTAATACTAGATTAAATATTTTTTTCAATCAATTTTTTACTTTTTTTGGCAGTCAGCTCTTATCCAGAGTGACTTAAAATGACTGCACAGGTGTATATTCAGCATCTTGCTCAAGGACATTTTGACAGGACACACAGCTGTTGATGTGCATACTGTCTGCCTCGGAGATTGAATCTGTAACCTTACAGTAATGGGATGGTCTCACTAACCACTAATCTGCTCTGCCACCTGAGAATAAGAGACAGAGAGATGGATAGATGGAAAAATATGAGAGTATGGATAAAAAGAAAGAAGGAGATGAGTAGAGGAAATAGACAGACGGGCGGGGGAAAGGATGATAATAGAGCAGGGGCAGAGACAGAGATGGTAGAGAGACAAACAAAAGTGTGAGTGATAGTGAAGAGACAGTAAATGAATACCGAAGGGGGAGGGAAAGACTGGGAGTGATTGAGATGACAGAGCTAGAAAGAGAGGAAGACCCATATTAAGAAAGTGGGAAAATGGGCAGGAAAGCAAGCTGGATAAAGATAAATGAAATAAAGACAGAGGTCACATTCACAACAGAGTCTCTCCAATCTGGTCTCCTCTGTCTGCAAGTCTATTCTAAATACTCATCAGCCATTGGTCAGGCAGGAGGAAGTGGTAAGCGCTGAACCCTGTAACCCTTCATTTCCTCAATGACAAATTCGGGTGTCCTTCGATTCCACTTCCTCTCTGTCTCACTTACTGCCAGCGCTGTCACATATTCTCATTAGTCACCGTGGCAGCTAAGTGTGTGTGTGTGTGTTTTGGGGTGAGTCAGAGAAATAGAAACAGGCATTGCGTGTGTGAGAAAGAGAGAGGGATTATACATGAGTAAAATGATGCATGAGTTTATGAATCAGCAAAAGAGTGTGTGTAGGGCATAACGTGGAGTTTGTGTGTTTGTGTGTTTGTATGATAGACGACGTGTGTACTGTATGTGTATACCTGAGGCAGTGTCTGTCACTTTATGTATGTCTATACCAGTGTGTGTGTATGTTTGTGTGTGCATGTGTGTGTGTGTTTATCTTATATAAGCCTTTTTCCTTTGTTTTTAGGGAAAACCAAGTCTACACTGTGAGGCTGTAGCCTACTGAGCTAAATGCTAACGTTCATGCGAACATGCCCAGGATGACAAAGCTAACATGTTGATTTTAAGTATGTGTAATGTTTACCAGCTGAGACTGTACAGCTGAGACTGATGTGAGTGTCGTTAGTTTAACGATAAGTCGATTAATTGATAAGCCAAATGGAATTAGAACTGTTGGTTGGACAAGACATTTGAAGACGTCACTTTGGGCTCTTGAAATTATGATGGACATTTTTCACTACTTTATAGACCACATCAATTAATCAAAAAAAGAATCAGCAGATTAAGCAGTAATGAAAGTAATCATTAGTTGTAACCCTGAACCAAAGTATTGAAATTTTGACCTGATGATGGTGCTGAATGAATGAAAGTCATGAGATCACCAAAGTCAGTGGGATTTATCCTCTGGACACCATGAACATCTGTACCAAATTTCATGCCATGCATCCATTAGTTGTTGAAATCGGGTTTCAGGTTTTCTTGATAAAGTTATCCCCAAAATCCTCAGTTCTTCCTAACTGTTTTTTAGTCTTGGCTGCAAAGTTAAAAGTACAGAGAGCAAGGACAGACCTACAGTGAAAGCAAAGAGCACACACACATACAATAAATCCTTTCATTCTGTGTACAGTCTGCCCTTTCTTTCCTGTCACAGTGCCCTCCGTTCAGTTCTTCCTTTTCTGTGTGAGTTCTTGTGACAAAAATACTTCTCATGGTGTATTGGTTACAGTTTTCATTTTTGCTTTTTGTTGTCGAACCTTGTAAATATTATTATTTTTAACTGGATTAATTCTCAATACTTGAGGTCTTATAAGTTACATTATTGCATATTTAAGTGTCATCAAAATTAAGAAAAACAAGGATCATGCAGATTGCACTCTGATTAAAAATGCTGAATTTGAATTATGTAAACAATGATCAGATATAGCCTATATATTGTGTACTGAGGGAAAATTGATATAATGGAGTTTTGTATTGCCTTCCAGGTCTTGGCTGGTTTTCCTCAGAAGCATCACAGCATTGACAGCTTACACAGTGAGTTCAAACAGTCTGGACTGGGCATCTGTGCAGATTACGGTACTCCAAACTGAAAATCGTGACTGGAAGCAGCTGCCAGTCCAGTTGGAGAAGAGACTCATCTACCTCCGCAAAGCCACAATACTGTCCATCCGGAGAAGAGAATCTGGGAACAGATTGGACTGTACATGCAGGGGAGTGCCAGACGAGATCCTTTTCCCAGTGTTTCACCATGAAGGACCCGTTCCAGGACGAGTCTGTTTGGTCTCGTGTAGCTTTCTTGAACGTGTGACCATAAACCTGTAACAATAAATCAGTGTATTCTGGATAAGTGAATATGACATTTTATTTATTGGTATATGTTGATTTGCTTTGGTGATTAAAATGTGTGCCAAAAAAACAGCTAGTCATAATGAGTGAATCTCTAATCTCTAATAGCTGAGGTGACTCCAGGCTTCAATAGGTATAGGTTTAACCATTTTGTGGAAGAAATGTATGGTTAAGGAGAAATCCTAATATTGAGCTTGACATATAGTTGACTGGAGGTGCCTCAGTGGCCTTCAGATTAGGTATGTTTTATGCTAGGAGGTGCCAGCATGTCCAGTGTTAGAGATAAGATGGACCTTGGAGAGTTTCCAGACTCCCTATGATAATAATGAATTGAGACACTCTTTGACATTGACTGAGAGCTCAACATTATTGTTTTCTTCCTCCCTCCCAGATGATGGTATAAGACTGAGTGCTATCCTTGAAGCCTTTAAGTTTCTGGTATCTGTATGCAAGCTGTACCAAGATCATCTCTGTTAAACTTATATATTCAAGAACGACAACTGAGGCTCATTGAGTTTATTCTTTTATTCATCAAAGTTTGAAACAAAGATTGACCAGAAGTACAAGTTTCTACATCACATTAAAAAATTACAGCTCTGCTGTCACAGCCAGAGAAATATATTTTAAGAAATACTGAGCCATGTGTCCAAATTCCCCCAGCACAAACCAAACCCCATAGACTTAATGTTTCACTACACACCAAAACTTGTATTAAATGTGTCAAATAATTCTCCATACTGTCAGGAATATTGTTCTGGTGAGTCCTCAATGGTAGCTATGACCCTGGTGACAACAAAAGCTTTAAACTAGGTGAAATATTTCAAATGTGATCCAGAGGAAAGGGGAAAGAAACAGTACATATATCTACATCTGCATCTTGGATATATGCAGATGCTTCTATTCAGAAAATTAGAAATTCTGCTTAAAAAGCAAGTTTGTTGATTCACGTTCGTAAGCACCTTTTAATTAAGCACACTGCCTGGAAAGTTGAGTCCTTGGCCTCAAGCACTTTATGTCCTGATTAGCACCACAGCAAGCATTTTACACACAAACTGTGCATACAAGATCAACTAGTCCTAATTGATATAGTAGTTACTATAGATGGTCAGAGCATCCCAAAGGTATGAGTAAGTGTAGGTGTAGGAAACAAAAATTACTAACAAAGGTTGGAGAAAAATCACCTTCATGGTTAAACAAGACTAGCGCTGTTTTCCAAATCCATACATACTAATAATGGTTATAGTATACTATCTGAGCAGTTAGTATATTCAAAACTATCTACAACCACTTTATACTAACAGGAAGTGATACAATTGGTGCAACATCAGACTTAATATAAACATAAGTCATTTTAAGAAGTCTCCATAGGATCTAGGTTAATATCAGCCTGGGTGATAAAAGACTAAAACTATCAGCTGGTTCCCAGTTAAAGAGCCCCCTCAGACACATAATGACAAAGAACCTTTTCTACTCTCAGACACACACACACACGCAATTTCTCCTCCATTTCTGTGATAATGTGACAGCTGAGGTCGGCGATAAAGGGAGAGCAGAGGGGAGATAACTTGGAGAGGACGGCAGAGAGACTGTACATGGGTGTGTGTGCGGGAGAAAGAGTAGCTACCGAATGTGTGCTGTATTTTTGTGTGTGTGTGAGCACCAAATTAATGTTCTACTGTAAGAAAACCTCTAAACCTAATTGTTGTAGTTTTCTGCAGTGGCAAGGTCAGTCAAGTAATTAGCTAACCAGGGCAGATCTCCTATGCTAGGTCAGTACCCAGCTATGTATTTTAAGTGGAAACCAAATACTAGAACAACCCAAAGTTTTTGGCCTTTTGCCTTATTTGATAGTTGACAGGAAATATGACATGACATGTATAACGTCTCTGGCCAGATTAGGACTGGGGATGCCAAAACATGACCCCATTACATCGGATCTTGACCTGTTTTAACCTTGTCTCCAAAGAGTTTCGAAGTGTGTGTTTAAAAATCTGTGAATGTGTGGTGGTGCGTGGTAGCGCCACATTTGCATTTTCATTATTGTGGAAGGCGGCTTGCCCCAGCAAGAAAAGAGTAGACTTTCAAGAGAGAGACACTTTCATAGAAAAAGGGAAGAGGTAAGCCCTGTTTCACACAGCAAAGGTCGTTCGCTTATTATGTGTGCAGACAGTAAAGTAATGAACATCTGGGAGACTTTTTTGTTTTTATTTCCCTTTTTTGAAAGAAGGTCAGGAGTGGTGGGGTACATTTACCGCCTCCACTAAACAATGTCCTGATGGAAACCCTGCATTAAACTCTCACTAATAAGGGTTTTCGCAGAAAGTTAGACAGAATCAGGCACATTTCTACTGTAAGCCCCTAACAATGTCTTTTTAATGACATTTCACCCATTAAATTTCAAAGAGGCCTTCATAAGGAACTCTTACTGACTTGGATCTGTAAGAACCTAAATTCCCTCTTCTGTCTTTGAGTGTCTCCCACAGCTCCCCTTTCTCATCTTTACTCCCTCTCTACCTGTCTCTTTCCTTGTCAATCACCTCTATCTCTGTTCTCACATCCTGGTCCACTCATCGTCCTCTTCTCGTCTCCTTTCTCACTCTCAGCCATCCTGCACTTTTATCTCTATCCCCCAATCTTGTCTTGCCTTCCAACTTTTATGTGTATTCCTCTCTCTCTTTGTGTCTTAGTTTAGGCGATAAGTTCAAAAATGAGAAGACATAGAGGTTCAAATCCTATGAAGTTCGAACATTGATCCAGCATTTTAGCAGGCTGCATGGTTTTAATTCATTTTGGGTAAGTGTCTCTTCCTTTTCCAGCTCTCTCTTTTGCAGACTCTGTCAAAATCATGTTTATATTTGTAATAACACAAATTACTACAATTCCATCTCTGGAACATAATGTTACTTAACAGTATGTTTGTGTTGATGGCGAGTCCAAGGACAAGTCAAGTGTCTGAGGCTAGTTCAGATATGGCTATAATAATAGCAGGATAGAGCGGACTGACTGGTGTCTACTTTTAGACGTTTTAGATGCCTACACCATTCCAGCTAAAAGGTGGAAAATTTACTTAAGGTGGATATTATGGGTATGGAAAAAAAAGTTACAATGACATACTGTATGCACACTGCTGTGCTGGTCATTTTCATCGGTTTCAACTCCTTCAATACTAATTTATCTTAGAATATGGATGGCAAACTAAGTGTTATGTTTCACTTATTCAGAAAGACCGATGAAAGACACTCTCAATGAGAGATTGCATGGAGTTACAGAACCTAGCGGAACAGCAGCAAGCTTATAAGCGTCATCAGTCTTTCTACAGCCCTTTAGCCTGTGCTACAAGCTGCTAGCCCTTTGCTAGCACAGCCTGGTAGCTAATGCTTTCATTGTGAAATGTGCCCAAACTTACTTCTTTCCACTATTTCGCCTTCAGTTCTCCCCCCTCCATTTTCACCTCACACTGTCAGTGCACAGCGTCAGCTCTTAATGACATATAATATATAATTATATGTCATAATAACCAAAGCTTTGTGATATTGCAGCAGACATTATTGTGTTAATACTGTGAGCAACACATTTTGCTCTGTAATAGCAGTCATTTAAAATCAATAAAACAGTATAATGGTGTCATTTTTTAGGTGTAATTCAAGAAATGTGTCATTGAATAGCTTTTTGCCTTCGGCTGCTTAATTACCACTACATACAAATCAGGCCCATGTAAGTGTGTGTACTGTGTGTACGTCCCACCCCACCCACTCTATGTCAAGCTTCAATGTTTGGAGCTGAGTAGACAAAGGGCTGTTAGACTAAACACACACACACCACCACGACAGCGACTATTATATCCAGTACACACCACACACACACACACACACACACACACACACACACACACACAAAGCATCGCCTCTCAGTTCAAGACAAGATCAATCAGCCATTAAGACATGGAGTGGCTACACCCATAATTCCCCTAGCACCCATGACTTACTGCTACTGTGTGTGGAAGTGTGTTTCTACCAACAAAGTTGAATATATCAGTATGTGTGTGCATCTTCATCTTTTCGTGTGTGTGTGTGTGTGTATGTGTGTATGTGTGTGACAAGAACTATAGCGTTCAAATGCATTAGAGAACAGAGAGTTTAAGAGAAAGAAAAAGAAAAGGGGAGGAATATATAAAAAGGCAAGAAGGTGGGGGAGATTACAAGAAAGAGACAGAGACAAAGGACAAAGGGAGGAGGGAAGGATACCAGAGGGAGGAAGAGAAAGAGATTAAACAACTGAGAAAGACAGACAAATCATTAAATTCATACCCTGGCCGTGAGGTAGATGGTAAATGAAGGTAGTGAAGGTGAAATTGTTACTGAGGGTGATACAAAATTCAATTATCTCTATTAGTTCACTTCATTATCCGGGCTCAGGTGTTCTAATGTTCCTATTATGTTATCATTGGAAAACGGTGCCACTCTGTTGGCTTCATCTGTTTCTCTTTTTCTTTTTCTTTTTTGTCCTTTTGTGTTTGTGTGTGTTGTTTTCCCCTGGCAGATTAATGGGCATCAAAAGAGAAAGACAAGATCAGGTCAGTCAGTCAGGCTTTAGACCCTTTTGGCACTTTGTGGCTGCACAATTATTACGTTTTCCTCCTGCCTCACAACACCTGAGGATCACTTTCCAAACGTCTCATCTAGAAGCTCATCTTAGCTCCACCAGCAGGTTTTCACTGATCCAGTGAAATATCTCAACATCTATAAAGGAGGATGAATCCTAATGACTTGAATGAATGAATTAATGATGATCCCCTGACTTCACCTTTGGTGCCATCATGAGGTTGACATTTGTGGTTCTGAGTGAAATATCTTGACAATTGTTGGACGGATTGCCATGAAATTTGATTCGGACATTAATGTTCCCCTCAGGATGAATTGTAACAACTTTGGTGATCCCTTAACTCCTCTAGCAGTATCATCATAATACCAAACACCTGAAAAACTGTTGATATTCGCATCAGCCTCATCTGTGCCTCACCTGGGCTAATGAGCAAATGTTAGCATGCTAACATGCTAAACTAAGACTGTGAACATGGTAAACATTACTGTACCTGCTTAACATCAGCATGTTACCATTGTCATTGTACATTTGTTTGCATGCTCCCATTAGCATTTAGCTCAAACCTTCATTGTGCCTGAGTGCAGCCTCACAGATGCATGGCTGTAGGCTCCTATTAACCTTTAGTTATCCTGGCAAAACCAAAATGAGCAAACCTGTTCCTCTCTCAGCTCTCTGCTCCTCATAGTCGCCAGCCTGCTGGCCACTGAGCAGCTCCATTGGGGCAGCTGGAGTGGCTTTGCTCAAGTGGATCTCAATGGTGCTTGTTGAAGAAATTGAGAAAGTCCATGACCCCTCTCCAGTTCAGAGATTTTAAGTGTTGACTTTGTGATGGCTGAGGCCCAAGAGGGACCCACTATCTACATGAACAAAAAAACAGTAAATATATGGAGGAGTGCAGGCTCAAAAGACTAGAAAAACACCATCTGGAGACCCCAGGATTGCTTGGCGACACTTTAGCACGGCAGATTATGTCTATTAACTGAGCTTGAACCCCAGCCTTCCAGTTAAAGATCAATCTCTTTCCCTTAATAGGCCACACCACTGCCACAACACAGAAATCCACATCTTTTTTATGGGTATAATTTCATAAAATAACACCTCCATTATTTTGGTTGTCTCCCTCTATAATGAAGTTATTGTTCTATGAGTGAGAGAGGCTGAGTCCGACTATGCTGCAAGGTCAGTGCTTATTGATTTACCATTCATCTGTTGTTGAGGTCATTACCGGCATGGTCGCTGTGATGATAATCTTGATTATGGATGGATAGTTCAAGTAGTGTTATGAAGGAGGGAACAACAGGGAGAGGGAAGAAAGTAAAGTGTGAATGTAGAGGAGCTGGGAAACAAAGAGAAGAGGTAGATAAGAAGAAAAGAAAATACCTGAATGAATGCATGAGTTAATTTTAAAAGAAATCTCCAAGCCAATGTTTTTCTTTGACATTCAGCAAAGTCATGGGAGAAAACAGAAAAAAATGAAAGGACTAACAAATTAAAAAATAGAAAACACAGCAGAAAGGAAAGGTGTAAAAGGAAACTTTAAATATTAGACATTTCGGTTCTGAACTTTATTAAAAGTAACTGGTAATATTATATATTTCTCACACACGATAATTAGGCTAGATCTGGGGTTAGTTTGAAATACACAGAGAAACAACTGCAGGAGAAACACTGTGACTGCCTCAAATTCTCCCTATGATAAAATATCTATTTTCATCTCTGGTCATTTCCATTTCTGACCAACTTTGTTCACCAAACACCATAATTGAAAACTAATTAATTGATATGAGAAAAATAATGAAATATTTCTGCTGTCTGAATTGTCTCTATCTAGCGCTGAAGTTCTCCAGGGTCTCCTCTCTCCATCAGTGCTGGATGCTTTTCAATTAGAACCTTCATTAAAATGCCTCAGAGCAATTAATGAGCTCGTTAGATTTAGTAATCATATAATCACTGCATGGATAAGATATCAGACTTTGAATTTCAACTAGGACACATCAGACAAACAAATCAACAGCTGAGGTCATTAGGAAGGTGTCCACGTGAAATACTGAACACCTTGAGCAGCTTACACAAGTAGGACGGTTGAGCTGCAATTGAATTGCACAGTGAGGTGAAAAAAATGCTTGATAGTGCAGATTTGAGTGCCAGGAAGTCGTGTCCTCATTCCACACAGGCTGAGAATTTATTTTTGTTCACTTGCTGGTGGAAAAATATCATATCTGACGTTTAAAATGTTGTTTCAAACAGCATTGCAATCACAAGCCAACTTCCAATTGACAGTCTGCTAAGCCACGCACCCTTTAGGTAGTGATGCAACGTCAAGTTTTCCATTCTCGCACACCACATATGCAGTTTATAATGTTAACGGTGGGACATTTGCCAATTAAAAAAACAGAGGTAGACAAAGGAGGCTTCTGTCGCTAGTAGTTTGTAGCTATAGCTAACTAATAAAGCTAACGTTGAAAACACTATCTCTTTTTAATATTTCCAGCTAATTTATTTTAAACAAGAACCCAGTAAAAGGCATCTTAGATATGCTCGATGACAAATACAATACAAAACTAATGTTTTTGAATGGGGTCAGATGGCTTTGAGTGGGCAGCTTAAATAAATTCTGTATGGAAGTAATTACACAGATAGTGCCGGGTCCATTTGTTTCACAGTGTTCATTAAAAAAGTGCTGACTGCCAATATCATTCAGCTCTACTGACAGTGTAATAAAAAGGACACAAAGGGAGACAGTTTTTTTTTAGAGTGAAAAAGTCACAGACAGAGAAAATAATACTAAAGTCTTTGAAGCCATCTCCGTCCTTCTCTCCCTGCTATGAGGAAGCATCAACAACAACAAAACATCAATGATAGAACATCATCAAATATTTAAAAATTGAATGTCTAACTTTTGTCCATTACTAATTACCCCTGAGAGGCTGGTACATACATACGCTCAAGCTGAATGCATGCAGCGCTGTATGCATGAGGCAAAACCAGCTCTCCCCAAGGCACGAGGGAAGTGAATGATGTTTAGCAAATCAGAAACGATGCTTTCCTCTTGGTGTAAATTCGCGTGAGTGTGTTTGTGTACATGAGCGAAGGAGACACAGAGAGAAACAGTTGGTGTGTTTGTGACACGGAGAAAGATGGCCACAGTGGAAGGTGTGTGTGTTTGCATGTGGGTCTGTATTTTTATTTGTTATGCCTTTGGAGACTTCGGGAAGTAATAAGAAACATTTAAAACTAGAATTTTACAAATAGAAGCAGAAAGGAAGCAGTAGGAGATGAGTAATAACTATGCGGTGCAGTGAGAAAGAGCAAAAAAATGTAACAACCCAGAGTCCAGGCACCACAATATGACTTGATCAGGCCTGCAGAGAAGAGAGTGTTCACACAGAAACACACACACACACAAATGCAAACTCACATACACACAAATATGGCTTAAATCCCTAAGCAGGGTATTTTGCAGCGTTGTCTCGTCTACTGCATACAAACCCAGTTAGCCAAGGGATCATATCTGCATTCAGGTGCAAAAAGTACCTGATTCTGCATCTTTTTCTGCATTAACAATAACACCAGACATGTTGTGAGCTTTTTTTTCACAGCTGCAGAAAAGGAGAAGTAGTTTCTGTCAGAGGGCTGCAGCTTTAGTAGCGTCTCAGAAACACACAGAAGGCTGCTTGGTGTTATTGCTACTAACAGAGCCCAACAACTACTGGGCCGAGATCATGTCGAGTGAGTGTTTGAATTCTAAAATGAGAGCAGATTATGAGAAACTGAGTGATAATCAGTCTCACTTCAATCTGGAACTAAAAATGGAACTGGTATTTACTGCACAAACACGAGATGCCATCCATCAGAGAAGTCTTAAATCCTGTCTAAATGTCCTAATTTCAACACTGAGTTTGTTCACGATGTGAGATTCATGATACAAGCCATCTGTTACTGGACATGACATAAAACATTGTGCAACGTTATGTCACATTGCATTTTCAAGTCATACAATTTCAGCAGTGTTTTCTAAAATGGATGAACATTAAACAGCACTGTTTAACACCGTTATTTCTGTACACTGCAAATCATACAGTTTAATAACAATTTTACACTACACACAACATAAACACAATAAATGGGAAAGTTGGCCAACAAATAAACTGCGCAGATTATGGCTAAACAGTGTACTTTGTTGTGGTAAAATGAAAGTGCTTTGAAATATAAGTTGAACAGTTTTTTTTTGTTTGTTTTTTTGCCATATTTTAATTGGGCTTTTAATGCAGGAGTGGCTGGAATAAAAGAGAATTTTGGCTGAACCTTTTACTTTCATGATGTTAAACCAGTTTGTGACCTACACAATCTGACTTTTTGAAATGTGGTTTATTTACAAGCTGAAATCCACACCTTTTTTTGGTTACAAATGTGTCAACTGCATGGTTTAGGGTTGTAAGGTATTAAGACTGCCATTTGTACCATGATGGAACTGGCTGTTTATTCATTCTATTTACTTGAATATACACCAGTATTGTTTGGATAATGTTGGTGTTAGGTTTGCTAGACACTAGCCTTATTCAACAACAAGAGTAAGAGTCTACAGCCATGCTAGCAGCTCTGTGAGGCTGTGCTCTGAGCTAAATGCTAATGTCAGCATGCTAACATGCTCCCAATGACAAACTTATTACAATTCATCCTAAGGGGACATGAATGTGTGTACCAAATTTTAAGACAATCCATCCAACAGTTGTCATTTCTAACAACTTCAAAGAGTCAGTACGTTTCATCCTCCTGGAACCATGAATGTTGGTACTTTAATTTAATGGTAATCCATAGTTGTTGAGATATTTCAGTCTGGACCAAAGTGGTGGCCTGACCGTCAGAAAGACAGAGCGCCTCTGCCATCCCTGGCGCCATGCTGCTTATATGGCTAAAAATAATGTTGCATGAGATTACTACAGAAAATGCAGCCCTTTTACTTAGTCATAATGTCTGTATATAGGTCCGGGGCGGTCATGTGACATCATATGGAAAAATTAAGTAAGTCATGCAGGCCATGTGGTCACATCATCAACGTGAGTTCGCTGAACAGTAGCCACAGAGATGGCTCTGTCATTTTGGTTGCAGTTAAAACTACAGTTCAGTTACTTCTCTCCTGTAACAATGTATGGAAATGTACAGATTTTAGAAACGACTAGTTTTAGCTTTAGTCAACACAGTCTACAATCGATCTAGAGCCTTCATTCATTTAATTAATTTCTCAGTAAAACTTCTCTCTCACTGACTCTGAACTAACAGAGGCCCATATGGGTTTGCACATTAGAGGGCCACATATGGGAAGTGTTTGAGTGTACAAGTGTCATGCAGAGTTTGTTGTGGTTGTCACTGACAAACGTCTGCTTGCATGACTCGAGCTGTCAGTCGGGGGTTCACAAGGTAAGCCTCTCCCATCTGTCGTCCCTCTAGCAGGTGGCCTGGATAATGATGTGGCGTAGCATGGCTCAGACAGGGCACCAGTCCACAGAGAGGCAGCGGGACTACGTCAGTTATTCATTTATGGACGATGAAAATGAAAGTGAGAGGACGATACATGCTTCTTAATGAATGGTTTTACCTTGCATGGGCGAAACACTGATAAGGTACACAGAGGGAGGCCTGCACATGAGTGTGTTGTTAAAAACAAGCATATCAGCCCTCCAAGACTGCGATTCAGTAGTTGCCAGCAATGAAAGATTTCACTCCTCCACTTTTCTACCCAATGTTCTATCAAAGCTATCAAGTCATAATTATTTTAATGAGCATAAAACAAAACCTTGTGTTATTGATAACCATAATCACCATGATAAAGATCATTAAATTATAAAAAATGGCAATCAGAACCATTGTTTCCTCAAGTATCTCCAGGCAGATGGATTCAGCTCCTTGGACAGTGACACAGACACCAAACAGCTTAACTGAGGGGTTGAACGGTAACGTTCAGCATGAACAAACTCCAATCATAGTTGAAGAAAATGACAGGTTCTCAAACAAGACACATCTTTTCATGAAATGAGAAGGGACACACACACACACACACACACACACACAAGCACCAAGTCTAGTCTTTGCCACTTGATGCTCTTAGAGGATATCCTATGAGGATTGAGCTTGAGACTGTCTCAGACCCTCTGTTCCCCTCCTCAACACTCGCCACACATGTGCACTCACACACACACGCTTCAACAGTCACACACACACACAGAGTCTATCCCATGGGGATTATGACATGGAAAGTCCTAGACATGACACACAGGCACCAGCAAGCACGGGGACACAAAAAACACACACACACACACACACACACACACACACACACACACACACACACACACACACACACACACACACACACACAAACAGTGTTTAGGGATTAGGATATTGACGGCCTGAGACTTGACATTATATGCGACTTGGTGACTGAGGTGAACACAACACACACACAGAGAGTGAAACTGGCCCCTCTCTGTCAAATCCTATTAAAGAAGAAGAAATGGTTGTAGGTTCTAATCCTCCTGCTCAAACCTGAGCTGCACTGCATGACAGACACACAGATAAACTGGCAGGCACAGAGAGAGAGAGAGAGAGACAGACAGAAACACAGACAGATACAGCAGACAGACAGAGAGAGAGACAGAGAGATAAATGTGGAGTGCACACTCTGTGGTATTGCTTTTGAACAAAATGTTTTTGAGTAAAAACGGTAAGTATCACTTCCAAAAAGAAACTATGTGGTTCCTGCTGACAGCATCAATTTGAACACTACTTACTCCATCCGGAACCTGCTCCTAGTTATCAAAGCTATTGCCTCAAAGGAAAAAGGAAGCAATTTCTAGAAACAAAGGCAATGCTGCCTTGTTACCAGTGATGGATGATGGTTACATATTGACAAGAGTGTCTGTTACTGGAGAACAATTTCACCAAATATAGGTTGTCTGACTTTTATTTACTTTTGCTGATATCTGATAGTTATTTTTAAGAAACTTAATATTCTTGTCAAAGTACACTTTTAAGCCATTTGACTTTAAAATCAGATCACGCCATTAAAGCTTTTAAAATAATGCAAGATTTCCTCTCTGAGGCTCTAAAGTTGAGTTAAATGGGTTAATTGGGGATAATTCTCATCAGAATCTTAATTTGACCAAATTAAAACCCAATTAGGCAGACTTAAACAGATTTGGAAGATAAGGAAGATAAGAAAGATAATCTTCCACCAGCCCTCTTTCCCCCATTTTTCCACAAAGGCAACGTAGCACACATCAGGGGGTTTCATAAAGAGACTTTTCTGTTTGAATAGATAGATGGATGGAGGTCTAAACAATCAAATGGATGGATGTATTAACGACTGAGGGATGTGTTTGCTGACAACAAAAAAGCATAAGCCTGCACAGTGATAAATGTGTTGTACGCTTCCCCTTTACAGCTGTTACATAAGATAGTTTGGTTTAACAATAAAAATAGTCCTGGTTGATTTATTACTAGATAGAAAGTTAAGTCACATGTATAGAGATTCTAAAACGTATTGCACCAAGGGCTTAAGCGAAAAGTCATATGAAAATCACATTGTACCATTGCAACTCAGGATATTAAAACATAGAGTACTATTAATCTTGTCATATTGCCTACCTATAGTAGTAAACTAGTGTTGCTTCTGAAGCCAAGGAGCATATCATTAGCTAATTACATTATTTGTTGGGGTTACAGATTGTGTTATGAAAAGACCCATTCAGGACTGGAGAATCCACTATGTGGGAGACGGGCCTGGATGGTACTATATTCGAGTTCAGGTTTAATGTTGTCTGTCCTACTCTTTATTTGGCTCGGGCAGGTTTAGCAACTCTGGCCAAACATGTAACTTGAGATAGCATCACGTTTCCCAAACTCATCGTTTAGTCCTCATCCTCAAAGCCTTTTCTCTTGTAGCTCTACCCCGCAATACAAGAAAAATGCTGCTCCTTTATTTCCATAATCTTCTAAATGGATCATCAACTGGTACCTTTTTTTTTTTTTACCAGGGACATTAGCACAGTAGCACATTAGCAAGATTCTCACTTTAAAAGGAGTCACCTTGAAACATCAAAAAGTCAGCTGGAGATGGAGTTTCCAGCCAACTCACGGAGTTCGCTTAATTAGCTCACTAGCTACAGCTGAGGAAACCTGCTAGTGACAGGCCTACTGCAGCAATAACCGCCTAAACTTCACCACTTCTGGTTGCCTCCATCCTAAAGCAATGGATCACTGTTCGTCTGATTGATGAAAACTGGCCTGATGGTGAAGGAGTGGTCGTATACAAGATATCAATCATTGGTGTGGGGCTAGTATGTTTCGTAAGAGGCGCGGAGGGACAGTGGGTGATGATTCGACCCCTGAATCCCCCATAACCTTTCCCTCCCATCTGTCAGATGAATGATTTTAAGTGGAAAATAGCAACAGGGAGAGGGATAAAAAGTGAAGAAGAGGAGGAAGAGTGGAAGACAAAGAAGGGTGGTTCAGCAATCAGCTTATTACACAAACTTCAAAAGACCAAATATGAAAAAGGCTGCATTAAAACTCCTCTTCTGATGAAAATGAATAGCAGTTTACACTCAGCCTTGTGTCATTATCTAATATGTGGACCGTAACGCTTATCTGATCAATGGAAATTACCCTAATTGATTGATTTCTGGAGTGAGGGGGTCGGTCAGGCAGATCAGTTGTTAGTGTGAGGCCAGTTTGTCATCATCTAGGGATGATAAGCGAAGATGTGACCTGTGAAACACTCATTATTCATCTGTCAGAGAAATTGTCAGATGTCGTGAGAGATGAAGACAGATAGCTGGACAGACGGACAAGGATTACAAAGCAGTTTTTCCAATGTGGCGCCCCAAACTGGCAGCCATCCACTTTGGTACTAATAGATGTAAAGATGTCATCAATTATTTAACTAACGGAATCACAAAGAAAGATTGATGGTGATGGAAAAAGGAGTTGAAGATATGGGGAGGCAGACAGACAAATAGAGAGACAGGCAAAACAAGCAAGTAACAAGAAGAGACAGACAAAGTGACACTCAGAGTAAGGGGAAATCATTTCTTTCCTCCCTTTCCACCTTTTTCACTCTCTTTCGACACTTCTTTTCCTTCCCCCCTCTCTCCTGAGGGCTATGATTATAGTCAGTGATGGGGTTCAGGAGGGCTTTGTCTTTTGCAGTCTGTATAATATGCTTCTTATGAGATATTACTAGTAAATAATTCATACACTCAGTCACACAAACAGGCACACAAGCACATTTGTGCATTAGCATGCACACACCGTACTGTAGTTACACGCACACACTTGCGAGCGTGCATATATCCACATACACTTAACCATCGGTGGGGCACAAAATAGTTTTCCAGTTAAAGGGATAATTCAGCCATTTTTCAAAGCAATTATGCATGGAACAGCCTACTGGCAAAACTGCAATCTAAGCTTTATTTTTTGTGGTTTTAGCCATTTCACTGTCTTAAGGTGTTTTGCATTTTACTGCATCACGCTTCAATGTGAAGAAAAGCGCAGAAACCTGTGAAATCAGCCAGGAAAGTGGTGTTTATCTACGGGCCTTCACACACGTGCATATGGAAATGAGAAGCCAAGGTACGTTTACTTCATATTAACTTCATGGCACATTTGCATACACAGGCAATTTCCTCTTTTATGAGTAAAACAAATAAAAATAAAATGAATAGCCAGAAGCAGGAAAATACACACAACAGACCACTGAGTCCATTTAAAGTGTCTCACTGACTTTCTTTTGTGATATGAGTTACTACTACAAGGTACTTATCTGATTTCCATGCTTTTTCATTCTAATAAGGAGAGATTTTTGACATATATTGTGCAGGGGCGCATGGCCTTAACAATACTTGACTTGATTGGTAATTAAAGGAATTTTTCACAGGATCTTGCAGTAAGTGTGATTAATTTAAATTCAGATGGGGAAACCTTTCCCTTCAAGCCCCAGCGGGTCATCACCTAAGCACAGGTGGCATTTCAGAAGAAGAGAAAAGGGACATTAATTCTTTCTTTCTCTCTCTCTGGCCCTCTGTCGCTGACTAACTGTCTTCCCCTTTCTTGCAAATAGAAAGGAAGGAGGTCCTTTTGCTTGTATCAGGGTCTTTATTTAATTCATTTTCCATTTTTGCTTTTTCATTGCACACAGAAACTGGACAAATAAGAACGTGGATGATGCGTGACGAAGACCATAAGCTGAATTAAACCCACAACATCATGATTGTGCAGTGCACGGCCTGCTAGAAAAAAGACTTTTGTCAACTCGTTTTGTTATTAAAAGAATGAATGGTGGGTCACATGAACACCCAATTCATTACTTCTTGACTTGCTTGCGACAGCAATTTGATTTCTTATTGAACAATTTTTTAAGCATGAGACATTTCATTTTTTTTCGTGACAGTTTGCCTCAGGCGACACATTTGGTATTGTCGTGAATTCTCCTGAGCATTTATTTGACATATCAGCCACAAGACCCACTTTAGTTTGAACATATTTCAGGTTGTGAATGCTGTGACATCATACCTGTCACAGCTGTGGGAGACCAGTGATATGTATTCTACAAACATGACCCAAGGAAATTTCAGTAGTAAGGAGTCAGTTCTCTAAGTCTAAAAAAAAAAAAAATACGCCAACATTTTGGGAGACTGGTCAACTAACATGTGATAGGAAACATCCACTAGCAGAGATATCAAAATCCTAAGCATGACCTGGATAGATAATTAGCTCCTGTAATGCTAGGCTGTTTAACACACAGAGTCAAATGTAATGAAAGCAAGAAAGTGACTGCAAAAAACAAATTAGCAAAGTAAAAGTGGTTTCACACTTTTCATGCTTTTTGGTTCTCTTAAAACAAACACCAATCAAACTCTTCTGTCCGAGTGGGCTTGTTTATGGTGTGAAAGAAAAGCAGACCAACAACAGGAGTGTGCGACAGTAGATATGTGATTTTAGCATGAATTCAAAAAGCTCAAATCATCTGCTGATTGTGAACTGTTTAGAAAGCAATCTCCTTACTGCAGCCTATATTTATGCAAGCTTTTTTGGTAACCATGGTAACATGTATGCGTGTCACCACATTAGTGCAGGGATTTTCCCTGATGTATCAGAAAGTGAAAAGGAGTTAAACCAGAGTTGTGTTTACATATCAATTGAGTATTAAAATAAAGAAAAATGGTTATATATTGTTATATACTGTTATACCATCCTTAGATAATTAAAACTGATGCATTAATGTGTATGCACCATTTTACTGTTGTTGGTTGATGTGTAGCTAATTCTTTACTATGTTATACAGGGCTGCAACTAATGATCATTTTTATAATGGATTCATCTGCTGATTATTTTCTCAATTTTTCGATTGATTTTGTGGTTTGTAAAACTTCAGAAAATAGTGAGAAATACCAAACACAATCACCCAGAGCCCAAAGCGACACCTTCAAATAGCTTGTTTTGTCTGACCAAGAGTCTAAACTTTAAGAATGATTCAGTTTACAGACACAAAAAAGCAGCAAATCCTCACACTGAGAAGCTGGAACAATGAAATGTTTGGCCTCTTTGCATAAAGAAAATGAATTAAATGATTAATCAGTTATCAAAATAGTTGCCATATAAATATAAAATATATAATACTAACAATATATATAATGTTGGGTAGTTTAATCTACTGTATAACAATGCATCACATTTTATAAGCTCTCTATATGCTTTGTATGTCAAATCTTAATGTGTACAGTAACTAGCAACTACAGCTGTCAAGTAGTACAAGCAGTGGTGCAAGTATTCAGATCCTTTACTTAAGTAAAAGTACCAATACGACAGTACTCCAGAATACTCCATTACAAGTAAAAGTATTGCATTTTAACTCCTACTAAAGTAAAAGTACATACACTGATCAGCCATAACATTATGACCACCTGCCTAATATTGTGTAGGTCCCCCTTTTGCCGCCAAAACAGCTGACAACTCATAGACATCTAAATCATGACAAGGAGCCACAACTTGACACTAATAATAATAATAAATGTAGTGGAGTAGAAGTATAAAGTAGCAGAAAATGGAAATACTCATGTAAAGTACCTGCACTTACTTACGCTCCACCGCTGGATGTGATATATAAAAACGCAGCTGCAATCTGGATTAATAATGCTCATAATTAGGTCTAATTATTTCTTTGAGAGCTCTATGTGAACACCAAATAATATAAATTAACCCATAAGGGTCTTTAATGTGCTGTGTGACCTGCTGTCAGTCACTGGAATTTGATTTCCCCATGTGGAGCTGATGATGCAGGATGACAGGTGCCACGACCCTCCAATCAGTGACTGTCAGTCCACATGACTTCATGCTTGCGGCTCTTGGTTAATTTTTAATAAGCCGGTGTGAACATGAACTGGACCAGAACTAAAAGGCAAGGATGCATCTCTTTTTTTTTTCTTAGTCTGGACCAACTACATGGATAAACTACATGAGTGAAAGCACCTTAAGAAACTATGTAATACTTAAAAAATTAACTCAATATAGCTGATGTAGTCATCATATAAGCAGGGATTGTGTTACTCACACAGTACATACAGTACAGTATGTTGACTGTCATAGAAAGAGACTCCTAATAATTCCTGCTATTTAGGCATATTTTATAATATTTCAGGTAGAAAAAGAAAAAGTAAAACTCAAATGTAGATAAAGACAAGGACAAATACACAGGAATAACTGATACAGGTGAGTACTGTTCAATCAAGTATAACGAAAGCAGCCGTAGCTTGTACATTCATATTTGTTCATAATTTCTATCTTTATGCAGTCGATCTGAATGCTATTTTACATTAACGTACTGTCCTCCCAGAGACACAGTAACTCACATTGCTTTACCGAGCCCTGAGGACATTTTTAAATTATTAACTGCAGACCCAGGCACACCCACACACACTCACATACACTTTCACAGTCACACAGAGCAAGAAAGAGGCAGAGAAAGTGAGAAAGCCTATATACAAGTGACATTACTTGGTCTAAGAAAACTAATTATTGGAAAGGATAGGGGGAATTTTGACGAGGTTTTCAAGTAAAAAATATGAAAAGGAAAATGTACTAAAATGAGTGTGTATGGGAGAGAGTGAGTGTGTGTGTGTGATGAGAGGTAGACTGTATACTATCATATACAACATGGCTAAAAGTATTTGGACACCCAAACATTGCACTAGTATGTGATTGTTGAACATCTTCAACCTGGCTGCAGGGATTTGCTCCCATTTAGCTACACAAGCATTAATGGGGTCGGCCAGTGACGTTGGGCGATTAGGCCTGGGTCTCAGACGCCGTTCCAAATCCTCCCAAAGGTGTCGGATGCTGTAGGGGTCAGGGCTCTGCACATCTATCTAAATAATCCTAGTAAATAGACCAACCTACAAAAAATAAACAGAAATCCAGCCAATCAGGAGGCAGATGTGAGCCCTGCCGGCACCAGTTGTTCAAGGCACCATCTGCATGCACTCAGGGAGGTCAGCAAAAACAAAACGAACACACCCTCCAGACACAATTAAAAACAGTCCCTTTCTGAGGGGAAACTTTTAATATAGACAGACATACCCGTGAACCCTCGTCTGTGGTTCTCGCTTTCCCTCTCAATCAGCCACACACACACACACACACACACACACACA
Source organism: Macquaria australasica (assembly GCA_005408345.1). Lineage (NCBI taxonomy): Eukaryota > Metazoa > Chordata > Actinopteri > Centrarchiformes > Percichthyidae > Macquaria > Macquaria australasica. The sequence goes on from SEMN01000007.1 coordinate 3,510,137, forward strand.
CACACACACACACACACACACACACATACTGGTTTCCATGGTGGATGGGGACCAACTTTCTGATCATCACTTGTGGGGACCACCCTTTCTAAAGGTTCTAGACGTATGAAAAAAATCAGGCACACTAACCATAGCTTTGTTAGCTTATACACGACTTCAAATATCTGAATTGATGAAGTAATGACTTGACCATGCTAAATGGGGACTTATGAAAAATCAAGTGAACATGGCTGATGGGGACTGCATTTGCATATTATTTGCATTATTCACACAAATTCCTATTTGATTAGTGGGGACCTTGCAACAACAAGTAAATTACTATTGACAAATGACATGCATCTACATCAAGTACATCCATATGCATTATTACATTTGTTACAAAATAAAGTTTGATCTACAACTAAGTAGAATTAAAAGATACAGTAGTAGTACATCAATAACAGTACAATTTTTGAAATTTAACTTAGATTTGTTGTTCATAGATAATATAGAGATGTAGTATGAGGCCTACCAATGATGCTAATGATGCAAAGCATAAGTCCTGCATAGTGCACCTAGTACTGTGCATGTAGTCATCTTCACAACATAGCAGAATTTATTTTTGATTGATTGACATGCCTAGGTTTGATAGGAATATTGGTGTGATTGAAGAGAATAGAATAGACGAAGCAGTAAAAGGCTAGCTCTATTCACATACAAAAGATTGAAAGAGTAGTGAATTATTGTCTGGGTATTTTCCAAACCATATCATACCCACAACAAGTCAAACCTTTAAACCCTTCTACTTTCCATTGTTAGAGCTATTCTTTCTTCAATTCTCACACAGTCACAACTATTGTTTTTATATTTTTAACCAGTCAACCACCCAGCATCAACTACCTACTTAACACGTACCACTATAATAAAACTACTACTAATAAAACTACTACTAATTGAAAGACATTAAACACGCATTTAATTTGCATTATTAGACTTTTAATGACTTCAACCTCACAAACAAAATCAATAACTGAAGTCAAATGAACATCAAAACAATCAAATTCCTGTTGATTGAATATAAAATAATGATTCCTCATGTAAAAAAAAATAGAAACTTAACAAAGTTTAACATGTTCAGTTGACCTTCAGGACATATGCAGCATGTTTTGCTGAGACGTGAATATAAACAAAAACTGCCATACCAGAGAGTTGGTAATCTTCACACTATTTACGCTGCAACTTCCTTTTGTAGGCTGTAATGCGGCTATAAACATAAAATTTCAGGTTCTGCCAGTCCCGGTTCTTAAGAGCTTCTGGTTCAGCCCTTAAACACTTCTCACAGTCAGTCTTTGCTGGTACAATACAAGATGTGATGAATCGATTCATGTGCCTTTCCACCGCCTGCACTTCTATCTGCTGCCAGGGTGTTTTCCTCTTCTGGGTAGCTTTACCTTAAAGTGGTCAGAAAAACAAATTTGTAATTGAAGGATGAGGAATAGTGTGTGCTGAAGTTCCGATCCAAAGTTCTCAAGCCTATATCAGCATATATGCCAGCATCTACAGTACAAAGTAAGTACAATTATTTACACTCTACCAATGAATAGAATTAATAGAACTGTCAGTTAAACATCGATTTGTGCATTCTGCCACTTGGACTGAAATAATCACTGGAGAAAAGGAAAAGATGATTGGGATCAATTCTTCCTATAAGTCATTCATATTAAATTGTCTCTAAAAAGACATTGTTAAATATGATCACTGTTGTGGGGTCACTTTTAATACATTCATGAAAATAATATTAATCTAGAATTTTTCAAACAACATTTCCTGCTATTACTGCTAGTACCACATTTGGCCATTACTAATTTTATTCATACATTGACAACACATCTCCAAAAAGGAATAGACATAATCATTACTGACATACAATAAAGAAATGTGTAGAGTTCACCTTTGGAGGAAGGCCTTATATCACTGACTCCTGAAGGTATCTCATCATCTGCATCATCCATCTGAGTCTTTGACAGGGTGGAAGGATGGGAGTCGTCCACCACCATGGTATTAGTTGTAATGCTGATCATCTGTAAAGACATATTTTATAATGACAATATTTTAGAATATGAAAGAAAAGAAACAAATGGTCAATTTAAAGTAAATAGTGCATAACATGCAAATACATTGACCACATGTTCAGACAAAATCTCGGAGATTAGACGCATGCCACCATACACCAGACTTCAGAGACAGAAATTCATAAATATTAAGATATTTCTTCCTTTCCAGCCAAGTTCTGTCTATGTTCACACAACTTTAAATAAATCAGGCTTTGTGGGGACATTTCACACACAGTGTTACAATTCCTTGTGGGGACCAGTTGGTCCCATTTTTAAACACAGAGTCAACTCAGACACTGACTGAAGGTGTGTTGTGGGGACGTCGTGAGTGTCCAGAATAGAGTGATAATAAACCAAGAAAAAAATCCCTGTGGAGGTTAGAATCTGCCCTAAATATTCCACTAACTCTAACCTTCTACATACATTACAATAAACTCTTTAGCGTACTAGTTCACACTAGTTTACCATCACAATAACCTTCCGTTGTCCTTTTAGCTTCTTAAAAATAACACAAAAATTCCAAAACATGACAAAGAGAGACTGCAGAATTAAATCTGAAGTGATGAACATCAATGTACCTGTTGGGCAGTGTTGCTTGGACCAGAAGCATCATCCATCTGAGTCTTTGACAGGGTGGAAGGATGGGAGTCGTCCACCGCCATGGTATTAGTTGTAATACTGGTTGTCTGTAAAGGCATATTTTAAAATGATGAATTTTACATATTTATTTGTATCACACTTTCTATTTCAAATAAATTGTATGAAATTAAGTATTTGATTAGAATTGATGGGGTGCCTGGTTGGGCACAGTGTACGTGCTGGTGAGCTTTCGCATTGTCCTCATCCATCTGATCCTTTTAAATGGAGGGACTTGCTCTACTTTTATACAATTAGCTGTTTCTTCAGTCAGCTTTAAACAGATTTTTCACAGACTGGATTCTTTTGTGATTGCATTCACACAATTAGTTGTAATATGACACTTGTATGCCACACAGAACATTCCGCAGAAAATATATTCACTAATCCAAACTAATTTTCGACCACTTCTGAAAACATTAGTAACTTTAATTTTGTGTTTGTGCAGTGCCTGCTCCTGTTAATGTTTCTTCTTATATTGCCAATTGCATTTTCAATTAAATGGTAAGTGAGATACATTCTGCAACACTATGAACCATTCTGTACACTGTGTACCTTGCAACATACCTGTGTTCTCCATGGGCAGTCTTCACCTCCATAGTCATAGGCAATTTCTTCTCCTTCTTTAATGTCGTTCAGGGCAAACAAACAAAGGTGTGGGTTTCCATCCACATCAATTTTTTTCATCCGACAATTTGGGCGTCTGTGGTCATCATTAACTAGGCGCCCAAATGACCCATCTTCTCTAGAGGCATCAATACTTAAAAAGACAGAAAAATGAGAAAAAGGGAAATACAAATATCACCACAAATCAGAGCCTCACTAAGTTTAGTTTAGTATAGTATATTATACTATAGTATAGTATAAGAGTATAGTTTAGTTGTAACTTGAAGTCTTACCACCATGTTTTCCCTCTCCACTTGAATGCAAACATAAATGCACATGACGGGTGGAGAAGTTTTCTTCTTCTCTGGGATTCTGCATCATTTATCAAATCTCCCCTATATTCAACAACAAAATCTCCTTTGCAAATTGAACCCTTAGCAAATACACCACGTCCTGTAAAAAACAACAAAAACATTTTTAACAAAACCAGACAACTTATCCATTCTACCATTATGAATTAGACTTTGGTAATATGTAAAAAAACAAAAAACAAAAACAAAGAAGCACATCCTGCAGATAAAGGATGACAATTACATACAAAAACTGACCTCAATAGATGGTAGTTTGTTTAAGATAAGCTGCAATGTAGTGCCTATGTAATGTACCCTGAAGTTCTGTATTAGATGGTCATCAGATAATGATAGTATGTGTTAGTAATAACTGCCACCTTACCTTTCACTGCATTGATGTACTTCACCTCTAATTTGTATGTTTTGTCAGTCTTTGAAACAACATGATGAATGGCATCCCTAAGGGGTGTGATCCGTGGTGGCATTTCAGACTGCAGGGAAAAAATTAGTTTGCACTGAACTTAGTTTGAGATTTTTGAAGTTATTAGCTATATAATATTTTTGCTAATCCTTGTGCTCAGATACTTCAAAACCAAAGAAATTATGTACTTACAAAATTTCTCATACTATCAGACTTCCACATCTGAAAATCCTGATTCTGAGATTATGTGGTATTAAAAAAACTTTGTTGTAGCCTAAAACCTCATGGAGGCTATTTACCTTGCAGGATGGAAATACACATCCTAAGGAGATTAAACCTGTAGTTTCCAACCTTTGTGGCTTCTGATGTCTCACAAAAAGCAGTGTATAGTCTGGGTCATATTCCAGTATCTATGAGTTGTCAACAGCTCCACCAAAAAGTGATTTTTCCCTCTATTATTCCTTTCTGTCTATAATGTGTACAGGACTATTTTTTCTATTTTTCTATTTATTTTTATTGTATTTCTATATATGACATTTTTGCTGGCTGCTGTAACGCTGAAAATTTCCCCGCTGTGGGACAATAAAGGCTTATCTTATCTCTTATCTTATCTCTTAAACTTCTCACATGGTTTAATTTCAATAAATGTTCAAATGATCCATCTCACCAAAAATCAAAGGTTAGAGAAAAAGTCCAAAAACTGAAAACAGATTTGTGAATTAGAACTTTCTTTTTTCTTTTTTCCTCTCCCATTAATTACCTCAAGACACTTCAGATTGATCTGGTGTCTCTGTTTATGAAACTGTATATAAAGTAGCTCCACCTCGAGCAGCTACAACAGCTGTTTACACACTGATGCTTCAGTATTAATCATCTAATGATTTCATATATAATAATATGTCAGAGCGCCCAAACCAGTACTTTTACTTTAATACTTTAATTACATTTTGCTGTTAATACTTTTAATCAATTAAGATTTTTCGTGCAGGACTTTTACTTGTAAGTATTTTAGATTGCTGTATTGGTACTTTCACTTAAGTAAAGGATCTGAATACTTCTTCCACCACTGAATTTGACTACTGCTATTTCAATCTGACATCCGTAATTTTGTCATTTAAAATTACTGACCAATTTTTGTTGTAATTAATTAGTAGTTTAAAAAGTTAAATTTAATTGCATTTAATATTTCCCTGTGAAGCACTTTGGTTAAAAGCTGTGGTTTTTATATGTATATGTACTACATAAATTCACTTAAATGTCACTACAAATTTTGACCCTGGATTCATAATATCAACATAAAAATCATACATTTATTTAAGCTAGAATATTACTAATAGAATCAATTTCATCTCGTACCTTCCAACACCAATCAGGTAGGCTAATGATTTAGCAGTTTGTAGTTAGCTATCCTGCAAACTAATTAGAACTAATCAACCTAATTTGAGGGTTTAACACTGGTTATACTGGTTTGTCATGGAAATATGCTTACCTTTGGTTTCAGTTGTACTCCACTGCACAAATTATTTGATCCATAGCTTGCATCTCCTGCAAATAATTGTCTTCAGTTTCCACCGTGTTGATCGTCACCTTTAACACTGAAAATGTCTTTTTGCTAATTAAATCCTTCCGAATGAGGACCAGGAAGTGGGTGGTACCCAACCATATTTGGAATACGTGTGTGTGTGGAGCAGTGAGTGCATTACCATCAAGAAACTATAAGGGGGCGCAGCGTAGCACTGCACACACACACACACTGACTGTTAAACATGTGTAATGGGCCAATGCTAAAAACCACACAGGTACCTTCAGAATAGTTCCTGTATTCATTTAAAAGGGTTTTCCTAATGGGGACCTGATTTTTTGTCCCCACACCGCAAGAGGTCCCCATGACGTGACTGTGTAAACAGATTCTTGTCCCCATAAAGTGATGATTACCAGAACACACACACACACACACACACACACACACACACACACACACAAGAACTGGAGAACTGTGTTGCCACTGGTGTAAAGAAACAATGAGCAACTAATATTTGATAAGCACTTGAACAGATTGCTGCTAAATTTACTCACACGGGATCTTTGGCATGCGGAGGTGTGTCAGGAGAAAAAAATGAAAGCGAAATATTACCCAAACAACACGACCAGTTCCATGGACACATTTTATTTAAGTTGTAACGCTTAATAATAAGTGATACGTTATTCATAGGTTAATAATCAAAACAGCCCTTTTTTACCATCAGTTGTTGACAGGTTTTCCAAAAGTAGCTAATATTTCCACCCCTGCAACTTAGTGTATATAAAGAAACCTGAATGTGCCTTCGTATTTACCATTTTTCATGTTGTTCAGTTGTGTTTGACTGGTATTTCTGATATTTCTCACTATCACCTTGCATACAGTATACAGTAGTCTGCCACAGTCAGTTCAGCATATTAAAAAAAATGAGATCCATGCTCTTCATAATCAGTTTGTATTATGAGCTTATGCAGTTTATGCAATATTAGTGTTAAATTAAACTCTAATGTGAGACAGGGTTTTTGTTTTCCTTCCGTCTCTTCTCTGCATGTCAAGGGATCAAACAAGCGTGTGTGAGTGTGTCTTTGTTTTTCCAGAAAATTAGGGAAACAGAAATCAGTGCGTCACTGATCCATCTTTCTCACCTTGTCAACTTTGCTTTGGTACATTCTGTCCTGCATGAACCCGGGGTGACAATGACAGGCTGATCACGCTCTGCATGCATTAAAAACTGACTCTAACTAATAAATGAACACGGAAATGCGGCAGAACAAATTTGTAGTGAAAATAGATAATAAATAAATAAATAATGCGCCCACAGGCAGATGTGACCAAATGTCAAAAATTGATTCGCTTGTTTTGTAGCAGTCAATGTGACATGAGGGCAACAAGTGTCAGTTCTGCTGAAATCAATGTGCAGCAGCATAATGATGCCACTTGCAATTTCAGCTATTATCTGTACAGCTTCAAGTGGTGTTGGAAATATTCTAATTACAAGTCAAGCACATATGAATGATGCAATCAAAGGGGTAAATATGAAACTGAAAGTCTCTCACGGTTGTGCTTAGAGTCAGTGTTTCCAAAAATTTGAACGATGGTTCCCATAAACCCAAGTGCTTCCAGTTGCAGAATTATGACTCTCCCTCTTTACCTTTGTTTAAAGGGGTTTCTTTTTGTAAAATAAAGACATTTTAGCACAAAGAAGTCATGTACATCGACAACTGAATTGACTTTATTTTAGACTCAGAGGTCAAATGTATTAAACCTGAATGCCTCAGTGTGACACAAAAGTAGCACTGACCATTATGTGTCTTACATAAGAGCTAGACACTTAAAATTTACATACAGTACATTCGGCTTTCATTTACATAATACCTGACAAGAATCACTGTGGCAATGGTTAAAACGTTTTTTTTTTATATATATATATATATATATATATAACACACAGCCTGAAAAAGATCTTTGTCTTTTTACTGAATATTGCAAACATTTGTCATCTGTTCAAATTACACAAAAAATAAACTTTGCTAATTGCCTCATGTACTTTGTTTGCTTAGCACTGGTGTTAGCTGGGGTCAAATACAGTGAGAGACGGGCTAAAAATAGCAGTTTCAGCAATACATTTCTTTACCCTCATGCTTGCAAGATAAGTCCAGGATTATAAATGATACTTAAAATCCTGAAAGTATTTTTTCTTACCATTTAAAGCTGGGGTAGGCAAAACCTGTGCAACCTAGGCAAAACCTTCCGCCTGCACGGTTAATATGGCATTTTTGCCCAATGACGCCAAAAGAAAACTGCCTACCCAACCTTTAACTCCAGTATCTGACACTGTGAGAAACCTGTGAAATAGTAGTCCTTTAGTCTTCACAGGAAAAACAGCGCTGTGCCGTAAAGTAATGTCTTATATTGTAAAGCCATACAGCAGATGAGTCAAATCTGCCAGTCTTCTTGCTGATGGTCTCGTTCACTTAGAGTAATTATTCTAATAACTCAAAATGAATGTGGTAATGGTAATTTATTGATTTCTAAATGCTTCACATAGCACCTTTGAGCTAGGTAATGGATGGGTGGCAGGAGGTACAGTGAGTAGTTTAGTGGGAGTGGAGGACAGGGGAGAGATTACAAATCCCTGTGGTGTTCACAGCATGGGGGTCCGAGTATTAAGATCCTCAACCACACAAAGTGCCTTTCATATGATAGGGAATACCCAGGTAGAATATATATATATTATATATATAGAGAAAGAGTATATATATATATATATATATATATATATGTGTGTGTGTGTTTGTGCCTGTACGTGAAGGTCATACTCTGATTAGTTATTGATCTGAACCAACTGTATGCTGTAATGTTTCCTCATAATTATTTAACCAGAGACAGACTGTCTGCGTGTGTGTGTGTGTGTGTTTGTCTGTCTGTGGACGTGTCATGACTATAAAATAACATTAGCCTATGTCTTGCACTGCCCTTATTTTTCTCTAATTATCATCTAGACAGAGCGTATAATGATCCATGATAGAGACAGTGGAGAGGAGAAATGGAAAATGGAGGTGTGCGTGGGAGAGAGAAAAACAGCAATAGAGCTCTTTGCGCCTGGCCTTTTATTTCTCTCTTAACACAACATGGTTGATTTTTGAAAGAGAAGACAGACACTAAGTAGTCAGACGCACTTCATTACCTTGCAGTGGTAACCTATACGTGTGTAGCGACTACAGGAAACAAACAAAAAGTCGCTGAGAGGCTGATGTCGGGCCTGATCAAGTTTGCGTGCCGCGCTAACCAAAAAGACTCACTGAGATCAAAAATTAGGTGACTTTTATTAAAGAAAAGAAAAAGGTAACTCAGTATAACGTGTACAAAGTATAATCACGGTGATCCAACAGAAGATAGCGGTCAACAAAAAATACAGCAACCCATTCACCCTCTCTACCCCCCATACACAGGTGCACAGGTGCCTAAATCAACTGAGTGTGTCGCCGCCCCTATCCATGTGACCCCATTCTCAATTATCACCGTGCTCCCAATAATAAAACACCGATACCCCAAACACTAACAAAAACTAGCAACCAATGATCACAATCCCAAACCTATATTACAAAACTCCTTCTGGCTCATACAACGTGTATAAGTGTATAAGTGTACTGTGTACTACTTCTACAACCTGTGTTGTATGTGTTTCTCTTTAGATTGTATTCACTGTTCGTGCTATCAATATGAACGCTTCTTAACATAAGATTAAATCATGTCTATCCTCAACTTGGTATTTTATAATAGGGGTATTTACTGAGATTAAAAGTGTGGGTTGTTCAAAAACCTCTTGAGTTAGTTAAGGTAGAACAGACTGTGCAAGCAATTCAAAAACTTACTGCATCTCATGATATAAGTTGGAAAAGGTTTATCCAAGCTCAGATAAAAAGGAAATTTTTTTGCAACGTAATGTTTGTTTTGTGTAGTTTCTCTACCACCTTCATTAGAAGTGTTACAGGTGGCGTTGTGACGTACTTTAGTAATAGCATACTTCATCAGAAGTAGCCAAAACAATATGACAGTTCACACAGTCCACTGAGCCGGTTTCCACATTTCCACTGGCTCCTTAAACCAGCATTGGTACTTTCAGATTAGAGCTGGGTTTGGATAGCTGATGCTAACAAATCACTTTTTTAACCTTTTATCTTTCTTTTTTTTTTTTTTTTTAGCAAGGAGCAATGTAGAAAAGTTTAGGTAGCAGGCTTCTCATTTTTATTCAGTGCTGACCGTTGCTTTTGCTGGTTGAAGGATAAACATCACCAGCCGCAGATCAACTGTAGTCAATTAACTTTGATCCTGTAACAGCTAAGATGCAAGCCTCCACTCAAAGGTAGTTTGTGAAGGAAAAGAAACTCCCCTCTGTAAAATCACTGTGTCACGTCCATTTTAGGAGAACTTCCCAGGTAAACTTTCATGGACATCATATCAATATTTTAAGCTTATCAGCTTAACAGTTCAGAATTGGGACCTCCACTTTCTGGATCAGGTAACTAAAACAAAAGGTGCAAAAGGCATTACGGCTACGCCTGTTATTTCGATGTGTCAGCTACATATTTAAATTTAATCAACATTTCACATCTTCTGCTGCTCTTCTCATTTCCAGGTTGTATGTAGCTGCAGGTTGAGAACATTAATTAGGCTGCCACTCAAAACTGTAGTGTTTCTGCGGGAGGTGAATCTAAAGGATGGCGAGTCGATAAGCGGATTTGATAAAATGACATCCAACCCCAACCCTATTTTAGATGTGACAGGTCAGGCCCACTCCCAGGCCATGTTGTGGTACTCTTGATTGCAATGATCTCAGATTGCTGACCCCAGGTTTTCTTTGGCTTGTTGCTTGTTTACCTGAGTGTGTGCTCCAAACGTCTCCTTCTCACACTTGCTGTTACCCCATATATCCTGTCCTAGCAAACACTGTCTTTAAAGGATTCACCACTTTAAATGTTTGGCTGGAATGAATGATGATTTGCACCACAAATGATTTTTGATGAATAAAAAATGACTTAAATGATTGATTTGATTTGTGCAGTCTGTAAGCAAAGAAATTTCAACAAATTCACTGAAAGGCCTTGAATTGCATTTGATGATTTCTGTCTGTCTTGAGTATTTTGGTGCATCTTCGCAAAACCATCTTTGTTGAGGACTGATAGTCCGTCCCTGTTTGACTGTTCTTGGCATTTCTAAAAGCTTCTGTCATCACTTAACAAACAGGACAAATTATGAACAAATAGATGGGCATGCTTTTTGCCCTTCTGCCAAAAGACATTGCAGGGACACAGAGTCTCTTAAAAAGTTCAACAAATCAAGAGTAAACTATTTTGCCAATGATTCTGACAAGCCAACAAAACCTCAAGTCAATTTCAAACATGCCAAATATCTAAAAATATGATGTTTTGCTAAAGATCACACTTAAAAAAAAAATCTAAAAATATACTAATGGAGAGAGAGGGGTAACAATATGAATCGGTTGTTACCAAAGTCCTTTAAATTGGTTGTCTCAAATGAATTAAATGATAACATGAGCTTTCACACAAACTGAAAGTTGACATCATGCACACACAGAACAAAACAGCACTATGTGTTGGATATAAAGTGGATTATTTAGTATTAAGGAGAACACAGCAAATTAGTGAGCAAGCAAGAGGATTTGTTCCTGTTATAAATTCTTCTGGCATTTTCTACACATACAAAAAATACATCAACAAACGCATTCAAATTTGGGCTCTAACCTGTTGATAATTACTATTCACAAGAAAGAAATCAAGCACACAAAAACTCAAACCCAGTTCGTCACACAGCCTCTATTTCACAGTCCGACAGACCCGTCAGAACCAAAAAAATAGTCCCGTGTCAATCAACACACCAACTCAAATTTCCAAGCAGCCGTTGAAATACATTATTACTGTAAGCTCAGTTTTAAATAGCCTGGTGAAGAGACCAAGTATCATAAGAGAAGGAAAAGTAGCAGAACAGGCCACTCAATATGTATTCACCTGTTACATACACAACCTAATCACCTCTATCCAGACGCTTTGTTATTATTGATATTAACTTTAATGCCAGTAAAGAATATTGAATCAAATTGAAATCAATTGAACTGAACTGAGAAAGACGCATTGAGTCTTTTACAGTCTTTTACAAATCCTGACAGTACTGGGCCAGTTTATAAAAATAACAAATGAGTCTGCAAACAAAACAACTGCCAATAGCACCCCGGAGCCAGGTAATCTCCAGTATATGTGTGTGTGTGTGTGTGTGTGTGTGTGTGTGTTGTGTGTGTGTGTGTGTTCTCATTTCCTGCAGTAGCAGGTGCACAAGAGCCTTTGGGTATATACAAGAACGCACTTCCAATCAACCTGTTTTAGGTGTGTGTGTGTGTGCCTAATTATCAGTGTCTTTGTAACACGAGATGAAAGAGCTGATTTATACATTCATACTTGATACTTGATAGACAAGACACACACATACGCACATGCGCTAGAGATTACCTGGCAAAAGGATGCCTTTGACGGAGGTTTAGTTTGCTTTAAGCCTCATTTAGAATCTGTTGTTTGCGCAATTGTGAAATGTGAAGAGGGAATCTGAATAACAAACTCCAAATAGCTTCTGGACTGTTTAACCAGGATTGGCACTGAGACGTGTTTGGGTAAAATCAATCCAATTTAGGCCTTTTTTTTTAACAAAACTTTGGATAAACAAACAACGGAGCACCTGAAGAATGAATTATGTAGATCTAAATGGTTCAAATCAACTTAAGATACTGTGTTTACAGGAAGGATGTCGTTAACTGTCAGCAGATGCAAACAAACCAATCACCTTTAGGCATGGTGGGCTCCTAGTTTCTACCTGTCTCATACTGTTCTGATTACTCTCTCCACCACCTCATCTTCCTGATATTAATCAATACCTGCTCTTGCAGGCTCTCTGCAGTCTCTTTATACAGTTTACATTGAATGCATCAGGATAGATTTGTATTCATGTTTAACAGTTGAATGTGGTACAGAGTTTTGGTCCCATGATTCCCATGAGGGAATGGAGCTGCTGGAAAGTTTTTACTGTGAAGCAGCTGCAGAAATTGTTGAGCAACTGAGACTAACCTCCTACGAGGAACAACCACTAGCGACTATAGTAATTAGGATGGGAGCAAAGGGAGGAAGTCAGGTGACGTTGTTATAGAGTGACAAAGTCCATGTAGGGAGGAGATCAGAGTGGATGGATGGGTCAACAAAACAATGGATGTAAAGTATGACCATTGTTTCTTTATTATTGTAACCATGTCGACAAAGACCCCCTAACCTTAGCAAAGTAGTCATTTTAATCCAAACCACGATCTTTCCCTAAACCTAACCAAGTTGTTTTTGTGTGTACACCCAAACAAACCGTAACCATAGCATTGTCACATTAAAAAACTGATTAAATTTTCAGCAGTGATTTGGAGGGCACAGATAAATGATGTCCTGCAGATAGCGGCGTCAGATCAGAAGAGGGCATGGACATAATTTGGAGGATTTGTTGGACTGAGTAAAGCTGCCAAATTGGTTTAAATATTTTGAGATATACAGGTTGAAAATAAAAAGTAAAGCCAAGAGAAGAAAGGACAGAAAAGAGGCTCCTACATCTTAAATCCAGATTTGCAATGTTGCAGTATAGAAATAGTCTGAATGACAGCAACTCTTATATTCTGCAAGATTAAGTTCTTGTGGTACTTGACGTCACAGTCTTAATTTGGCAGTGGAGCTTACCAGTCACAAGCACTTGAGGACATAAATGTAATGTAATGCCAGAATTGAAGTAAAAGGTGTGGTTTGATGCCATTTTTTCCACTGAGTGCAACTCATTACCGCATGCTTAGACTTGTCACTTAAAGATGAAATCTGTAATGTTTTATTTATTAAGTCATTGTTATATACTCTACCATCAGATCAGCTGACCAAGAAACTCCCTGTGTCTGCTGGCTTCTGGTCTTGATTTCCTCTGGGAGATTTTACAGCACTTATACAAGAAACCATGTGGACAGTATTTTATGGTCTAAATTCATGACCCTTCACAACCATGGTCCTCCCACACAGTTGTTTTCACTTACTTTGCCTGATTCGACCACATCCCAGGACTGTGTGGCTTCACCCTGAGCAATCAACCCGAATAATAAAAAGGATCTTTAAACTAGTGTAGAAACTATTGCACTGTAGCATCCATTTGACCCCAATTATTGTTAATTATGGCTTTGCTGGATTAATATTCAGTCTCCCTCTGTCTCGCTTTTGTCTCCCATCCTTCCTTTCTATAGCTCCCAATCTCAACAAGACATTTGTTTGCAGACATAAGCCACTGTTTGCTGATATAAACAACACTCTCCAGATTAGCCAATAAGGTTTTAGTATATTGACGAAGGAACATGGTTGAAGTTGATATGTGTGTACGCTTGTCCAGAATTACAGAACTAAGCCAGATTTTATTTTATTCTAATTAAATACTCTTTTGCACTGATTTAGCTTGTTCAACATATGGCTCTGAAAGACTTTATTTGCTACATTTTTGTTGCCAATTTTACTGTATATATTTAGATATTACTTTTTTTTATTTTTAGGAATACTGAAATCTGAAAAAGTTTCTGATCTTTCTATAAAAGAAAGGACGAAAGGCCAAACAAGTTAAACTCTCCTCATGAGTGCAGGTTCCAGGGAAACTTGATGATGAACAGCAGATTGATGCAGGCCTGTTCTATTCATTGAGCCTGAAAAAAACAAAAAAACAACCATCTAAATCTGCTCCCTGGGCCCTTGGTTTAGAAGAAGAGAGAAGAAACACAAGCAAGAAAGCAAAAAGGACATAAGTAAGAAAAAAACAGACAGATGGATGGTTGGATGGATGGATGGATGGATGGATGGACTGTGTTAAAATAAAACTTGGCGATAAACTGAAGATTGCTGCAGGACTGTTCAATCCACTGATCCTGAAAAGCAGAAAAACAACAATCTGTTTTTATCCTCCCGCTATGCCTGTAGTCCTTCTCCCTCTTCCTTTCTTTTTTCTCTTTTTCTTTTCCCCTCCCTTCCTCTCAAATCTATTCTTCTTGATCCATCTGTCTTTATCACTCCATCCTCTCACTCTACAGTTCTTTTTCCCCCCTATGTCTCATCTCTTTTCCCCATCTTTTCATATATATATATATATATATATATATATATATATATACATATATTTTGTTCCCCCCTCTCTCTCTGTCGTTCTGGTCCGTTGGGAAATCAAAGAACTTGAATAACTTTCATATCACCACGGGAACAAAAACTCACATTGTCGTCATGGGAACACACCTCAGGAACCGTTTCATTCAGTAACCAGGGGAAACGGGACAATTTCGTGTTCTTGGTCCCTTTGATTGGCTTGCCAAGAGGAAATGCCAATTAAATATAGCTGTGAGCGGAGCAAACTTGTTGAAGTCGAGCAACTTCTGAGAAAGAGAATACGGAGAGAGAGAGAGTGAGAGGGAGGGAGGTTACAGTCCTGTGGACTGGCAGGCTGATAGAGAGACTACAGCAGGCAGCTATGAATGCAAAGACAAAATGAAAGTCAAGCAGAAAGCAAAAACCCTGCTTCACATACAGTTTTTACAGGATTTAATGAGTTAAAGGATATGTTTGGATATTTTTAAGTCTATCTTAATAACAGGGGTGGAAAGAGTAAGTAAAAGTACTGTTACTTTAGTTAAATTTTACTTAGTTTTACTAGTAAAAGTAAAATTACTTGTGTAAAATCTACTTAAATACAAGTATAAAGTAGCTCATTTAAAATGTACTCTTTTGAAAGACAAAAGGTTATCTCCATTTAAAACATATAGTTTTTTTTTTAATCTTAAAACACCTTTTGACAAAGTTCAGCATGTCAGCAACTGTTCTATTTATAATTTGTATGACAGCGCACACACAATAAGTGCAGGAATATTATGTGCCCTTGATGAAAGCATCAGATAGCCTTTGTCTTTAGAACTGATACCCTGCAATCGTACGCAACTCTGGTGTCAGAACTTGATACGGCATATGTGCATTAAAACAGTTCAGTCAGACAACTCACGTTGAAATGTTTATTATGCAGCAGAACATAGTTAGAGTTTGGCGTCTAGGCTCCGACCTCATCACTCCCAGCCAATGTGTTTACATGATATATTGAGGAGTGATGAGCAAATATCTTAAACCCCCCCGGAGCCTGCAGGTGGATGCTGGGGTGGAGGTGGGGCTGAAAGAACAAGTGGCAATACTGATGCAGGGCAGCAGTGGCATTGACAGGCAGAGGGAGAGATGGGAAATTTTGCAGTTTAAATAGACCGCCAAATTGTGAGGGTGTGTTCGGTAGATGGTTGAGGAGAGTGAGGTATGTCACATGTGTAGCAGTGCAGCTCGAGTTGACTGCCTGAACTAGCTCGCAGGCGTCGCTCCATTTATACTCAGGTATTGGAAATCATTCCTTCTCTCTATGCTGGGCTTAGATTAGCTTCAGTTTAGCTTTGGACGAGGACTGTGAATGTTGTCCCCCCTCTCTCACATCCAGCAATTTAACGACCTGTAACTCAACGTGTAGCCATTGCTACAGGTTCTGCTTGTGCTTCAACTGTTTTCCTGCTGCTTTGGGGGCTCGTCCCAGAACCTAAATGTCAGCACTGCTCAGGACCACAGCAAACACTAATAAAGAAGAACTTGTCTTTTGCTCGGCACTGCAAGGAAGTGTGTTTCAATATACAGGTGATATAGTGATTAAGAATCCCTACTCTTTTAATTAAGTTTCCCAGTAATGTCGGGGCTGTGTAGGTGTTTTCAAAATCATGTAACATTTCTAGCTTTGAGCCATTTTATTCCAGTAAGCAGCAGGGCAAAGTGACCTCCACTACATCATTTTATTTTCTCTTGAAGAAAATAAAAAAGTGGAAAAATGACTGAATCTTCGACAGACAATCAAGCAGCCAGCTGTTCTGACTGTATGGAGCAGCAGAGAGAGCGCGGCCGGCAGCTGCGGTGTAATAGCTCTATGTACTGTAGGTATCACTTCAGGATCAGTATGGAGAGGAGAGATGATTACAGCGACCAATAATTCTCTCAGAGTACGTTGTTGTATAAAGATAGACTTACAGTAAAGAAATCTGAACCTAGCCTTTAAGGTATAACATAATCTTGTATTTGTGTCATTTCTTCCAGTGTACTGGTGAAAATGACCACTCTTTATGCTTAATGACTTTTAACAGTGGTGAAATTATTGAGCAGAGTATTTTCCATGGGCATGGTGTAAAACCAGTTTAACAATATGGTGACCTGGCAGAAATGGGTATTGAAACCTAATATGAGTTCTCTTTTAGATTATAATCTCATTAAATAATGACGTCTTAAGTCAGAAACTGGATTACATACAGTTTATATGTATTTCACAAAGAGAAAGTGGGATTCATACACTTGATGTCATGGCAGCTGTAGTGTTAAACGTCTGCTAGACCGGTGCTGTGACACATTAGTTCTGTGAGTGCGTCTTTGTACACATGAAGCTGCATTAATGTGTCTCTATACCTCTTCCTTTCTGTGCTCCTCAGAATGTGTTGAATCACCTTAAGACAGAAACACACACACACACTCGTGCGCACATCCACGTCTGCCTCTGTGTTTGAATGTGTGCGTAATTATCAGCATGATAATTAGAGTTGCAATTAAATGGGTATTGAAAAGGCTGATGTCAGAGAGCGCTGCTGACCTTGCTGTGAACCCTAGACACACACACACACACACACACACACACACACACACACACACACGCACAGTTAAATTGCACATGGTGACACATGACACACACCTGTGTACCAATAACACTACACACACGTACACACAATTGCTTTGATTAATAGGCAATAGGCATCATTTCTGCTTCAATGGCTCCAGCACCACATGTCAGTGCTGTGTGTGTGTGTGTGTGTGTGTGTGTGTGTGTGTGTGTGTGTGTGTGTGTGTGTGTGTGTGTGTGTGTGTGTGTGTGTGTGTGTTTGAATGTTCCTGGGTGTGCGTGTGTATGTTATATCCAGAAATACAAACAAGAGAGAAACACAGAGGTGGGAGCAGAAGGAGGAGGAGAAGATTATATCATTTACTCATGACTTCTGCTGTGACCTCATGATGAAAAACAACAGATGCAATGTTGGAAATAATTACAGGCATAAAGTTGACTAATTTAACATTTTGATTAACATGTTTCTCATTGTTGAGGACGATAGTATGTAAAAACTACCTTTCCCCTCTTGTTTAGACAAAATGAGAAAACCAAAGCCTATTCCATTCATCACACGTTTTGTTTTACTGAACAAAGTATAAGATTTAAAGTGATACTGCACTCAAAATCTATCTTTTTATGTATCAAACCGCCTGTAGGATTGAAAGGTGGATGTTAAAAATGTTTCAATTACTCCTTCACAAAGAACAGTATTCATGGGAGGTACAATAGATTCCAATGTGTTTTTCATGGCAGAAAAAATATATAACTCGACATGCAAGCAGGTGGTACTGGGGTCCAGGAACCCAACGCACCTCAAAGCCGAAGGTGCACTGATTCGGGGCTACGAGGGGGCCGAGGCCATCATTGAAGAGGGCTGAAACTGATGGTTTAATATGCCAAAGGCCACCGAGTCAGTGCCTGGGCCAAACTTTTTTCACTTAATAATTTTGTGTCTCATTTATGAGCAGTAAATTGTCTCCTATAATGTTAATAATGTCTTTTATGACAGAAAAAAGCTAAAAACATCCATGGTAAATTCTCAAACCACTCCTGCAGCATCATCCACTTCTCTGCAGTTCATCCCTATGCTATGGTATTGTTTCACTTCACAAGACATGGCTAAATAGACTGCTCTTAAGCTCCACAGGAAGCAGTGTCTGTATCTTGCAAAAATTTTAAAACGGCTAAAAGCCACACAATTGATCATTACTTCCCTGTTATGTACATATTAGTTGCTATTGTTGTGTCCCTTCAAGTAAAGTGGTGCACTGAGCCGTAATGTGGGATACATTACTTCATGATTGCCTTACCATTACTTTCTCCCCCTAAAGTAAAGTAGAGCATCATTCTAGCAAAGTGGCGATTTGCAGAAGAGATTTTTAACGAGCAGTTCACGAAAGGCCAAAACAAGAGGGAGAAGAATTCTCAATAAATTGTTGTCATTATGTTTATAGCACATTTAAATTAAGAGATGTGTGCTTGATTATGCAGAAAGTGAGGGGGGGGGGGCACTTACATAAAGCTTACATACCAGCAAAACTAGGCTGTAGCTCCACCTGCATCATTGGAAAACCATTTTATGTTGCCTTTTTTGATGGTTAGTTGCCAACTTCAAGCAAGAAAAGCAAGAAAAGACTTTGGACTTCAGAGTTTTCTTTATTCCACAATGACCCCTTGAGGAGGTAAACTATAAAGACATAGTTACACATGTAAGAAAAGGATGGCCACTACATCAATTTCGGACTGCAGCCCTTAGTGATTAATTAGTTAATTTTCTTTGGGATTTGTAAAATTACTAACACGTGTTAGTACGGATATGGGTGCATCTGTGTTGTTGATAAGGTGAATCTTAACTCTGTCTGACAGCGATTACGATAGTCCCGCAGAGACACACGCACACTGGTGTTACAGACTTCACAGGTGACTCATTATTTAACAGATGGCACTGAGAGACCACAAACAAAAACACACACGCATAAACACACACACACAAACACAGGATAACCCCAGCCTCCCAAACATACACACGCTTCCAAAACCCGAACCTCCCTCTTGTCTTTGGCTCGCCTGTGAGATGAATTAAACATTTGACACACACAAACAAGCACTCCTTAACACCAGATCCCTTCGTCCTCAGATGACCTGTGATAGTTCAGAAATGTGTCACCTGCTCTCGAAAATGAATGCTGCTGCAATTTAAATTTAGGATATATTAGTAATGACTAGTAAGTAAGAATTTAACTTAAGTTTTTTGTCCAATTTTGTGGCCATTTCACATATTGACACACTCACACACACATGCACCCACACTAAAGCCCGATCAATACTGGATTTTTGAGGACGATACTGAAATTCGGGTAATGATAATGACCCAATGATATACCAGCTGATAGTTTTGTTTTTGTTTTTTTTACATTAACACATATCAAACAGTCTTGATACATTACATACATTTGTTTTTTCAAAGAATTGTGACCGAGATATATACTGTATACATAGTGCAACATTTTACAGCGTAGAAATAAACTTGTCAGAGCTCTCTGGTGGTCACACTATGTAATGGTGACACTTTTTCTAAATAACCTCAAACCTAATCTGGCATGTCTGTACTTATTGGCCGACAAGTGCACCAATAACAATATATCCACCATAAGCTAATATCGGCCTGACTGATTTATCAGCCCTTACACATATATGTGCTGCACACAGACTGGTTAATGTACTATTAAAGATTAATAATAGTATGTGATATTACTGTAGACTTGCATTTTTTATAACCTGATCAGAAGTTGAAAAGGTGAATTTCTATCAAGACTTGTTAATATTTGTTAACATATATGAGTCTGTCAGTAGTTACCAGCTGATGAATCTGGCTGAATGCTAATCTAATAGCTTCCAAACAGATGCTGAGGCTTTCCTCCTGGTATCTGACAATCTTGCTTAAAGTGAGAAACAGTAAAACTAAATATAATTGTAAATATTTTATTAATTAAGGGTTACTCCCTCCACTGCGTCTTGCCTGCAGCAAGAACAGCCTTTGGCAGCAAACCAACAACAGAGGAGCTGATGAATATTTGTTGCTACTTGTATTTGTTGTTTGCTGTTTGTCTTTCTGCGTTTGCTATTTGTATTTCTGTGTATGTTTCTATGTTTCTTTATGAGGCTGTGTGCGTATGTGTGTGTTAATCCTAATGTGTCTCCTCTGGCTGTATGTGTTTGCCTGCTATACGGCCTCATGCTGTGAATACCCACGCTATCGCACAAACACCTCCCTCTCAACAAGCACAAGCACCCATGAAACAAAACTGCAGGGATACCACATACACAAACACACATATGAACCACCACTGAGAGCTCAGTCAAAGTGCACATGCTGCCATTATTTGTTTAAAAAATATGCAAAACGTGGAAACACAAATAACATTTGTCTGGTCGGTCAAAAGCGCAGTAGGAGCAGCCTGCAGTGTTTTGTTGGAGTTTGTTAGCAGATTACATTAGAAAACTTTAATACCCACTATGGAGCAATTTGTTGATGAACATGAAAAAACTGAATTATAATGGTTGTCGGTCACTCCAGCTGTCTGCTTATAATTTATCCATTATAGCTGTATTTTACATATGGTTCTGCTACTTTACTTTTACAACTCTGAATGCTTCAGCCTCTGGGGTTTTGTGTGTGTGTGTGTGTGTGTGTGTGTGTGTGTGTGTGTGTGTGTGTGTGTGTGTGTGTGTGTGTGTGTGTGTGTATGTGCGTCTGTACTGCATATGCAATGTGATATTTTCTTCATTGCCATGGGGAAGTTTCTTCTTCCCTCCAGGAGCGGTGAGAGGTCATGGTCAGCTGCAGAGAGGTGTGGATTCAGTATCTGAGTAGTAAATTTTCCCAGAGTGGTTATAGAGCAGAGACTCTTTTCTTTTCTTTCTAATGTGTTCAAGGATAGAAATTCCAAGTCTACATGTAGCTGTAAAAACTGTAAATGCAGAAAAATGACAAAATCCATTATATAGTTTTCATAATTGCATGTTTTTTTATTTTGACTTCTGGGTGTGATTTTCAGACAGCATACTGCAGCTTGTGAATGCTTTTTGGAAGCCTTCTTTCAAATGCAGGGTGTCGGAACATTTTCAGAACCATTTCCGCACGCAGTTGTCGTACCGCATGACAATGACAGAGCTTCGACAAATAAAAACAAAGCTGACTTGATGTCCGTTTTGAAGCTTTAGCTATCACAAACAAGTCTCTGCAAGAAATGATTGGTAATCCAGGAAGGTACTGTAGGAACTGACTGTAAAAATGCTTTGGAAAATGGACGATATGTCAACACTGTAGTTATAGTTTGGCTATAACCAGGGTTCGTACAGCTCCGCATCTGGTGTGAGACACCAGGAGATAGCAAACAAATGTGATGACGGGATCGTTTCATTTGAGATTTCTGGTTTACATAAATGATTGTGTAGATGAAACACCAGATTATGTTGAAAAATCAAGCATTTTTCAAGGAGTACATTTGAATTCAAGCATTTTCCTAACCTTGAAAACATAACGGTTAAAATTAAGCATTTCCCAAACTTTCAAGACTTGTACAAACTCTGTATAACATACTAAACCACTGGTGTGGTCCCTTAAAGCAATAGTTCAGCATTTTTGGAAATACGTTTATTCACCTTCTTGCTGAGAGTTGGATGAGATCGATACCACTCTTATGTCTGTCTGTTAAACATTAGGCTACAGCCATAAGCAGGTTAGCTTAGCTTAGCATAGAGACTGGAAACACGACCTACCAACACCTCTAAAACTCACTGTAAGCTAAGCCTTAAAGCCATGAGAGTGGCATGGTCCTTTTTCATCTCTCAGCAAGAAAACGAATAAGCATACATCCCAAATGTCGAACCATTGCTTTAAAAGTTTAAAAATAGCTGCTGGTGTTAGCTGATCCAGGTTAGGTGCAGTCACCAGTACACACTAGTGGTGGAGTTGAACTGATTAGTTGTGTTTAGAGCAGAGACAAAAGTTGTTTTCATCCAAATGTGCATAGCTACAAGAGCAGAAGGTCAAAAATTCATCAAGTACAAATTAAGACATTCAAGATACTCTGATGTGTGTTTATTTCTTTTTTTAAAGGTAATAACGTCTTGGTGTGAATAAAGCATCGAGACTGAGTGGCCAGTCGTCTATTCATCACCATGGCTGATTGCCAATAGGCTCTTTTAGACTTCTGTCTTATTGATTTTTAGCCATTTTGTGACCACAGTAACACTAAAGGAGATTGATGTGTAACACCAAATAAAAAGAGGGTGCTGTTCTTCGAGTGCAAATGGGGCTGAAGCTTTCACAGTTTCTCACAATGACAGATGGTGGAACAAGTGAGAGGCTGAAGTTAAATAATTTGCTTCCAACATGTTTATTTATCCTCAGTAAAGTGAGGGAGAGCAGCTCAGACTGAGCAGGAAGAAGCCGGTTTTATGGGAAACGAGTACCGTTAAGCATCATAATGAACTGTAACGTTGAGGTTTGACAGTGATGTACTATATTTACTCTTACAATGGTAGATCTTTACATAGCTACACGGAAACTTACTGTTATTGTACAGAATATTACCCAATATTCATGCAGCACACGTGGTGTTTTGCGTTCTTCTTTTTTTGTGGTGACACTGACATTATAATCGTCCTACAGGGAAAAACAGCTCAGAACCGAAGGGAACGTAATGTGATTTACCTGGAGAAGCTTGCTCCCTTGTGGGTGTCTGTTCTATTTTCTCTTTATTTCCTTTTATGACACTTTGTCCTTTTGAACACATCAGTGCTGATGTGCAACAAACTGTCTTTGTTCTGCCTGTTCCCTCATTTGTAAACAAACCAGTGACCCTGATGAACTTTTCCTCCTTTCTTGTTCTTTTTTGTTTTTTTCTTTTGTTCAGTTCACTGCTATGAGGCTGTGACACATTTATTTATTTATTCTCTTTTAATTCTTTTGACCGGTTGTTTTGTATTAAGGTATGAATTAAATCATTTCTGTTTTTTGCACAGAAGAGGACTGTGTTTTGACAACTATTTTTCAGCAGCGTGGAGTTTGTTTTTTTTAACAGTAATTCCTCCTATTAAAGTTGTTGACAAAGAGGACAGAGGCAATTTGTGTGTGTTTGTGTGAGTCTCTCGTTCTCTAAGGATGTGAGAGAGACAGGCATAGAAAGTGACTGACACACACACACACACACACACACACACACATTTTAACATTTTTATTAATGCTGATAGGGCTGCTGCTGCAGCTTCTACACGACCAGCAATTTATTTTTATTATTACAAATAAGAAATCAAGTATACTGGATGCCGATGATGACAAGGCAATCAATAATACTTATTTACTGGATCTATCCCAATCAAGTATCTGATTGGCAAATGCCCCAGCATTGTTGTTGATGATGACACAGTGGCACAGCTGAAATAAAAACCCCAGTAGGAGCTGAACGAACAACAGCTCTGCCATGAAATCTACTTATACGAAGCTTATAAATTTTCAGTTTGTTGCTGACATTGTCAGAAAGGTGATAATTCTTCTTTATGTTTATTATTATGAGGTTGTAGTGGGTGGTGGTGTTGAACTGGACTGCATTATATTGAATGTTGTTTCTAATATTTTGTCCACCCCATTTACAAACACGAAGGGGGGAAGGGGGAATGTTAGAGACAGGTTTCAACATAACATAGTCCAGTACAACATCAGCATTAACTCTGACCTGAGCAGAGCAGCTGTACTGGATTGCATTAGATGGTATAGGTGACCCTAATAAAGTGGCCAGGGAGTATATATACGTATATATATATATTTTAACACCAATATAATGTAAAATGGGAAAATGTGCAATAAAAAAATGTGTAAAATATATATGTACAGTGTTCACAGTATAAATCATAAAAAAATATGTACAATGTGCAGAGATAATAATTGAGATAAAAAAACAGCAAGACCAAATAAATTTGAAGGTGCTGACAAAATCCATTAATGTGTGTAACCAGAAAAAAACCTGAACATATGACTTATTGATAAATAATTAACCTCATCATTCCCAGCGGCATGCCAGAGTTCTGCCCACTGTTAAAAGTGGGGCTTGCACATGTGCACTCATTTTTTTCCAGGCAAACCTGCAATATATAATCCATCATAAATATTGAATGCAATTATTCACATCAAATGTTTCATCTTTTTCAATCATCTGTGGTCATTCTGAAAAAGAACTGCTGTAAATTAATAATTAAAGATAATAAAAAGGTTAAAAACTAAAGAGCTTGAGTTTCGGGCCTGGTCCTTAAAATGAAAAAAAAAAAAGGAATATTACTAGTACAGTTCATGGTTTGTATACCATTACCTAATAATAATATATGAATAGTAACCAAGTAGCCCTGTTTAAGCATAAGCTCATCGTTATTTTTTAACTGATGATATATCGAAATGTATTTTGTCATTCAGATAATAGGAATAGAAAATAAAATAAAATAGAAACTATCTATCTATCCGCTAATGCATCTGTCAGTTCATTCTCAATAAAAGCAGAGCTAATGTCCCTCAGGCCAGACTGTAGATCTCCTATATCCTCCATATATCCTCCCACATCCATCACTGTTTAATTAGAGAGGAGGAGAATAAGGAGGATCGAGCGCTGTCCGACTTTTACCTCGTAGCGTCTCAGTGCTTTCTTGTTCATAACTGTCGTGTTTTGATAGAAATCAAACCTCGCCACGACCCTGCCACGTGTCAAACAAAGCTCATGACCCCGTGGCCACTAAAAACCCTAGGATAAGGGTCATCTGAGTGAAAAAAAAAAAAAAGAAAGCTGTTGATCTTAATTCCTCCGCAGATACAAGGTTTTGACTTGACAGCAGCTACTCAGATCTTCTCGGTTCCATTTTAATTCAACGAGACAAAGATGATCCCTGTGTTAATATGGTTTAGGAGAACCAGCACTTGAGAGGATTAGGAAGACAGAGAGCGGAGGGAAAGAGTAATAACAAGAGAGGAGAGGAAACGGCGAAGAGAGCGACAGATGGAGAGCGAGGGGAAGAAGTGGAGGAGAAACAGGAAGAGAGGAGTGAGAAGGGAATGATTAGAGGAGGGACGGAGACAGACGGATCACTCTGAGCTCTCTAATCTTGTCTCCCCTAAGGTACCTTACATTTCACTGCATCATAAGCTTGTGCTGCCGCCCAACCAGGCTGAGTGTTGGGGGAGACTACAGGATCATATCAATAAGATACAGGAGAGAGGGACACAAGAGATGGAAGGATAGAGTGACAGAAAGAAAGAGAGAGGTGGATAGAGTACAGATAAAGTGAGAGACGTCCAGAGAGAGTGTGCGGAGAAGATGAGATTGTAAATTAGTGGGGAAAAAATGACAAGAAGAAAATGAGAGGGAGACAATATAAAAATATGAAAATGATTGAAGAGCTTCTTCCTGAGTCATTTACTGAGAAATCTGACAAAAGCTCATGTATGTTTTTTTCACATTTACACATTTTCTGTCTTAACGTCGCTGCTGGAGTATTTTTGGAAACAGTGAGTCACATACTGTATGTCAGGTGACATTACATTCACACTCAGGTGTAACAGTGCTGGAATGAAACCTTTCAGCTATTGTTTGAATATCAACTTTCATTGCCAGAGCTCATTTGAACCATTTTAAAAGGACGTTTTCCACCTGTCTGTGTGTATAATTTAGCGGAGGCTCAGGACTCGATGATCTCATCCTCAACTAATCATATTACTTCCTTAACAAAAGGTCTGGAGATAAATTCAGTATAGTCAGTGTTATTTTTAAGCCTGCAATCAGATGATCTCCGTTTAAAAGAAATGTAGCATTCTGTATGCAAAGGTCAGATTCAGCTTCAGTAATGTTGCACTTTTTCACTTTCATCTCTCAGTTAAAGGTGCTCAATGATCCATTTTGACATCAATGAATTAGTGCTGTCCTTCCTTTAAAAACTGTGCTTAAGCTTTCAGAGAGTCTTGTCAAGTAGCGCCTTCATTTTTGGTGACAGGAAACATCAGGGTTTGTTTGTAAGGAAATATTATCCTCATGTTCTAGAAAGCCTAATGTGACAAACCTCTCAGAACAGGACTCCTTGGCCTCTCCCTGCAGGAGAATTTGGTTTTATTGATATTGGTTTGCTTTTGGAGCAGAAGTGATAAGTCGATTCATTGATTGACATATAATTAATCCGCAACGTTGTGACAAAATTGCAAACATCTGCTGATTCCATCTTCTCAGAGGTGAGAATTTGCTGCTTTTTTTGTCTTATATTCTAGTAAACTGAATATTTAGGCATTTGAATATGTTTCTGCTCTATGGAAAATTGTGACAGGCATATTTCACTATTTTCCAAATTTTTATAGACAAAACGGTAAATCTACTAAATTGGGAAAAGAAATCAGCAGATTAGTGGATGATGAAAATATCGGTTAGCTGCAGCCCTAGTTTGCTTTTTAATTTAGAACTCATGTGGCCTCCCCCCTTTGTCCAAACTGGTGTGAGGGGTTACTTTGAATTCTTTTTGTACACATTTGACAACAACAAAATTGAGACTTACAACAAATGAACTAAAACAATGTTTTATGAACAGAAACAAAATAAACTAAAACTTCTCTGTCCTCATAGCTACTTTTAATTGCATACATTTTTAACAGTTTGGCTTAGTAACAGTCCTAACAGACAAAACTCAATTTCATGCATGGTTTACAGTGATTTTTCTTCTTGATCATCTGTTACATCCATATGTGTAGCATTGTTAAAAAAAACATAGCCCACAATAAATTTAAAAACATTTCTTGTTTCCTCTAGAGAAAGTTTCTAATGGCAGACATGACAGTGTTCTTGAAGAATCTATTCTTCTATTATTATTATTTGGTCTGTTTGTCTTTTCTGTGACAGTGTGATTAACCTTTTGATCTGTAGCAAACAAATATCTAAAAGTATTTGTTCTTCTTTTATATAATTCATGCTCTTCTGGATTCAAAACCTAAAAAGAAGTTCTGATGTGATACAGGAGGTGGCAGCAGGCTAAGAAAGGCCGTCCAGACATGCTTTTCAGCAGGCACTTCCTCCAGCTCTTCCCTGGGGAGTTTGAGCTGTTCCCAGACCATGTGGGATATGTAATCCCTCCAGCAAGGTCGGGGTCTGCCCCAGGGTTTCTTCACATGTGAACATGCCCATAACACGTCCATAGGGGAGTGTCCAAAAGACATCCTAATTGGATGCTTAATTCAGCTCAAATGGCTCCTTCCAATGTGAAGCAGCAGCAGTTCTACTTTCCGGGTGTTGAGCCCAGACTCCCTGCAAGGAAAACTATTTCATGACCACAGATGAGGGCTGTTATAGACTGATATACTGAGAGGTTCATCTTCAGGCTCAGCTCCCTCTTCACCACGACAGTCTGGTACAAAGCCTGTATTACTGCCTTTGCTTAGGGGGGCAACTCGCTCCCTATACCCAAAAGCGGGAATCCATTGTTTTCCTGTAGAGTAGCACGGTCTCAGACGCGGAGGTGCTGACCCTCATCCCAGCAGCTTCACATTCAGCTGCAAACCCCCCGACTGTGCGCTTCAGGTCCACGGTCCACTGAAGCAAGTGAATCTACCTCATCAGCAAAAAGCTTTGATGCAGTCCTGAGGTCACCAAATTGGACCCCACTCTTCAGATACAGCTAGAGATTCTATCAATCACAGAAACTGTTTACCAATCACACACACACACAATATTTTGTTGCCAGTGTTAAGAGACAGTGTCTCTATTTGTTCTTGACTCCAATGTGTGTACAATAGCAAAATACTCTGATCTTTTAATCTTGTGATCTAATTTCAGATATCAGTGGGACCTCTACTCTGTCTCTCTCTCTCTCTCTCTCTCTCTCACACACACACTAATCTGAACTGATACAGGGATGATAATCTGTTTTGAGGGGGTGATTGACATTTGTCAGTCCTTTTGGATGTGTGAACCCTGAACGTTACACTGAGGTTTCATCATTGTCTCCATTTCCTGTGTGTTGTGTGGTGAGTGTGTGTGTGTGTGTGTGTGTGTGTATAGTGGAAAGCAAAACTGAGTGTTTTTTTCTAAGAATCAAGTATATATGTGTGTACACGTGTGTGTGTGCACAGAATGATAATGAATGGTGAGGTGTTGTCCTCAACATGAGGAAGCCTGGGAGATGTCAAAAGTCGTGATGTCATGATGATGAAACACTGTTTTCAGAAAATAAAATAAAAATAAAAAATAGAATCTCTTTGAACCCAGACATGACCATATTCTCTTGAACCACCGACTATCCCCCAAGGACTAGAGTTGACATCAAATCTCGTAACTTAAAACCTAGACCTGCTGAATCTGGAAACTTTTCTTTCCTTTGCTGTGGTACTTGGTACTTTTCAGCCAAAAGGAAGGAAGAGATAATTAACTGCAACAGACTACCATGAGTGAGCATGGGACAGTTAACCTGGCTACATTAACCAGGTTAACTGTTTAGCTGCCTTAAAGCTGCAGTGTGTTTTATTTATTTAAGTTCTGCCACTTGAGGCCTCAGAACAAGGTGAAAACACAACATATAGGATCACTTTGTAAGCTTGTTACAGCACACATAATGCAGACATAAAGCAACATTAGCATTCATTTGAAGTCGTTTTTATAAATCCAATTTCCACTCTGCTTTCAGCTCTGTTTTGGTCTCAACCAACTCCTCAGAAAAATAATGGTCTCTGTAGCTGCTAAATATTACACCATGCTCATCGGCTAGGCAGGTAGCGTACAGATTACTTTATAGCTGAAAACAGCTGCCTACTGATGCTGGAATGAACCAAAACAATGAGCTAAAAGAAGCTGAAGCTGAAGCCGCCATAGAGCTTCGTAGAACTGTAGCATCTGGTGCCAATTTTCTGCTGGATTGTCAATGGGAGCGACACAGTTTAAACATAGTTATTAATAATATATGATTTTAAATGTTTATGTTTAATATAAACTGCAAATGATCAGTTTGGACCCTTCTTCATTCATATATATCATAATATATATCATATCATAATATATCTATAACTTATTAATCTACTTAATTACAACTGTATGTTTACATTATTTATTGACTTGATATATTCATCTGTACTGATGCTGCTTTCTTTTTCATTAGGTTTCATTATCTCTTTTTGTAACTTAAATTTGGTATTGTGTTTAACTGTGATTTTGCTATTATAACAAATAAAAATAAAGCTACTTGAATGTTTAATGTCTTTAATTAATATTAATTGGTTTATATCTTTGAATATTTCTCTATTTCAACAGGATCTACTGAACATCTGAAAAAAAAAACAAGATCTCTTTCGTTATGATTATTTGTTGCAAATCCACTTTTAGATGCAAAACATCGTCACACTGCTCTATAAGGGCTGAAACTTAGACCAGCCATGTTGTTTTTCTGTACACACCTCAATCAGTTATGTCAAAGCAGGAATTTCCCTTTCGGCCCCATAAAACATTTTGCTACCAGAAAATTGTTACTGTTCTCAAGAAGAGATAGGTGATCCATCATCACAAGCAAACCTTCATGCTTTCTCTTAACCCGTCTTTTGAACATCTTTCAAAGCTGTGCACTCAAGAGGAGATGGGGTAAAAATCACCAGAATCCGTCCACACTCAAACCCAACCGCAGGATTGAATGCAGCAATATCTACAATGCTGGCAGCCGACAGATGGGAAGGATATTAAAATTCAAAGCACTGGATCCTCCTCTCTCACTGTAAATACTGTGTCACAGTCCCCAAACATCCATAAATGTGTCAATATCATTTCTGAGAAAAATGAATGGACTCGTTAGGATGTGTGAAATGAGCTTGAACTGCTGAAACGCATTGTTATGTTTCTACACCTCCAACTGGATTAAGTGTGACACTGGCCATTTTGATTTCCTCCCTTTTGTCACTTTGATTGTACAGTGTAGTGGTCAACGGTGAAGTTCAGGCAAGTATAGGAAATCAACTTTGGTTAAAGGAATAGTTGGGCATTTTGGAAAATACTTAATTTTAGCTTTCTTGCTGTGAGTTAGAAGAGAAGATCAATACCATTCTCATATCTGTACAGTAAATATGAAGCTACTGCAAGCAGCAGGGAAGCTTAGCTTAGCACAAAGACTGGAAAGAGCTAACTTGGCTCTAGGTAAAGGTAAAAAAATCTGAAGAAAATAGTTCTACTAATGAAACTATCTCAACTATCAGTTGAGATAGCTCTTTACAGTTTTTATGCTTATGCTAAGCTAACTGGCTGCTGGTTCCAGCTTTATATTTATTGTACAGATATGTCAATGGTATCAACCTTCTCATCTTACTCTCAAAAAAGCTAAAAAGCAAATTTCTCTGAATATCAAACTATTGCTTTTAGGCCAAACAGAAATTCTGCCCTAAAATGCAGTAATTATATGACATGAAAGGGCTGGGGGATACTTTAACTTTAAGAACCTTACTTATTAACACTGGTGTAGTTAAGTGTCAAGTAAGTGTTCAATGT
This sequence comes from Macquaria australasica, assembly GCA_005408345.1. Classification (NCBI taxonomy): domain Eukaryota; kingdom Metazoa; phylum Chordata; class Actinopteri; order Centrarchiformes; family Percichthyidae; genus Macquaria; species Macquaria australasica. Next base: position 3,541,081 of record SEMN01000007.1, read on the forward strand.
TGTTGTAGATATTATTAACTTAAGTCAATAAAAATCACCAGGCTACTTCCTAGTACCAAGTGCACCAGATTAATGCAGTTGATTCATGTCAGGTGAGAATAGTCTGTAATTCCTTTATGCTTATGCACAGCTCTTTCTGCTCTGTGAAGCACAATAATAATAATTACCCTTAGCAGTGTGCATTACAACAGGACTTAGGGTCTACAGCCATGCCAGCACCTCTGTGGGGTGATTTGACAGAAATACTAATGTCAGCATGGCAACGTGCTCACAATGACAATGTTAACATGCTGATGTTTAGCTGTCAAAGTACACAAAGTACGGATGATGGGAATGTTATTAGGTTTGCAGGGTTCTGGTCATAAACCAGAGTACTGAACAAATTAAAATGTTGAGCTGACGATGGTGCTAGAGGAAAAGTTAAGTGATCACTTAAGTTGTTTCAATTCACCCTGAGGAGAACATGAATGCTTGAACCAAATTTCATTGTATTCCATCCAACCTTTGTTGAGATATTTCACTCTCAACCAAAAATGTCAACCTGCTGCTGGAGGATCACCTGACCAAAGTCATTAAAATTCATCCTCTGGGCACCACGAAGGGTTGTACAAAACTTCCATCCAACAGTTGTTGAAATATTTCAGTCTGGACCAAATTGGCATCCGTAGAGCAACACCGCAAGCATCATTACACATAACTCTCAAATGAATAAACAGAGTTCAACCTTTAAAGGGTTCTTCCACATGTAAGGCCCTGTCTGTTTAAACTGCCCCATGCTCAAAGTTGAATAAATGACAGCAGCCTCCCTTTCTCTTTGAGCCTCCAGGTTCTGCTAATATCCTCACTATAATGAACTCAAGTTCTCCCACATCCATTCTGCAACTCCTCATTGCTACATTGCATATAACTATCTACCAGAGCCCCCTGCACCTCCTGGATAAACCTCTTCAGCACTCTCAGAGGGGTCAGTCCAGTCTGTCAGCCAAGCTGACAGATCACACTGAGGAAATCCAGGGTTACAGAGGCCCACATCTCATCCACTCTTAATCCAACCACATGCCAGGCCAGTTGTAAACAGTGTTGAGGGACCTGTGGAGTTGAGCTCTTCCTGCTTCATTAGGAAAAACTAGGAGTCTGGTGATAAACTGGCCTCTGTGGCATCCTCTACTCTCCCTCTCGCAGGTTTCTGCTCCTTGGTCCGTGCAGCCTGAAGCTGGAAAGCTGCCACTGACTCTCCAAGTCAATCAAGCTGTGACCACCCTTCTGGCCAGGACAGCAGCTCTCAGCCAAAAGAAGCCCAGACCAGGAGACATCCACCAACCTCTTCTGAATCTCTGCCAGGAAGCTGCAAGGGGCATTACACATGATGTCACGGGCAGACAGCTGCCAAGTTGTTTATCATCAGCACCCTGCCCCTGTATGAGAGACGTGATAGCAGATGCTTACACTTCAACAGCCTCGCTTCAATTGCTTGAGACACGCTGTACCTTGCAAGAGACCCATTACTCAACCACCACTCCCTGCCAGTCATCCCTATGGCCTGCTGGGAGCTGTGGAGAAGAAACCGCACACCATGCCACACTGCAGAGCCTCGGTCTCACCGCAGTCAAACCTTGCAACAACAAAAAAAGACGCTGTCCTGCTGTGACAATGAACTACTCATCCCTTAACCAAAATATCCAAGATACCTGCATGGACAGCTTGAAAAATATTATCCTCACAGAAGTCTAAGTGAATCCACCAAGATCAATTTTCACAATAAATGAAAATTATTTGTCTGGAAAAGATGAACTGAAAATCAATTAAGTCAGGCAGCTGGAAGCAGAACCAATCGGTGAACTCTGAGAAGTGATTTGTGTGAGGGCAAAATTTCTCTTTTCCTGTTTCTAGATATGTTTTAGTGTAATAACTTGTTTTCTAGTCATTTAGTCTGCATTCTACATACTTAGATAATTTCTGTCTCAGGTCATCTCTGTTGTAAGGTACATTGGTATCTTGGTTGGGTGTTGTGGCTAGAGGACAAATTGTTTGTAATCAGGAAGAAGGACAGCTGCAGTCTGGAGGACTGTCTTGCCCTGGGTTTCCAGCCTTGGGCAGGAACACTTAGCTGGAGACAGACTATCTGGGTTAGGGGTGATTCTGGTATCCATGCCGTTCTCTGCTATGTCTGCTATGTATTGTGAGGTTATAAATATGTGACTGCATCTTCCCTTCTTGGTCAGACGCTTCATATGCATTTTGGTGTATGATCTCTGTCCTTTCAGCTGAAATAGGATTGACTCTGTGTGCTCGCTTGCTCTTCCTTTTATTTTCTTTTTATTCTTAGTTACCATTTTATCTGATTGTTTTATTCTTTGTTTAATTAAATATACAAAAGACAACGGCTTGTTGGATCTTCATTTTATTTGCTCACTTCTCCAAAGGAAATACACAATTTCCACCACAATTTGTATTTATAGGACTGACAAATTAACGATAAATTTCATTATTACAACCTTGGTCTTCTTCAGTATACCTGAACATAATATTGTACTCATCAATGGTGTTATAGAGGCAGTGGACACTGAAATACAGGCCCTCAATGGATTTTAAACCTGACAATTAAAAGTAGAGGTCTAAACAAAGGTGAACATTAAAAGTTATTACCCCAGTAACTCATTACGACTGTCAGTTGCAGTGCAGAGTATCTCTGCAACACTAAACAAACTCATACTGGAGTTACTTCTGGGTTCAGATGGTTGAACTCTAGAAGTAACTCTTCTGTGCAGAAAACAGTCACATCAGGATGTCCTAAGACTGGTCCTGGCAGTATAGCCTGAGATTCAGACATACTGCACGGAGGATGAGCAAGAAAGATGATAGGGGAGAATGTGAGGGAAAGAAATACAAGGTAAGCAGGAACAAACAAGATCAGAACAAATACGTAGCAGATAAAGATAAATGAAGAGAAACACTAAAGGATAACCAATGAGAACGAAAGGAGAAAGGCAGAGGGGATATGATCTAGGTGGGTAAAAACAATCAATGTTATGCTAACCCCTCTACTTTGTAGGAGTGTTAAATGTAATGAAAAAGCATGGAGCTGGATGGCCATTATAGGTCATTCCGGCAGTTTTATACAACTTCAGCTGCAGCACAACCTTCACTGCAGGAGTTTTCACTGAGCAGGCCTGCAAAGAGGATACCAGAGGAATCCTGATGAATGTTTTGCAATCCTATCAACACTGAAAATCTTTGTTTATTCTCATTCTGCAGACCTACAACCTACAACTTCATGGCAAATTTAAAAACAAAAATCTGACAAATTTGTGCAACAGTGCAGATAAGTAATTATAATACACAACATCAACTATGAATATAAGTGTGAAATGACAAAATGAGAGTGATAAAGTGTGACCAAAAAAACAACATTGCAACACATGCATATTTATTGCCTGTATGTGCCTGCTTGTGTTATTAAGTGAAGAGGAAATGAGATACAGAGACAGAGAGTATCTCTATGACTCTGTACACAAATACAGGTTGGACATGCGTGCATGTGTGTGTGTGTGTGTGTGTGTGTGTGTGTGTGTGTGTGTGTGTGTGGCTACTTAATATATTCTCTCCTCACTTTTCATTTAAGTCACTGCTGAATCCCACAAAACTTTTCAGCTTGAATAATTCACTGTACTTTATCCTAAGCAAACCCATACTGTCCATAAAGAATATTTATGAGGGGACTAATTTGCAATATGATATGTGTGTGTGTGTGTGTGTGTGTGTGTGTGATGGAGAGACAGAATTAATGTGTAAAAGAAGCAGCTCCATTGACTTGGGTTGAAACTGAAAGCCTGCACATGTGTCTCCGCTACTGTACAGCAGCATGCATGTGTGTGTGGATAATTGTGTGTCTGTAAGCATGAGTACCTACTCTTATATGTGTGTGTGTGTGTGTGTGTGTGCACTTCCGTTCATATTTCTCACAGCCAATTAGACACACTCACTACTGTCCTACTGTACACCATTAAAATCAAAGGGAAACTTTGAAAGCGGAAATTCGTCTGTAGCTTATCATTACCAAGCTCACATTGTGGCAGAAACATCAAAGGAAATCCCTTTGGCTCGGACAACTACAGTGCATCTCTTCCAGCCAATAAAATAGAGTGAAACATGGAAGAGGGTTAGTGAAGCGACTAAAGGAGCAGGTCTGTGTTTGGAAGCAGTGAACAATAAATATGAAACATCTGAAGTAGCAAGGGTGTTTTACTGAAAAATGGCAATTCAAAGAGAAACCCATGGTTCTACACATATCTGGAACTACATCTACAAAATCATTGATATGAAGTATGTCCAGTTCTATTAATAAAAATGATGCATGGCACTATCAAGCAAATAGAAATCACAGCTTTTATACATCAAAGGTGTTTTAAATAATGTACAAAGACTGAGAATGAACTGCTTTATTCAACACACACCCCCTTACATGAAGGCTGCCAGCAATGCCACTGCAGAAATCTGGCAGCTTCCATAGAAGAAGAGAAGAATAGGAGCTTTGTGCTCATTGGTCAAAGCACCTCCTGTTTTACACAACTCCCTACACTGGTTGGTAGTCTCAGGGCCAAGAAGAGTTACCTTTCTGTCCTGCATGCAGTGACAGCATCAAAGATCTCAAAGATCTCAAAGAACGCAAGTCAAAGATCCTTGTTATACCTCACTGACAGACTCAATGGGAGACTTAAAGAGATGGGCCAAAGAAGAGACAAAAAGAGAAAGAAAAAAACTGGGGAACAGCGGCAGTAGAATAACAAGGGGACGAACAGAGGTGTGTCCTTTTGCTGAAGGTACTTGCTTAAGTACCTTGTTTTCGATTGGACAGATAAATGATCAAATTAATCATTGTTAACAAACTAAATATCCAAACTGATCATTAATCATTATACCAAGGTGTCAGCACAGTCTAGAAATAATTCCATATGTCTCATCTTTGAAGGTGAGAACCTTTGAGGAAACTCTTAGAGCTCCTTTAAAGCGGCTATAATCAATATTTCTATATTGACAATGGATCACATGGCTACTTATATGTTAACTGAGTTGCTCATAGTGACAAACACCGATAATTATCACCCAATTCTGCAGTTCCCCTCTGCTCTAAGGAGCTTTTTAGTGTCTTTAAGGCAGGGTTCGACATTAGCCATGGCCCTATGGCCCGTTGGCCACAAAAAGTTTTATCCCTATACTGCAAATAACTTGCCTTTTCTGTATTATTTTTACAAAACTTTACATTTGGGCAACCAAAAATGTACTTTGGCCACCAAATTTAGGGGGTGGTGGCCCATGGGGCCAGTGCTTAAAAATAAGGCTCTTATCAGCACTGTTTTTGATGGCAGCAGGTAAATATATTTATCGAAAAAAAACTCTAAAAACACCCTGTACACTACCTGCACAGCATCAAACAGCAGACACAAAGTTAGCGACTAGCTGGTGAACATAGTCGGGCATTTACCAGGTATTTTTCTCAGGTACTTGGTGAAGACTAGCCCAACTGATATCAATATTTGGGAGTTTAAAAAATAGTAATGGAGCAAGACAAAATCATAAAAACAAAAGTTTGCTGAGTTACTGCACATTTAGTTCTAAACTCAAAGAGCTTGTTTTCTTTTCTTTTCATGGCTTGTATAGTGTCAAAGGTTTCTGTGTTATAGCTTGACTATTGGCTTTTGAATGCCTTAAAAGTTAGCAGGAGAAAAAGTTATTACAAGAACATTATTCTGAAAGTGACAGAAAAGGATGGTAAAACCTTGATCAGGGGTATGATCCAGCTCCTGCATTTTAAACAAGGTCGAGATTTGGGAAGCTGCAACGATTACACTGAAACATTTTCTGAAACGCATACCTCTTTCACAAAAATCTACATGACAGGTGGAAAACTTCTAGTGAGACGCGGTGACCTCTAGAAATTGAAATGGGTTGAAATGGCTTCAAAACAGCTTCTCACAGTCGAAATTATCAGCAGAGACATAAACCTGTCAGAGGGTAAGATCTGGAGTCTTAAGTTTTTGGTTGGGAAGAATACTAAAATTCTCCACACTTTTCTGGATAGGCGCCAATGCTATGATTAGAAGAGGGGCTAACAAGTTGTGTTTTCCAAAGTCTAACAGTGAAAAGGAAACTAGAATTACCACATCTTATTGTGAGAAAAAAAGGGGAAAAAGAGGCTCCTGCATACTAAACCACTTTCTGATACTTGACTCAAGTGCTTTATCACACTGTGAGACTCTATTAATCTATCAGCCTTCCATTCATATTCCACATTTCTACATTTTCTCTACACACCAAAGGGTTTCATTTCGGCATGGAAGCGGGTTTGTGTTCATTTAATTATTTTAATGAGGATTAAGGATCAAGTTTAAGACGTAGGATTAACAGTGTTGTTGAAGTGTTGTTGAAATTATGAGTACACCAGGTGCTGGAAGTTGACAAGAAGTCCTTGACCTTTGAAGATGCAGCCACAGATAAGTGCACAAATTGATGGGGATTCGCTTATTCAGTATTAGAAGAAAAGAAGAAAAAAAACAGCAACATAAACACGAGACGCAGCAAAAGGACAATTACAAGGGTGGGTCAGTCAGTCAGAAGTTTTTAAAGGAGATGGGGATGTGTTAGAAATCTCTCTATACAATCTGTTCTTCAATTCTCTCTGTTTCTGTTTGTTTGTATTCGTTTCTATTCCAACGTTCCAACTGACAGTTTACAATGGGAGTGAAAATCCTCCCACAGTACCTCTCGTTTCTCTCTGCCTGACCCTGTGACAGATGAGAAATTGAACAATTGATATTTCTGACAGGAACTCAATTAAATCCTGTGGCCGCTGTCAAAAAAGCTACGCAAGAGGAACGGGAGGGTGTGTTTGTGTGCGCATGTCTATGAGATATATGATCATATATACCTGCATTTTATTGCATTTGTTAAGTTGTTTGTATGAGAAAGAACATTGAACATGTAGAATAAATAAATCATAGGTTCAGTCACGAAAAAATGTACCCAATAGACAATTTCAGAGCAGAACAACTTTAATGTAAGCATTTACATTTTCGATGATGCTAAAGACACTTAATGTGCGAGTTGTGTAGTCATATGATATAATTATAATGCTTTTCTTATCTATCTGACCACGCACTACTACTGACGGGGATTCTGATGACGTTAATTCTAATAAAATGAACTTTTCCTATAAGACGGTGGTTAAATCCATATTTCATTATGGCAGAGAGGGACACAAAAAGAGAGTGAGAGAAAGTTAAAGAGAGAATAGAAACACGGACTGTGCAAAATGCAAAGAGGGCGCAGGAGTGAGACGAGAGAGAGGGACAGTAAATGTAAGAAAGAGAGACAGAGACGAGCTGCCCCTGTGGCACTATGTGATAAGGATATTATGTAGATTGAAATGCTTCATGCAGGTTGAAATCAGCATAAAATGTTGCAGCAATTTTCTTTTTAAACTCACGTCATGGCTTAACTGTCAAATTATACACTGACTCCACTTTGAGTGTGATCTGAATGCAAATCAATTTTCTAAAATGAACTTGTGTGGAGCATTTGAAGTCTGAAGATGTACAGTACAAAGATATAAAGTTTTGGGTGGGTGTCAACTGTTACTGGTGTTACACGGTGGTATACACTGATTACATTACTTGACCACTGACCCCACCGTCATTTTACTTTTTCATCAAGGAATATATTTTCTTGTAAAATGTACGCCGTAATCGGTAACACCGGTGTTGCCATGTGTTCATAAACTGGTGGGAAAATGTCCTCACTGTGGTGTCCCTAGTGTCAACACCTCAATATAACAAAGGGTCAGGGGTGTTAGACCAACAACAGGGTGCAAATCTACAACAATCCAAATTTTAATGCAAATGATTATGATGATGATTATATGATTAATGATTATATATTTGTACACATTTTTGTACCAATCTATCTGGTGGGCGTCTTTCACTGGATAAGTAAAAACTTTGAATGTGGCAATAAGTGAAAAGTCAGGGGATCACCAAAGTCATTAGGATTCATCCTCTGGGCACCATGAATATCTGTCTGTCAAATTTCATGGCAGTCCATCCAATAGTGTTGAGATTTTCAGTCTGGACCAAAGTGACAGAGTGACCAGCTGACATACCAACATTGCCATTCCTAGAGCCATGCCACTAGCATGGATAAAAATAACACTAACCAAACAAAAGGCGCTTACATTTTTTTTTTAAAAGATGTTTATGGTCCATAATAAATGGTCATAGTGGCATTAAATCTAGAAAGTAATACTGTATTTAAAGATGGACAAACAGCAGCACTCAATAGTGAATATATTTGTTTTTCTTCCTACAGAATGAAGTACATCCCATTCACATATTTCTTTATTTGCTTCCTTGTCCCAGCATTATTTAAAAATGTATCTGAGTCATATGATTCGTTCTGATTAAATAAATGTCAATGCAGCAAAGCATTCAAGTGAAATATCACAGAGAGAGGGACATTAGATATTAGGGCCGCGCAAAATTGACATAATTAAATGTCACAACATTTTCAGACAAATGCATCTGTATAAATTATGACACTAGAGTACAGGGAATTTATGCATTACAATAACTAACATTTCAGACGTTATGAGAGTACAGTGACCTTCATGAACGACGTTTGTACATATGTACGTATCAATGTGAATGAGAGATTAAGTTGAAGACTGATTATGATTCTATTCTCTTTTTTCCCCTTAACTTTTTTTTGTTTTGTTTTTACAGATCTAACACATCATGTTGGTTTTGCAGGGTGGATAAGTGCAGCTTTTCCCACATTGGAGTCTACATGGGGTCCTAGAGGGGTTATGAGAATCCTCCCAGCAAAATGATACATAATTAATTTTCATTATTTTTTCATACACTAAACTCTAGTCTAGAGATTTGCACATTGACAGAATGTACAACTGTACAACGCTCCCTTAACTTTGACGCATACAATTACAGGTTTTGTCCAAAACAACTGCAACGATTTCGAATTAGTAGCAGATTTGCAACAGTAGATGTTTGAGAATACATTAAAAACAAAAGACCATGTCAATATTAATTCACGTTAAATGTACTGTGAGGCAAAAATCAGTTTTAATTCAACGTGATTTATATCAGACTCTGACTCTAGTTTTTATTTGCCACTTCTTTACCTGCAGCTCTATGTTTTTTTATATGTAACCATCCTTTAAAATATCATCAAAATACAGCCTTTAAGGAGAGAACTACAACACAGAATGTGTATCGATGCTCAATTTGGAATAATGGCACAAAAATGATCCCTAAAGATTTGCAGGTGCCTGAAATCTTGAAAACATAGTGGTTACTTGTGGATACTTCACTTGACAGTTAGTAAAGTGAATAATAGATACAATATTGATATTTAGAGAAAGAAATAAAGGAGATAACATACACTCGCTTCAACTGGAAACATGCAAGAGGGGGAAAAGAGCAGATGATAAGTGTGGAAACAGATGCAAAGGCTGCCAGTCGCAAGGAAAGAAGAAACAGTAACGACAGAGGAAACAGGAGAGATTTAGTAATTACTGAGTTACAGTGCCCCACTGTGCAGCCAAACTATTTCTGGGACCCCAATCTCATAATCCCCTGCCTGCCAACAAAGCATTTTCAAACTCATTTCCTGAGAGCATCACGTCAGCCATAAAACCACAAATGGAGCAGTAAATAGCCTAATAACACCCAACAGTTTCTGCCTTTGTCTCTTTAGCAGTGGACAGCCTAACTTGACTCTGCCTTCTGGGAAACGTTCAGCCAATTAAATCAAAAGGTAAATGAGCAGGTACAGCGTGGTGAGGGTTGGTGTCTGAACGTACAGCGTGGTGAGGGTTGGTGTCTGAACGGTTTGTGTGAGAGGTGGAGGTCGTGAAGCAAGCAGCCAATCAGCATTCAGATAAGCCGAATGACTGTTCGTCTGTAGAATGATGTCTTAACTGATGAGGTGGGCTTGGTGATCAAATATAATGTGACAGCTCATTGCTCATTGTACGGTGGTATCTATGCTGTTTGAGTCACAGGTGTAAAAGACAATATGAATCTATTAAACACCTGGACGAGTTGGTACTCATCTGCTTTATGTTTAAATATCTTTTTTTATTATTCTTGCACTTAAAGCACAAACACTGAGCTCTTAGTGTTGTTAAGGACACAGCAACGTTAGAAACCTGTTGGGGTCTTGTCATGCATCTTCGTGATTTTGCTTACTACAGTATGAGTCAGTGCTGCTTTATCGTGTATGTTGTCGGACTCTTGATTCATTTCCATCTACTGTAAGTCAAACTCTGACAAGAACTGTAGTATGTAGAAGGTCCACTCAATGTCTATTCACGTATTGTTGCTCCATAAAACCGAATGGTTAATGTACTTATTGATTGTTACGATAAAGATCTTTGAAAACGCTGACTGCACTAACACTTGACTATAATGGGCAGTTAAACACTCACATGCAGGTATGAGAGTGGCTTCATCCACTCACACCCGCCAACATTCACAAGTCACGTATGCTTACACACCACTAAGCCACAAACACTCATCACACACCGACACACTCCATATTTTAATGTTTTTACTTTTATAACTTCATTCTGCTTTATTACTACATCAGTGATGCTCTTCAGGTCAGTTCAACATTAAAACCCAACAATGTTTCAGTGTTTATTTAATATATGCAGTATGCAAGTGAAAATTGGATTTCAAAAGTACAGATTTCAGCACAACTTGGTAGTTTAAAGTTTATATTTATGTATCATTTTACTCTGAGGGATAATTTACAGCTCGTTTGCGTTTCCACCCATTTCTCTTATAACTTGATATTACTGCAATTATCTTCTGACCTGTGCTCATCATAAGGGTTTTTGGTTTGCCATAAAATGTAGAAAGCAGTGTCAGTGTCTTTAACTTTTTTTGATTTATGGGGACGTAAAATTAGGGTTGTTTATTCAAAGAATGAGTGTTTTTTTGGTGACAATCTGTATCAAATAAGAAAAATTGATACCGATAATGTTTGACAACATGTCCACATTGTAAAAAAAATCTAATTTCATACCACTGAATATAGTTTGGGATTAAATAACTTTCTCAAATGGGCCGTCATTCCTTTATGCTAAAACACCAAATCAAAGTTAAAGGTACCCTGTGGAGTGGCAAACACAGGTGGCCCAAAGTCCTGCAAATGGTTTCACACTATTCTACTGATCCACACGTGGCAATAACACGGCAAGATATGCAGCAATGCACCAGCAAAGGCAGAGAAGAAGACTGCTAGCTAGTAAACATGAATGTAAACAATGCTGTATTTAAAATGGCCTACATAAAAACTCAGCTTTGTAAATGTTTTATAAGGAAGGAAATGCATTTAACACATATGTTAGAGCTCTAGGATACACTCAACGCAATTTGGTGAGTAACAGTGAATGTAAACATAACTTTTGTTTGTTTACAAGAAAACTCCACTGGGCACCTTTAAAATGTACCCTTTTCTTGAAAATACTGGAAATATGTGTTTGCACTGAACTATGTACTGTAATAGGGGAGCACTTGTAATGCTAACAAGCCATTTTGTGGAAGCTGAAAAAAACAATATATATTCTTTTTTATATTCTTTCTCTCTATATATATACAGAGAGAGAAAGAATATAAAACTGAATGTAAAATGTCAAAAAAGACAGATTTCATCACTTTCCATGCAATCTTTGTAATAATTATTATGTGCCCTAATGCCAGCTCAGCTATGAGTCAGTTAATTGCTCTCCCTCCTACTTGCACAGCCTGTCTGACTTGGCTTTAAAAAGTTGCCAAATATCAAAGACCCTATGACTACAAAGTCTTATACCTGAACAACCCATGCTGTTCACACTTTTCAGCTTGATTTTCTAAGACCGTAGGCACGGAGTGACAAGGTTCACATTATAGGATTTCAAAGGCTCAAAAAAGAAAAAGAATAAAACACCCCCGCACACAGCTGCAATTAACTCACACTCACCTTGTGTGTGCATGACACACACGCAAGTGCAGGCAGATTTTAGAAGGAATGTACACAGTGAACAAGTGCATGCACACCTGCACACACATACAAAATTTTAGGCTGCAGTTCCTAATCAATGTGTGCAAAGTATCATAAACAGGTTTACGTTTTAAAATGCTTACCCCACTGTAGCATGCCATTGTCTTTCTTACCAATGAGAGTTTAACAAGGTATTTGCATATGTCTATGGCTCTATGCATGTGTATTGCAGCAGAGTATATATAGAAGTGACTGACATTAGCTTTATCTGACATGGAGGGGAAGGGAAACACACTGCTGCATGTATAAAAAGTACTCAGCACCTCAATGCGCTGGACAGCTCCACTTCAGGCCAACCAAGGTTGGCCAGATCCATCCCCAACGAGAACTGAGGAAAATCCATCTGCTGAAGATTGTGTGATGCAGTTCAAAGCTCTGGAAAAAGCTAGTAAGTGGACCTTTAGTTGAGATTTTTTTGTCAATATACTATTTCCAAGGTCAAGAATGAAGATTGTTTTAGTCAATGAATTTGTCAGTTGACTCAGAAAATTATTTGGCAATTATTTTGATAATCGTTTCATCTTTTCAGTCATTTTTCTAGCAAAAATTCCAAACATTCTTTTGTTCCTCAACCTGAAATGTGAGCACTTGCTGCTTTTCTATGTTTTGCATCATTTTAAACTGAACTGTGGTGGGCCTTTTTCACTATTTTCTGACATTTTATTGACCAGAAGATTAAAGGATTAATCAAGTAATCGAGAAAATAAATGTCAGTCTAATCGATAAAGAAAATAACAGCCACTGAGCTTGCACGTCAACAGATCAATCTTCATGTTAACTGAGCAAACTCCAGGAAAGCATCATAAAAGGCTAGTAAGAGGACCTTGGGATTGTTTTGTCAAAGAAGACATTTCATTTCCTCGTGTATTACACTGCTCTAGTTTAAGGTTCATTTATAGAACGCAGTGTTATATAGCTTTGTCGCACTCCACGTCTTTATGAAAACATGTTTTTACTGCACATTCATTATTGGTATTTGTAGATTTGATGCAATCATAGGTCAAAGTCAACAAAGCAGTGCATTTCTATATATTCATATCTCCCCCTCTCTCTCTTTTAGACACACACACACACGCACAATGCTAGGTCAGACTGAATATGTTTAATCATTTATGAGTCTCCAGCACTGCTAATGCAAACTGCACACCGATACCCATTTAATAATTAAAGCCTCGTATTGATTGTGGAATTACAATGCTTGTGTTGAGGGACATTAGTCAGTGCTGCTGATGATAATAACACTGCTGATTCCCTCCTATAAAACTGGCTTTAATTCAGTGGGTGAATGGAGATTGAGGGGAGGAAATGAAAGGATGCAGGGAGGGATTTGAAAGAGAGGCTGAAAGTCAGAGGGATTGAAAAGAAGTCTTGAGTAAAACTACAAAAACAAACTATTGAAAAGAGAGAAGAAAGAAGAGGGACAGAGCAAAATAGAATAGCAGATGGTTCAAAGACAAATTCTACATCCAGTGACATTTCATTTTTGAAAGGGTTTAAAGTGAATTACAGAAACACAACCAATCTGTCATTGTGAACCTAGTTTAGTCCAAAAGTTGCAAACAAACACACAATGTCTATTTGCAACGTTTTGGTGCTAGACCTTCATAAGGCAAGGCCGAGTGAGAAGTATTTGACAGTCTAGACTCAAATAGACCAATCTCAAAATGATCTGTCTGAGTACGTCTGATATGAACTATAAGAGGCATCCACAGATGGTCAAAGAGTGGAGGAAAGAAGCTGTCAAGCTAATGACTGAACAAAGTGCAGCTTAAAAGAACAGAAACTTAAACGTATGGTAGTATGCAATGTCAGGGCATCATTCTGAAACACTACACTGTATATCCATTTTGACAATCATTGTTTTAATTTAATTTCCCTCAAAAAATCTGAACTAACGCAAAATACATCTACCTTATCTAGTAATTGTTGCTTATGATGAAAACAAAACACCCTATCAGTCAGACAATCACCTTTTCAAGTAAAATAATACCTTAAGGTACTATATGTAACAAAATGACCTGTTGAGATGGCTGCCCCCTGACTAATCTATGCCTCATGGTCACTACTTTTCGAAATGAGTGTATATCTTTGAAAATCGTACTTTTTTTGCTACCTTATTTACTCAGTGCAACAGACATGTGCCGAGATATATGCACACATCACCCAATGCATTATAAACACTTCTGCTTCAGCAGTGGAGCATTGGTTACCTAAAAGTTCAAGTCCTATCCAGTGTGAACGGTGGTAATGAGTTAGCACGACCCAGTTAAGAACTGAATTAAATTAAGTACGTTATGATGCTTAAACCTCATAATATAACATCACTACAGAGAAAAACAGCAAATATTATTTTTGGTTACCATGGTGATCTGTCTGCATGCATTTGGTGAGTTTAACGACACCTTGCATTAATGAAACAGCTCTGAAATCTGCTGTCTAAGATAGCAGAAATGAGCTGACCTTACTGTTAATAAACAGAGACACATTGGATCTTGTCCAAAGCACTCCTGGTCTAATCACATGATGCATAGGGTTTTTAAATAAGTGATGCATTTCTGTGTGTATCCAGTCTCCAGACTTTTAAACTTTTTGACATTTTTCCATCTCAGTGCACCTTCTCCAAGGAGGCCGGTCTGCTATGTATTCAGAGAGTGTGTCGGAGTCCAGATGTTACATGCAAAAATGCATCACATACAGCGCTGGTGTACACGTGGCTCTGGTGTGTAATGTGTGTTTGCATGTGTGGGTGCGGTGGTAATGGATGGAGAAAGTCAACAGGAGAGAAAGAGGTGGAAAGAGTGCATGCTTAAGATGAAGTGAATGTGTTTGTACGTGCATGCACATCTACGTGTGTGTGTTCCCTAATGAAAACATGGCATCACCCCAAAGATGTGGTTTCTCTGAAGTTGATAGCCAGCTCTTACACTGATGCTGCTCTTCTAGAAAGGCTAAATAAAAAATATTCCCCCAGTAACTGTACATCATTTATCATCATCACCTTTATTTAATGCCGGTAGGTTGACTGAGAGTGCTGTGAGGGCTTGGAGCCAGAGGTAAGAAAGTTTTGGCAAATTATATAAGAAAGGCAAAACATAAAATTGGACCTAATACTCAAAAGTTGTAAATATGTTTGATGATGATAATGTTGTCACATTAATACACAAATGATGAGGTACAATGCACTGATTAATAGATTGAATCATGATCTTTTATTTGATATACACTGTAGATTGGCTCCAATCCCTTGACTTACTCTCATTTTGGCAAATTTTAAAACTGGCTCGTACATTTATATATTCACAGTGAGAAATAAATCTATGTGTGGCAAAACTACAAGCCGCTTTTTACAGCTTCAGTTGCTGGGTGCCTCACTGAAGTGCACTTTGGCAGTAGTTGCACTGGAGTTACGCAGCTCCCATCTGCTATAGCCTTTAGGTCACAAACGTGTTTCTTTAACGTGATACGATATGAGCATCATCAAACTCATTAACATTCACATTTGGGGTCACATGAAATTAATTAATCCAACAAAGCAATTTTGTTTGAAAGTTTTTTAATTTTCTCTCAAGTGTAGGATTTGAAAATATTTTGGCGACTCCTAGTGATAGTAACAAAAACAACACTGTGGCAGAAAACCATTGACACTGACTAAATGGGCTGAAGCACCAATTTCTACTAGGATTGTAATCAGAGTCATAGGCTTTAAAGCCACTATAGTCAATCTTTTCAACATGACTACTTGTAAGGTCCCGCTCATAGTGATGAACCCACAGAAAATTATCACCCGACTGCAGTTTCTCTAAGCTGTACAGCATCTTTTAACTCATTGTTTCGGTTTTCCAGCCCGCAATTTTTCTGTTTTCGTCATCTAACAGACAGACAAAGTTAGCGACTAGCTGGTGAACATAGCAGAGCATTTAACAGGTAAAGAGCCAGATATTTCCCTCAGGAGTTGATGGAGACCAAAAAGGAGAGTGAATATTGGACTTATTGGACCCGCTGGCCAGAACACAATTCCAAGAGAATGTTGCTCTACATCTGTGAATGTGTAAATAGGCAACTAATATCAAGTTCATCATAGCTGAAGCCCAGGCTGATATATTGTGATGCTCCTTCCATCAGGATTATAATAGGTCAGGCTTATAACTGAGAAGGTTATGGAACAGTTTATCCATCACAACAGGCACACACCAATGTAGTTTATTATAGATTAGAAAAATATACCTTCTGGAAATGTTTACGTCATTGTCCTTCCTTTTCTTTTGTATTGCAGCTTCAGAATTATAAAAGGCAATTTACTCACTACTGAACACTACCTTGCCAAATACGTTTTTTTCATTTGTTGCCTTGTATAGCCTTTCTTGGTCCTGAAGTTGACCAAAAGGTGGCTCCGTTTTGCTCTTAAGTGTAAATTAAACCAGAGCAATGAAGAACTACAAAGAACCATTATCCCTTAAAGCACAAAGCTGTACCTCTCAGCTCTCTGGACATGACATCTTCCACTATCACTGACAACTTCAATCATTCAAACATTAATGGCCCTCTATCACTCATTCATTCACACATACAGTGTAGTGCTAAGACCTCCTTCTCTTTGTCCATCATCACTCAAGTATAACAAGCAATCAGTCAGCACCACACAGATTATATAAAAATATAAACATGACAGCATAGAGGTCGAGTGGAATAAGGAAGATCGTGATATTATAATCTGACAGACATTTGGGTGGTAGAGGCAGACAGACAGACAGTGTGTGGGTATGAAAGATAAAAACAGAGACAGACAGACCTATAGTGAGACTGTGAGCGTAACGTTCAGAGTGCGTGTGCGCATGCATGTGGGCGTGCGTGTCTAGTGGCAACAAAATCAAAACAGAACATATTATGAAACCAGTCTGTTTGCCTTGAAGTCAAAAAAAGATGAGTTTATAGATTTTTTTTCGACTGTGCCATCTGTCTCCAAAATATAGAAAGCACATGTGCAACCATGCGTGCCCACACACACAAATACACACTAGAACATACATTTGTAGGAAGCACTTTGTTTGGCATGTGGTTCAAAAGAAAATTGCTTAATTCATGAAAAAAAGTCATATGGTACACATTTATTCTTCTGAGTAATTGCTCAACCATTCAACTAAACAGTTAAGACTCACTGACATCTGCTTCAGTGCAACAGTTGTCAGATTCTTTTGGCCAAAAACAAACACAGAACATCTAAGCAGCTGGACACTTCATCAACATCATAGAAAATCCAATATAGTTTGTTGGCGGTGTGGCCTTAGGACGACGATGTCAGTCAGTTAGTCGGTCCACCACTCTGGTCCAGTCTGAAATGTCTCAACAACTATAGGATGGATTGCCATGAAATTCTGAACAGACATTCATGGTACCCAGAGGATGAATCCTCATGACTTTGGTGAACCCCTTTCTACTCCTCTAGTGCCACCAGCAGGTCAGTTTTCATTTATCCAGTGAAATATCTAAACATCTACTGGATGGATGAGCACAACATTTTGTCCACACATTCATGGTTCCCAGACGATGTATTCTACTGGCTTTGGTGATCCCTGGATTTTAACACTAGCGCCACCATGAGGTTTTTGGTTGTGGTTTTTAGAGAAATGTCTGGACAACTTTTGGATGGATTGCTGTAAAATTCATGGCCCCCTCAGGTTGAATTGTAACAACTTAAGTGATCCCATGACTACATCATCAGGTCCAAATTTCAATATGGCCAATACTTTGGTTAATGAGCAAATACCTGCAAAACCAATGACATTCCCATCAGACTCAGTTGTACTCTGTTTAGTGCTAATTAGCAAATGTTAACATGCTAACACACTAAAATAAGATGGTGAACATGGTGAACATCATACCTAATAGACATCAACATGTTTGCATGCGTCGTCATTGTGAGCATGCTTGACATGCTAACGTTAGCATTTAGCTCAAAACTAGCTGTGCTCAAGTACACAGCTAGTTTGTAGGTAACCAGATCTAGTTAAAATAAGTTGATTTTTAATGAAGGCGTTTTTAATTTAGGAGAAGCTGTAATATCAAAACATTCAACAGTGATTGGTAGTTATGTGTCTGAAGCTGGTTCAGAGATTTATTGAACAGAAGACATTTTTGACTCTGTCATTTATCGTCTGAGCTTTTGATCCAGATACGTTCTGTATCTTGAAGGGAAGGACCCAGCTGCAGTCTGTGGAGCGCTGGATCACTGTCATTGCTCTGGCTGCTTAGACAGCAGATAGTCTGTATCTGGGCTCTCGTACCTCTCTCTGAGGTATTTGAGACGTTCTGACCTTTTGGTGGCCACTTAAAACTTTTAGACAAGGAGCTTATTGACTGTCAGCAATGATTTATGTTAGAAAAGACGGAGAGGGAGGAGGGAGGAACTGAGAGAAGGGGATGGAGGAGCGACAAACAGACTGTTGACACCCAGTATCTTTTCTTTTATAGTAAAAATGCTACTACGGAGAGGAGGCAAGAGACCATTTATACAGAGCACAGTGAAGCTGCATGTGTTACTTTGCATTCACTTGTGTTATTTGGCTTGACTTGAACCATAAACCTTCTGTTCACCAGCATCATGTGACCACAGAGTGTTTTAATTTTATCCTTCACTTGAAAAGACCAACTCAAAAAGACTAATGGTTTTGAGTTTACTCATGGCATCAGCCATGTTGCAATTACACTAATGAAGCTTGACTGAACAAACATGCTAACAGTCAATTAAATATGTACAGAAACTGTAAATGACTTTGGTAACACTATTTCTCTTTCTGTCTGTCTCTCAGACTTTCTTGCCTCTGTCCATGTCCAGGTTTCTGTGTAATTCAGTAGCAAGTTCACCAAAAAATAACATTTCTTCTCTATGCCTCAGATGTTGTGTCTGTTGCAACATACTGTACATCAGGGCTTTTTCTTAGATGTATTCTCATAGCTCCAGAATGTAAAAAGCTTTCAGAAATTCAGCAGTGACTATTTTTTGTTTTATTCATATAATTATGTTCTAGAAACTATACTTTAAGGTGCCATACATATAGCTTTTCATTCCAACCTTTTTTAAATTCCTTTCTTTCTCCTCTCTTACTGCTGTCATGGCCTCCTGTCTTCCTCTCATGTCTCTGTCTATGTCTATATCACTCCAGTGAGTCCGGAGCTGATACTAAAGACTGGTATCAGGGCCGGTCTGGGCGTATTTTAATGGATCGTATCGGCTGTAATAAGTGTTGCAACGCTGCTCTCCTTAATGACAGCCGGGCTCTACACTGCAAGCATTTCACTGCATATGCGAGTGAAAATAAAGAGTGTGTGAACATGAAAAAACTGCCTGGTCGCACCAGGGACTGACTCTGTTCTGGCAAAACACAGATTTGAAGCTCTGATGCTAACAAATCTGTTATCTCTCCTCTCTTATTAGCAAAGCTCAATGTTCAAAACATTCAGCTAGCAGCTTCTCATTTTAGCCAGCGCTGACCGTCACTTTCAGCGGTCAAAATGACAAAAAATAACTGCAGGTCATATCTGTCTTTAATTAATGTTAAAGACAGCCAAAGATTGTTTATGAGGCAAAAGAAGCATCACTATGTAACACCACTGGGCTGGGTATCGGAAGATTAAGGACTCGGATCGGGATCGAGGCCAAAAAAAATTGTTCGGGACATCACTACTCCAGTGTGTTGCCCTCGCACTTTTAAAGTCCCTGCACACCCACACAGGTGTTTCACTTACAAAGGACAGATTGGAGCTCTGCTCGGGCTGAAAGTGAAGCTCTCTTCATTTTCAAGGATATACCACTGAATAAAGAAGGTTCTTTTTCGCAGCAGACATTTTGACTTGTCATAGTATCTAAAGCCCAGGTGTTACTAATGACATTAACAATGGCTCTCTTCTATTCAGGTGTCCCAGCACGTCGTCAGAGTGAGTCAGCATGCACAATACCGGGAACCTGAATTGGAAGCAGCTGAGTGGAAAGCAGCCATCATTCATTTTATTATTTAAACCTGTGTTTTTCCTACTGAGGCCATTAAAAATGTAATTTGAGTGTAGTCTGAATTTGGCACAAGTTGCGTCCTGCCCTTACAGTTAAAGGAAATTAACAGGAGAGTGAGATCAAGCACAGTCTGTACACCCCACGCAGTCCTGAGTAGAGGTCTAATCAGGCAACACAAGTGAAAACACCTGTGTAGGTGAGTGCACAGGGCCTCTTCGTATTTGCTTTGTTGGCGTGACCATATTTGGTAAGTACTGCTATAGTATAGTCATTTACAAGGTTTACAATGTGATTAGAATAATTCAGAATGTAAGAAAAAAAAGACAACAAAGGGTTGAAACATTACAACACTACATACAAGCATAGCATACATAATTCTACAATATACAACTACATTACTATATTACACAAGATCAAATGATTGCAAATAAATCATTAAAAATAAAGAATAAAAGTATATATATATATATATATATATATATATATATATGGTTTGACAATGAAATGTAAAGGTAATGTTTAGAACCAGTGTCTTCCCTCGTGTCTCCACTCTCAGCTCACAGTTGCACCATGTCTCTCTTTCTGTCTGTTGCTCTCTCCCACTGTTTCTCTCTTGTCTGACTTACTTGATATTTTTCCCCCATCTCTCACTCTCTTTATTTCTCTTTGACTGTCTACCCTGTTCTCTTTCTCTTCTTTCCTTCCCTCCGCCCACTGAGACTGCTCTCCTCCTTCCTGTTTTCTCTGTTCTTCATTGCGATTGTTCTATGCTTGTCTGAACCTTCTCTGAAACTCCCTGCAGGATGGGTGGTGGGTGCACACACACAAACACACACACGCAAATGCATTTCCACCTATGTGTTTCATATGTACATACAGCTACAAAACATAGGCACAGACACTCATGCTCTCAACATACACGCACACACACTTTCAGAAAGCAGCATATGAGCACCTACATGCATACACACACACACACACACACACACACACACACACACACACACACACACACACACACAGCAGTTGTCGTGACATTTGTAATAAATGGCTTTCTGGAATTTCCTATGCCGGTTAAAAAGGATTGAAATGCCACTGCAGGCATGATCACAAATCAATAACCCATTCTCAAAGCTGCCATTTAATGTGTGTGTGTGTGTGTGTGTGTGTGTGTGTGTGTGTGTGTGTGTGCGTGCGTGCATTTTTTTTTTCAGGGATGACTGCCTCTGTAGTTCCATTTCGCTTTTCATTCATTTTATTTTGTTCCCTTAAATGTCCCTAAACCGTGTTGATAAGATAAGATGAACTTTATTGATCTTCAGGAGAAACTGCAGCTGCAAAGAAAAAGACCTACAATTAAATATATTAAAGCATCTTCACTGTGATCCTTCCTATAGTGGGTTTATGTTTTTGCTACGTCGCCGTGTACTTTCTGTAAAGACACGTTTGCTATTTACAGATTTGCAAATTTACACACATTGTAGGGCAATACCATTCATACAAGGTTGGTATTTTATCTGAGTACAGATTAAAGTAAGATATTGACTAACACAGGAGCTTGAAAGATCTATAAAAACACCTGAATGGTTTTCAAAGGATAACGTGCTTAATTTCACTACTTTTTGGACCATCACCTTGCCCTCTCTTGTTCTGACCAGTGTTGTTTAAGCTGTTGTGTGTCCTATGGTGTTATCATCACCTTGTGACAATATTAAGTGAGTGTGAATTTGGGGATTCCAGAAAGATTAGCATTGATATGGTAGAAATGCGCAGAGGGACAGGGATTAAGGTGTAAATCTGATTCATTTAAGATAAATCCACACTGCCTTTGCAATGGCTTCCTGGCTTAAACATATGATCCTCTTAGTTTCTACATGCTAAAGCAATTTGTGAACTAAGTATTTAATTTTGGCTTTTCCTCTGATCACTGCTACACTCTAGTAATATCCTCAATTTCCTGCTGGCTGAGTTCAGTGTGTCACTGAACTCCAACATGGCAATGAACACCCTAATTTCCCCTGAGAGAGCTTTGTGTGCCCCAATAATGGTACATTCTCTTTTTTGGAGGCTAAGTGAAACATGAATAATTCTGGCAGTGGATCACACTTGATGTCTATTGGTATTGGAAAAGGCATGGGAGGTGATACGTGCAATGCAAGTCCAGGATAGATTTATTAGTTCCACCTCCACAGCAGGGATCCTCTGCTGCTGCTCTTGAAATACTTTTAATGGATAGTGTGTTTTTTTTAGTACTGCGTCCACTGTTATAAAGCTCTAAAACCTCGTTACGGACAGCGGTTACCAGGACTGCCAGCTAAATCTTTAAACTCTGAGTGCACTTTCAGCTCCATTCGCTTTAGGTTGGATGTCCTGAACAGTGCATGCCTGCTGCTTGGCCATTAGCATTTAAAAATGATTGATAGCTCCCTTCTCCTCTGAGCTCAAGCCACTCTGACCAATGCCAGACTTTTATATTTGGGAAAAGGGTCTAGCCACTTCTCTCTTGTACTTAAAGATACAGTTTAATATCTGATATGCCACCTCTCACTTAACTCCATGTACTTTACTGCAGCCAGTTGGTGTATAATTCCTGCAGCAGATCATCAATCTCCACATATTTCAGCTATCAGGCAGGCTGAAATAGAGCTGAAATGATTAGTGGATTAATTAAAAAATAATTGTGAACTACTTTGATAATTGATTTATTCTTTAAGTTTGTTTTCAGTGCAAAAATGGAAAAACGTTTTCTAGTTCCAGCTCCCCTGACTGAATATTTTTAGGTTTGCGATTGTTGGTCGTGGAATATCGAAGACTAGTTGGGTTATAATTCTATTTATACAACTGACAATAAAAATAAATAAGAATGTGATGAAATATATTAATAAGAAAGTAAATAAATAAATATAAAATGAAAAATATAACTTGCGTAAATACATACAAAATTGAAATGAAGTTTTAAAATAAAATAAATATAGATATTTATTTCATTTGATACTGATTTATTTGGATGTACATTTAATTGCTTATTTACTTCACAGTCTACTTATTAATTTAATTTAGGGAGAGATATTTATATTTTTCAGTTGATTCAATTATTTAAATTCTTATGAATATTTCATCACATATTTATTTATTTATTCATTAATCAAATATTTGAATGTTTTTAATTGTCTATTTCATTAATAGAATTATGACCCATCTAGTCTTCGATAGGGGATACTAGCAACTTCATAACATGACTTTGGGCTTAAGGTAATTGTGATGGGCATTTTTCACTATCACATTTACTATTTTACATATTCCTATTTTCAGACATTTTTAGACAGATTAATCAATAATGAAAATAACCACTAGTATTATATACTTCCATCCATCCATCCATTATCTATGCCGCTTATCCTCAGAGGGTTCCGGGAGGGCTGGAGCCAATCCCAGCTGACTATTATATACTTGAGGATTTTAATTTTTCTTATTTGAATTAGTGGCCTCAAATCAAAAACATTGTGGGTGGGTTTAGAGAAAATCAGGTGAGACAAGCCTGTCCATGAACTAAGTAATGAAGTGTGTGCTTACAGTAAATAAGGCAATGATAACTATACTTTCCAATCACCAGACATTACTGCCACCAACAAACAAAAAAAAACAAAAAACATCTGCATGTTACACCAGGTAGAGGGCACAGCAACATGTCATCTGGCACTTCTTGAAAACTGTTCACTCTCACATGCAGAAAAAAAGAGCTGAACTACAGTTTTTGTAGTGTCAGAAAAAAAAATTCAAATGTGTTTTTGCTAAACATGCCTTTCCTCCATTATTAAATTGAAATATTTGTTTTCTCTCCTTTGCCATTTTTCTTTCCGCCAGTCATTTTCCCACATGTTCTGCAGCCAGGCCCAGTTTTTCCTGTACAGCTCAGTTCATTTTTAATTTCTGTGGGCCTGTTTCTTGGCATTTAATTAGACCTTTTCATAGTCGGCATCCCCACACTACGTGTAAGTCTGACACATGGTGGTTATGGAACTATCATCTGCGGAGCTGCAATTGCATCATTATGCTGCAACTAGTTTTCTTCCCGCTACAGTGTCTAGATGTTGGTTGAATGTCAAAACTGCCAGATACGTGCAAAATGGTTTGGGTGCACAGGTGATGCAACAGTGATGGGTTTTGGATCCTCCACCAGAAACATTTGGCAGAAATTAGGTCCTGGTTTCTTCTGGGTCACCTTGGAGGGATGAGGTGGGAGAGTGGATGTAACGTGTGAATCCTGTGTACAAAATCCAACAATAACATGGTCAAAAATGTACATTTTTGTGTGTGTAAGTGGCTCTGGAAGTAAGATCTCAGGAGAAAGAAGACAGAGGAGGAGAGGAAAGAGAATCAAGCACTAGAAGGAAAGGAGAGAAAGAATGAGCTGTGCCTGACCCCCTTTTCTGCATCAACAACTGCACACACACATTGAGTGTGTGACACATTTGGAATTCATGACCAAAAGTTTGGGAAGAGTGATTCACATATTCTACTGATACTTTCCCTACAGCAGTGCATGCTTTAACACACAGCTCACCAAACCTGTTCTACCCCGTGGTGGGAAAACCAATCATGTCCAACAACTATTCAAAGTCGCCCTTTGCCAGTACCACAAAGTTGCCCTGCTCATCTCTTCTGTTCAGCCATCTGTTGGAGAGTCACCTCACCACACCAGCATCACCTATTCTCCTCCTTGCAAATCAAGCAGACTGCACTGAGGGTGTTTTAGCATAAACATGATCCATCATCAATGCCTTACATCATTCCTCTGTGTCACAGATGTTCTTCCTTTTCTTTATTCCCTTTTTGGTGTCATCTTCACCTCTCTTCACACAAACAATGCAACATTTACAAAGAGATTCACCTGACTAATATTGAGTAATGGCCTCTCTGGTACAATGCATGTCATAGTCTAAATATAATAGTTATTGTCTTATTTTGACTGCTGCATCTTGTTTCATATGGCATCCTTTTACGTTCTTAATGTTCTTCATACGACATGCATTGTGCCAGAGAGACGTGCAGATGTGAACTGAGAGGTCAGAGAAAAAAGTTGTGTTTTTACACAGTGGAGTTGAGCACAAGAATTGAGCATACTTTGCCCTTCTCTCAGAGCTACAAGTCCTCCAAACCACAAAACACGTAGCATTTTACTGCCCCAACATTTTCTGATCTAATGCCGCTATCGGCAGGACGACATAATTCATCTGTGCCTTTTAAAACAGTTAACAAATCACTGTTGAAAATTAAATTTGTGTTAAGATGTGACAACACTGTGGTTAAAGTTTGTTAAGTCTTAGGGAAAGATCATGGTTTGGGTTAAAATTACTATTTTGTTAAGATTAGAGGACCTTTGTCATCATGGTTACAATAGTAACTATGTGTAAGGTTAAGGAGCTATCATGGTCATGGTTTTAAAAAAACAATCTTGAGTCGGTTTGACAGTTGAAGGCCAACCTCTCCAAGTGGTCACGGTCATGGTTGCAGCTCATGGCCGTAATGCTAGTTCTCTGGTAAGAGGCTACAGCAGATTTATTTTATAGTTTTAACATGATTTGGATTATTTTAGCTAATTTTATTTGGAAAAAGTGATCCATCGTCAGAGATAACAACTGTCTCTGCTGGTGGTCTTTGAGTGCATGCAGACTATCCCACTGCAAGCCCCCTGTGTCTCTGACCTGTCAGTTCTGTCTGTGTGCTTGATATGCTTTTCTGCGCCCATAACATCTTTCCAGGTGCTCACACCATGCTGTACCTGCGTTCAATATACCCTGAGTATGTATGTAAACTGCATGCTCAACATTAGAAATCTAAAATGACACCATGTTTATTGAATCAACCAATGCACCAATGGTTTTTGCTCTGGCTGCAATAGCACGCGTCAACTCAGTGTAGAGTACATGGTTGTGTGGCAGTCACACAGTATGGGAAAAGCATGAATTTTTCACTCAAGAAATGTATTTAACTCTTGCAGATGCATCATGACTCAGTTCGTGCTGCCTTTGACTTTATATGCAAAAGTGCTTTTCCCTAAAATCCACCTTGCGTTCACTATGAACATACCTTAAGGCCTTAAAAATCTTTCTGTAACAATTTCTCTGAGTTCCGTCTGCATCTCCCCGTCACGAGTGAAGCAAATTTAATGGGCAAAGTCAACCGGGGATCATAGCTTTGACCTGGATTCACGATAGTGAGTCGGTTTCACGGCGAGGAGGACGTGTGACATTTGAAAAAGAAATTCTTGGTTTGAAATCCCTCTACTGTGGTCTCAAGAGAAGATGCTCTCAAAACTGCACATACTGTAAACACGCTTCTCTCTCACCCTCTCGCTTATACTTGCCCTCTCTGTCTGTCTCTCACACACAAGCACAGCACCGCCTAACTGTGAATTAATTAACTCTGAGTGTGTGTGTGTGTGTGTGTGTGTTGGCTGTCCGTGGCCCAGTCTCTCTCTAGTTGGACTGACATGAAGCTGATTGCACAGTCCACTGGCAAACTGCGATGTCAACCATTTCCCCCCAGGTGTGTGAGCGTGTGAGCACATGTGTGACTGTGTAAAATATGTGTGTAGGTGTGTGAGCCTTTGGACATGTACTGTATGTTTAATATTGTATTTTTGTGTATCTGTATGTGCTGGTGTGGATGTTTCTGTATATGTGTGTGTGTGTGTGGCTTACCCATTTGCATGCTGGCCCATCCTGTTGTCCTTCTCCTCTTTATAATGCTTGCGCTGAATATATCAGCTGGGAGTCAGAGAAGGAGCAAATCTTCTAGAAACTCAAGGATCCCCTCTCTTCTCTGTAAGAAGTAACTCTTATTACAGCAGAATATCCGTGCTGTTGCCACAAAACCTTCTGAAGCTCCAGTTTTTGCGTTAGTGCTACTTCAATTCAAACCTCACAAGGTCCATGTTATCCATGTTACCCATGTCCTTAGGAACTACAAACCCAATTCAAATCCTATTGTACGCTTTCAGAAACCTTATTTGCTTTTTTTATTCCCTTTTTTTATTCCCTTAAAGCTGAGGTCACTAATAGGCCGACCGCGGTCCGGGTCCGGACCCAGATGTCGCCCTATCCAGACCTGCACCTATAACCGATAAATTATTGAGAATTATTACATTTTGACAGAGCGTTTCTATTTTAACCAGCGCATCTTTTCTAGCCTTTACGGCACTGGTTTAGTGGCCCAGGAATCTCACAGATCAATTGCATGTGTTGTAAATCATCTCATGTGATGTTACTCAGCCAATCAAATCTGTGTATTCCGATAAGCATTGTGACTCAAGTCAATGGCTGTGGTCGAATAGTCAAAAAACCGACGTCCTTTGTATTTTCCTAAACACTTTTCCTTGACCTCGACTGGAAGAGGTCATGAGGTTGAGGAAAGATGTGATGGAGAATTCATAAGGACTTAGAAAAAGACAACCGCAATGCTAAGAGAATTTAACTGCACGTTCACTAGGTTACGTAATTATGTGACGGCGGATGTTATTGACATGGGTCTGCCCGTGGTTGCTTTAAATGTTGCTGCCGCAAGGAACTGTGGGACGATATTATCTCCTTTCCTTCAGTAAAGGATGGTCCAGTGTACCCTATATGCTAAAGGAGACAAGAAAGGAAGCATTGAAGCACCTTTCCTTAGCATTTAGAATTCGACCAGCTCTTATCATGGCTGCCACTTAGATACTTCCGGGTCATTTCACTCAGTTATGAACCTTCCTAAGCAAAAAAGACTATTCGACTGCAGCCAATGAGTGAGACACACAACAGTCGGAGAAATAGTCAGAGAAAAGTAATTTCACATGGCGTGGTCTAAAAAGAGAAAAGTAGACAGCGAAAACAAAGCTTTTAATCAAGAATGAACATGTTCATTCTTCCTGCGAGCAGTTCAAAACCAGTATGTCTCATATGTTCCGAGACCACGGCGGTTATTAAAAGCGGTACTGTGAAGCGCCAACACGAGACAAAGCACAGAGCATCTTGTGAGCAAACATTATGATGTTCCAGACCTTTGCATGAGGAAATCTTCTCTAACCTCTTTGAATTGTAATTGAATACCCCTGCCTTAAAGAGTCAAAAACCAACAATTAATTCATCCTACCAGCAAATATGAAATGAAGTTTGAGACAGAAATGCAGAGCAAATTAATGGATTCTTTTCAACAAGTGACATTTTATTACTAACATATTACAGAGGATGTCCCTATCTGTCATGTTCATCTATGTTTTTCTTTTAGTCATTGATGCATGCTCTTTTGATGCATATCAGCAATAAACTAAAGTGACTCTTCTTGAAAACAACTCATTGTACCAACAGGCTCCAGCGTTGTGAAGTATGGGCTCCATTCACAAAGAAAGACGCAAAGCATCTAATTTTTTATATTTACTGTTTGTTATTCCGACAAGGACACTACATTTTCCACTGAAACTAAAACAAGTTAAAATGACAGCACTGACACCATTTGATACAACTCTTAATTGCTCCATAATGGAAGTCCTTGAAAAGCTTTCCAGATCACGTGGCGTGGAAATTAACAAATTCTTGACACTAAATCTAGCACTATGATTTCTTTTCATTTTGTTAACACAATGTGGCACATGTTTCCACATTTTAACACTATGATATGATGAAATCAATCACACCAGGAGTTTTTGACTATAGGCATAGTGAGTCATTTGACTATATGTTAAATTAGTGATCACTGTAGGTAAAAATCGACTCTGCTGAACCAGTAGTGCTGCTTTTACCTATGAAAATCAATTTGACAGAGACTTTTTTTAAAATTATTATTTATTAATAAACAAGTAGCAAACCTTGATTAATTTTATTGTTTCAAACAATTGCCGTTTGGCAGCTTACTAAAATCTCAGATGTCGTAACATCCTTGAACTCATCAGATAAGAGAATTTTCAGTTCGCCACTGCATTCACAGTGTAGCATACTGTAAATGAAGTATGAAGGTGATAAAAATGTTCACTGATTGATTATTATCTCAAGTACTTTTGGAAGTGAATGGAGACCAATTACTGTCTTGAAGGCAGGACATCAATCTTAAGAAATAAAAATGAATTGGAAAAAGGCCGGCACGCTGGCAGTAATGTGAAGTATACTCATTTCGTATAGATACTGGTTCACAACAAGTGGTCCTTCATTTGCTCTGTTCATTGTGCTGCAGGAGACTTTACATGTACTCAGCAGGAAAGCTCTGCAGGGTGAGTTTAGTGCAGCTGGAATTGAAACGGTTAAACCTGATTCACGGTATAACGTGGTGCCAGTCCCTCTGTGCCAGTGCCGGCTCAGCATACAAGATCCCAGCCTGTGTGTGTGTGTGTGTGTGTGTGTGTGTGTGTGTGTGTGTGTGTGTGTGTGTGTGTGTGTGTGTGTGTGTGTGTGTGTGTGTGTGTGTGTGTGTGTGCAGATGAGTGTCCTGTGCCTGTTTACATCCATATGCACACACATGCATGTCTTTGTGTGTGTGACTGATCTGTATATACGTGTGAGCGCGTGCCATCTCATCCTGTTATCCTGAGGTTTCCCATCCATTTGTGTTTGAGCGTGTGGCTGCAGATTTTGGCACGAGTATGACTCTATGCCTATGCCTATGTTTTTGGCAATGTTGGTTGGTCAGTCAGTCAGCATGTTGGTCCATCAGTCCAACACTTTGGTGAAATATCTCAGCAGCTGGATTCTCATAGAATGTGGCTCCGAAATTCATAGCAACAGAGTTTGAATCCTAATGACATGGGTGACATTTCATCTCATGCTACCAGCAAGTCACAATTTCCACTTGATCAATACTTCAGTTCATTCACACTTCATTCAGACACCCAAAACACTACAAACCAAATTCCCATTAAATTTACTGGCTTTTCATTTTGTTTGTGGTTGCCCCCTTGACTCTTTCCATTAGCATGATGCTAGGCTGAAATACACAGCTGTACATAACCCATTCTTTGAATACATCCATGTTCCCCCAAAGATGCATCCTATTGGATTTTAATGACCCAATGACCTCCCCTCTGGCACCAACCGCAGAATAAACTGTCAGATTTTTACAAATCACATCTAATATTCTAAAGGGCAGATAACTTCATGCCTCCCATAGAAAGAACCATTTTAATATTGATGACCCTATGACCTTACCACTAGCCATCATTAAACCATCATTTACACTTGTATGGAAGACGGTATGTGGGATACAAAATTAATACAGCAATATTTATCTCTTAAATAATATTTCTCTATCTCTCAATATTTATCTCATTATACATTATTATCCCCCCCCAACACCATCCCCACTAGGACTGTACGTTGTTTCGCCAACAATAAACCCTGGATTACTCCTGATATTAAGGCTCTCCTCAAGGAAAAGAAGAGAGCTTTTGTATCGGGTAACAAGGAGGAGTTAAAGAGTGTCCAGCGAGAGCTAAGGAGGAGGATCAGGGAGGGGAAAAACAGCTACAGGAGAAAGTTGGAGAGTCAACTGCAGAAAAATAACACCAGAGGAGTTTGGAAGGGCCTTAAAACCATCTCGGGCCATATGGACTCCAAGCCCCGGCCTGCGGGGGACCAGAAGTGGGCAGATGACCTGAACGTATTCTTCAACAGATTCGATCAGGCATCTACCCCTCCCCCTGCCCCGTCTCCTCTGCAACCATCATTACCATCTACCCTCCCTGCCTACAGCCCTCCCCCTCCCTCATCTCACCACTCATCACTCCCCACAGCCCTCAGCTTACAGCCACTTAATACACCCACACCACAGCCTGGGCTGGGCCCATCTCCCCATTTCACACCCGCAAACACCCCCCATTCAGCCCTCATGCCCCTACAAGCTCAACCGGGCTGTTCCTCACAACATCCCAGGTGAGAAACGAACTGAGGAAGATAAGGATGGGGAAGGCGGCGGGCCCAGACGGCATCAGCTCCAGACTTCTGAAGTCCTGTGCGGACCAGCTGTGTGGGATTGTTGAGCACCTGTTCAACCTGAGTCTGAAGCTGTGGAGGGTGCCAAAACTGTGGAAAACATCGTGTCTGGTTCCTGTGCCGAAGACCCCACACCCCAAGGACCTCAATGGCTATAGGCCAGTGGCATTGACCTCTCACCTGATGAAGACCCTGGAGAAACTGGTCCTTGTTCACCTGCGTCCGCTGGTGAGCCCATGTATGGACCCTCTGCAGTTTGCCTACCAACCCCGCATTGGGGTGGATGACGCTGTCATTTACCTACTTCACACATCCCTCTCTCACCTAGAAAAGGCTGGAAACACTGTGAGGATCATGTTTTTGATTTCTCCAGTGCTTTTAACACCATCCAGCCCAGGATTCTGGGGGACAAGTTGGAGCACGCTGGGGTGGACCATCACCTGGCAGCATGGATCCTGGACTACCTCACAAACCGGCCACAGTATGTGAGGTTACAGGACTGTGTGTCTGATACACTTCTCTGCAGCACAGGGGCTCCACAGGGAACCGTTCTGGCGCCTTTCCTGTTCACCTTCTACACAGCGGACTTCACCCATAACACTTCGAACTGTCACCTGCAGAAGTTCTCTGACTACTCTGCCATCGTCGGCCTCATCACCAACGGGGATGATGGGGAGTACAGAGAACTGACCCAGGGCTTTGTGGGTTGGTGTCAGCAGAACCGCCTCCAGATCAACGCGAGTAAAACCAAAGAGCTGGTGGTGGACTTCGGCAGGCGCAAACTCCCTTCACCTACACCAGTGAACATCCAGGGAACGGACATTGAGATTGTGAGATCGTACAAGTATCTGGGTGTTCACTTGAACAGCAAACTGGACTGGTCAGACAATACGGACGCTCTGTTTAAAAAGGGCCAGAGCCGTCTCTTTTTGCTCAGGAGACTAAGATCTTTTGGAGTGCAGGGTGCGCTCCTGAGGACTTTCTATGACTCTGTGGTGGCATCAGCTGTCTTGTATGGGGTGACCTGTTGGGCCAGTGGCATCTCTTCCAGGGATAGGAAGAGACTGGACAGACTGATTAAGAAGGCCAGCTCTGTCCTTGGATGCCCTCTGGACCCAGTGGAGGTGGTGGGAGGCAGGAGAATGGTGGCCAAGCTATCATCACTACTGGAGAACACTTCCCACCCCCTACATGTCACTCTTTCAGCACTGGGCAGCTCCTTCAGCGACCGGCTGCTCCACCCGCTGTGTCTGAAGGAGAGGTACCGTAGGTCCTTTCTGCCTGCTGCTGTCAGACTCTATAATCAGTACAACTCCCGGTAATCTACACTTGACTGTCAGTGTGCAGACTATTCACTACTATACTTCATCTACTGCTGTGCATTATCTTCATACATATATTGTATTCATGATGTTATCTACTTCATATGTTGCTGTGAAATATTTTTCATATACATGTATATTATATATGTGCAATATTTTTATCTTATCTATTTGTTCATACTTACAACTGCACTCAGTCACTCTATTATTTATTTCTGTCTATACTGTGTATAGGACTATTTTTCTATTTATTTTTATTGTATTTCTATATATGACACTTTTGCTGGCTGCTGCAACGCTAAAATTTCCCCGCTGTGGGACAATAAAGGCTTATCTTATCTTATCTTATCTTATTACCACACTTGTACTGATACTGATTTAATGCTGTAACCTCAGCTGACCCTGAATATCTGAAGTAGAAAATGGTTCACTCCTCCAGTGGGCACTGGATGCTGGCTCCATTGGTGCCTTAAGGAGCTATTAAAGCTGAAAGAGAATTTTTAGGAGCATCTTTGATCGATTGACAGGTGTCTCATCTTATCACATGCAGACATAGTAATTGTTGCTCATCTCCAGCCAGGCTTTCTTCACTTTAACCAAATCAGAATTCCAGTTAGACTCCAGTTAGACAGCAGCAAGCAATAAAACTATGTCCAATTTTCAAAACATCCCTTTGGAGGAGGAGAAGATGAAGGAGCCCCAAATGCACAGAAAAAACTACAGCTCCCATGAAAAAACTACAACGTGCGGCATCACGGGTACATTCATCGTAACTTGATTTTGTCTGTATCCATAAAACTCAAAGCTCTCTTCAAAAGCTGTAATCTGTGTTGTCTAAAAACTTTTACAGGACTCAGTCCTCTCTGTCCTGCTGTTATTACAGACATGTCTGAGCTATCCGTGATCCCTCAACTCGCTTGGACCAGGCCTTAATGTAAAATCAGATGGTAACAGCAGCCAAAGTTAAAGCTTTTGTGAAATGAATAAATTGTGTTATGTCAAGCAGGGGCGTGTCTAGTAAGTGGACCCTGAAATCTGATTGGCCACCCCTGGTGATATTCCATTATGCTAAACTGTGACTGGCTATCTGTCCGGTCCGAGGCGAGACCTTAGTTCATATTTTGTTGTTGTGTTGGAGATATTAAGTTTTTGCACAATTTTAAAAAGCTTTATATTACATTTGTATGGTGCCACTCTGTTGTGTTGTGATTGGTCGGTCTATTTATCTTTTAAATTAAAATTGTAAACACAGGAATGTAAGAAACTGTAAGATACTGTAATGTTAGTAATTAAAGTAGATATGAGTAGTGGAGACAGAAATCGTAAATGAATGCGATTCGTGTGTGTGTGTGTGTGTGTGTGTGCGTGTGTGCATTCCCGTACTTCATGCCACTGCCTGCACAGTCAAAAAAGTCTGGACACGCCACTGATGTCAAGGCAATACTGGCAATAGCAACAATTATATATATGAAAATGTTACTTTAATTATACCCTTAATGTTACATGGATTGCATTAGAGCTTTAGATGTGCAGCACAGCCAACTAGAAATTGTTTTCCGTTATGTGTTATTGTACAGTTGTCTTTACCGACCCCTCCTTCTCTTCCTCTCTTTGTCTTTGTCAACGGAGGTTACAGTTTGAAAGGCCTCTCTTTGTCTACATGTCAAAAACTGCTCTACACTATGTATCTGTATTTTTTCTGCTTTTTCTTCCCCCATCTCTTTCTCTTTCTCTCGCTCTGTTTCTATTATCCAATGAGGGAAACAGAGCTGATGTCTCCCGCTCCATCACTCTCCGTCCGTCTGTCTGTCTTTGTGTGTTGCTCCACATCTTTTACCGATCTCAAAAATAGACCTGTTCTCTCCTGTTCCCTCCTGCTCTTTTCTTCCTTCTTTTTGCCCCCTCTCGCCTCTCTCTTCCTCTCTCTCTGTCTTTCATAGATGTCAGAAAGACATTTATGTGCTCTGAATGTGGAGTAGAGGTGATGTTTGGATGTTTTGAAGCAGAACTGTCTGTCTAACCGTCTGAATACAGACCGAGACCTATTGATTTCTGGTTTACGAAGGGATCAGAAACTAATTTGTATGGCACGCGCACACAAAAATGCACACATACACAAACACACTTCTGTGCAAAGACCACATGCACATGCTCACACTCAGCGACAAATGTATCCCCCTCATTACAGTAAGTCTGTTCACGCACACATGAACAATAAAAACAGGCTTTCGTGGAGAATCATGACTCTTACATTGAAGGAGAAGCATTTGGGCATGCACAAACACACACACACACACACACAGAAAGAGTTCACTTTAGGTCATAACAGCGGTGAAACTGAAGTGCAGTGTCAAGGACATATCTTTCTTCTAGGAGGCATCTGTCCATCTGTTCGAAACACCTCTGTTATATCTTTGTCTCAGACACAAACACAATTTATAAATTGACATTCAGGCATAAAGTACATGCATATACACACAATAAAGTGTGTGAAAACAAGCGTACAGTACTGTATGTACACACAATCAGGCATGCACAGCACACACTCAACACCAAAACCAAGATGATCGGCTGAATTGTCTTATCATTTCCCAAGCAAAGTGATTTGGGAGGCTCCCAGGCTGAGTTGCTCGCTGCCTGACAGTCCCAATAACACAGCTCCTCTTTTATTAATTCCCCCCTCTCTCCTCTACCCACCCCTCGTTTTATTTATTCAGTTCATCTGTCTATTCTGCCTTCTGTCATGTTGATTTGCGCTGAAACTCACATAGAGGAGTGGAGCAATCTAAACTAAATCAAACCCAGATCGTCATCTTAAACAGACTTGTACGTCTGACCCCAAACTTTTCCAGGAGACTATGATCATGCTTAGTTTTTAAACTGAAACTGAAGGTTGATGTAATAACAGATGCTGGCAAGTAATAGATTGATAGGATTACAGTAAACTTTTGAAAGAAGAGGATTGATTGTGGTGATCTATGGGATGGTCCAATATCTGAAACTAAAGCAGAGAACATGGTAATAATAGGGAATAAGAGGTATGTCTGTGTGTTGCATCTTCTGTTATGATGATTTGTGATGAAATTTGGATGAAATAGTGTCCCAAATGGAGCCAAACTGTTTCCTGAACTTAAAGAGAGTTATCTGTATGACCCTAAGGCTGCTGCTGCTGCTGCTGTCAGGGCGAGAATTGTTTTTCTTCAAGCCCTAACTTTTCCGCTCTGGCATGCCTCAAAAACTGGTGCAGCATCCTAAGTTAGGTCACTAGCTGATTTAAATGGGTTACTAAATTATTCTGGAGATATTGGTGTCAGACAAATTTATTTATAAAGCCCCTTTTCATAAACAGGCTTGTCACAAAGTTCTTTGCAGAGAACAAAGGAGTATAAATGCAGGTAAGACGAGGAGACAAAACAAGACGGATAACACAAGAAAACACAGAAAAAGAGATGGCAGGGTATTGTTGGCAGGTATTAGTTTGCATAGTGACGTTGTATGAAGTAAGTGTCTGCTTTCGCCTTCTTTCCAAATCCATCCCACATAAGGCACATTACACACAATCAGTGTGGGAAAGTGATATGAGCCAACAGCCAATAAATGCTAGTAAACTTGGACTGCGGCTGCTAAGCTTCGTCTACTTCTACCGGCCACTTTGGCAGGCATCCAAACCAGCATATGGAGATAACTTAAAGCACAAAATTAGTTTGGCTGCTAGAATAATGGCAGTGACTGATGAATTTTGGACTGTACAAACCACCGTGGACAAAATCCAAAAGATGATTTGTTTTCTGCTTGGAATATAATCGAGTAGGACAGGGAGTTTATATAGTTGCAGGAATAGACACAGCACATACATGCTGGTAGATTAGTTTCCATAGTTACAGTTGCCAGATGTGCCAAAACACTTTTGTTCCATGGAGGAAAAAGTTTAAATGGAGTTTGTTACTCTGAAAACAGAAAAAAAAAGTAGTGACTCACACAAACCAATGCAAAAGTAACTCACTATTCATATCTTTTTTTGTTTGTTTGTTTCGTTTTGAAGAAGCTTGAATTAGCGAAGTTAGCTTAGCATAGCAAAAAGACTGGAAACAGGGGGAAACAGCTAGCCTGGTGCTGTCCAAAGGTAACAAAATCCACCTAGCAGCACCTCTAAAGCTCACTCAATAACATGTTAAATCTTGTTGGTTTAATCCATACAAAACAACAAGTTGTAGTTTTACAAGGCGTTATGTGCCTCTGGTTGCCTGGCAACCTCACAGTGATGACAAGATTCTGGGGAAGTCCATCATACTCTATGGAGACCATGAATCACTGCGCCCGCCGCCCAGCCAAGAAACGGTTCCAATTCCAGTCCAATCCACTCGTAGGAGGATTATTTTTAACCTCTGGACAGAGCCAGGCTAGCTCTTTCCCCCTGCTTCCAGTCTTAATGCTGGCTGTAGCTTCATATTTAGCAGGCAGACATGAGAGAGGCATCAATCTTCTCATCTAACTCTCAGCAAGAAAGCAAATATGTGTATATCACAAAATACCAAACTAATCTTTTAAGTAAAAATATTACATACATATATATATACATTTTTGTTAAGAATATCTGTAATTATATTGAAATGAAATGTATCCAAGAGTAACCTTGCAATAAGGGGACAAAAACAGCTGCATGTTGATCTGTTGGAGGAATATTGGAACATTTACAGAACAGAGAGTGTCCTTGAGATCTGAAACTGAGTGGCTGAGTTTATATAAGGATGTAACAGTTAAGAATACATTTTAAACATTGAATTTTGTTTCAAGTGAAGTGTGTACTTTGAATCACAGCAAAATGTATTTCTATGCAATTTACTTAGGGATCAGTTTATATACACGCTGAGCTCATTCCAAGTGCCTTCTTCTCTACTTGACAAGAGTTTGGAACTAGAAAAAGTAAGCCACACATTCATTTACTCTGCAAACACAGTGAGGCACTTCTATTGTACTGATTTATTGTGGCCCCATTCTTGGCAACGGTTTTTCGAAAAATATACATGCTGGTTGTTTTGTAGCTGTCAGGGAGGCAGTGTGCCAGGGGGTTTGAAGTGACGGGCCACGTATCCTGTGAGAGAATATGAACACTGAGCTCACACAACAAGGCTCTGATTCAGTGCTGCGCCACAGACGTTCCCCACAAGGTAAGATGAAGATCGCCTGACGCCAAACGACTGCCCGGCCCCATTTAAGTCCTCCATATTTAGACAGAAAGCCATCTTCATTAACATATCAAACTTATGAAACACATTGATAGCTACTGTTAAGATGAATAGTACATTCTCACAGTTTAAAACAAGTCAAAACACTTGTTAAGATTAAACCAAATGATCATCCACATCCATGATCAGTCCTTAAAGCCATTTTTGTTGTTGTTTTCTTTGCATATTTACTGAATATTAATTACTTTTGCACAGATTAAACAGTGTAGATTAGACAATTTGTTGTACAGTGCTCAAAGTTTATACTTTATATTTGAATTGTGGTATTAAGAATATTTATATCCTTTCTTGTGCCTTCCCACTCAGTTGACAGTTTTCTGACCTAGGTATTTTTTGTGAATTGGTCCTCTCAGCAGGCCGGTCACATTGTCTTTGAGAGAGGCAGTATTCTTTCATCTCAAGAATTTGATGATTCTATAGGTGAAACACAGCTTACACCAAATAGGCATTAAAGCTCTGCCATGTTTCCAATTATAGCCTTTTTTTAATCGGCTTATTTTACAAATCTCATCCTTGCATGGTGTGTTCATTTGGCCGCTAACTGCATAATCTGTATCTTTATTTAATTTTAATTCCTGTTAAATGCTATAATCTGGAATGTATTTGATGTATATGAGTTTACCTGTAGTGAATACCATGTCAGGCTAAAAATAATCTCCCATGTCCTTGAACAGGACACTGAATCCTGCTCGCTCGCTGTTGCTGTCACCTGTAACCATAATGCCAGCTACATGCCTTAAATGTAAGATGGACAAAGGCGGACAGAAATGACAAGTTGCCAATAACACAACCGGCCAGCTTCAATATTGAAAGCTAGATCTCTTCTACAACAGAATATGGCACGGAGACAAAGCCAACAGCATTCAGCTCGGAGCTCAAGGTGAATGCAAATACTGTTCGTGTCCACTCATCAAGGCCGGCAACATGGCCAAGTAATATCAACAAACAAGGCCCTGCGATTGCATGATTTAAGAGGGAGGATCCTCTAATCAGAACAAAACCAAGCTTTTCATTTTCAGAGTTGTTGGCAACATCAAAGTAGAGTCCAGGACTCTTTGATGAAAAGATGTTGATTAGGACCCAGAAAGCCAGGTCTGCACTAATTCCACAGGCAGGGGGGAGACTAGTGCTGCCTTCTCCAATTTAACCAGAGAGTTAGACTTAGAGTTCTGGTTTTATTGCTAATTTTAAAAAAGTTCCAGGAGTTGATCCCACAGGTTAACTTACTTGTAATGTTACAACATGAAATTGTTTGATGTCGAAACAACAAAAAGTACAAGGGATGTATTTTTTATCAATTTAAGTCTGTGTGTTCATGTGAAAGTCCCCCATTTGTTTGTTTTGTTATCACCCTTGAGGGGAGCCAGTCAGCTCAGCCTCAGGCTAGGCACCTTTTTCAAGGTAGACAGCCTATCAGGATGAGTGACAAGTGTGTGGGAGGAAGTGCGGGATGGATAGTATACTTCCTGCCCTGAGAGAAGACTGTTTTACTCTTTCAGCAACCTATTCATCAAACAAGAATGCTGATATTGGGAGATCCCAGATTACATTAAGCAATGACATTTTTTAGTATTCAATGCTAACATTTTTAATGGTTGGGGAACAAAAACTTGAGTAAAAACGCTCCACCAAGTAGAATTTGGGAATTTTTGACATTGGCGCTCCCCAGTGGTAGTATCAAAAAAGGCACAGTGACAGGCCGCAATGCATTCACCCATCCACTGTCCACCGTGGATCCAAGCCAGGGACACTGACATCAGTCAGGGAGTTGAAAAACCAGGATTGTCTTAAAAAGAAAAAAAGAAAACAATGCCATTAGATTTGAAAGATGCTATAGTCACATACATATTCTACACATAGTCGCTTTAAGGATTTTAAAAGAAGGCCATCGCTATGGTTTAAAAAAAGTCTGACACAGGACACAAAATCACTTTGCAGCATTAAGGTCAGACAGCCTACATCCATCCACATCCCAGACCTCCACACCTTTACTTTTTGTCACGGTACATAAACCGCACACACTTTGCTGCATAGTAGCACTTAGCAATGGCATTGGGTGTAAATCTTACACTGCAGAATCGTCCAATATGAGTTTAATTTCTTGGAAGGCTGGCTTTTGTTTTCGGGTTAGTCTCCAAAATGCCCCCGACCCCTTTTTTAAGTAAAATTGTCCTGCTGTGCCTGAATGACAATCCATTTTTGACATCACCTGAAAGGATTTGTGAGAGTTTTACGATGGGTTCATGAATTTTCTCAAACCTTGGAGAAGCAGAAGCAGAAGAGAAGAAGAAGAAGAAGATGCGGTTAAAGATTGCGATCGTCATTTCCGGTAAGCGCACAACAGCAGTATTCGATTTGAGACAACACTACCCTGTCAAAATTAACGCACTACACAAGTCAGTACATAGTGTACACAGTGTACTGCATGTAAGTGTACTAACAGAAGTACGCGACTTGAGACAGCTTAAGTAACTTTTGAAAGAAGAAACGGCACATTCTTACACTTATAAACAAAAACTGTAATTCATAGGGAATAAAAAGCACCCTTGCTCCATCCAATACACTCAATCGTTTTACCCCTACAGCCTTACTTGGTCTGGAATGTCCATTTGCTTCTCTGTTGGCTAATCGGTAATCGGCAGACGTTAATTGGTAGACGTTGCTGGATAACGGACATTACTGAGTCAGTTTGCTGGCTTTATGACTCTTCTTTACTTGTGCTACTATTGCTCCTGGTTTTTCCATTCATCTTTAGCCTGTTAAACTGACAGTGAAAGAAACAAATACAGGAAGAGAGAAACAAAGAAAGACAGAAACAAACAGACACATAAAAAAGCAAAGAAAAGAGCGTCTGCTCCATGCCAATTATCATCCAATTCACTGATTATTTAGGCTGAATGCAAAAAGAGAAACAGATTTAATGGCCTAATCATTCCTATGCACTGATTAGAAATATCTACTATATATTTGGAGGTAGTGATGACTTATTTGACAGTCACGGCTGTCAAGAAGAATTGAGTGAGAGTTAAATGCATAAGTGAGAGAGAAGGAGACAAGGACAGAACAACAAGCTGAAAGAGAAATCTGAGAGACAGTGAGTCAGAGCAACTGAAAGACAAGAGTCAGCCGAGAGAAAGAGAGGTGCAGAGATTGCTGCTCATTCATCCAATCTCGCAAACAACAGAGTTACTGACAGTGAAACAGACGAGGGAGACGGGGAAGAAGAAGAGAAGGCGAGGCAAAGCGAGGAAGATCTTGTTCGGGAGATAGATCACAGCAATACAGATCTATTTACAGATTAGTAATGGTTCTGACTGTGTGCGTGTCTGTGTCTCTCTCTCTCTCTTTCTCTCTCTCTCTCTGTGTGTGTGTGTGTGTGTACGTACTGCAGGAACCAGCAGTCACACAGTTACTCTTATACAGGTACCCACAATCACACACACACACACACACTCACACAGCAAAGATACCTTTGCCTGGTTATCCTTATATCCCCTGAGCAGAAAGCAACAAATTGCCACTCTGCAGTTTCTGGTTGATTGGCTGTAATAGTGGTGTATTTTATTATTGTAGGTGTTTTTGCACCATCTACAGGTCTTTTATTGTAGGCATTTTGAGGATTAAGTTACATACATACATTAATTGCAATTTCAGAATAATCTAAAAAAAACAAAGTACCTCTGCAAAATGACATGCATGAATATGTTGTAGTAGTAAAGAAAAAGAAGAAACATACTGTATGCCTCCTCTGTCCCATTGATCTCAATCTGCTCCTCATATATGGCAACTTAAATTAATCTTTAGGGAATCTCCGTGCATCAGCCAACTTGGAGCACAAAAGAAAACAAGGCAATTGATACAGGATCTGGAGTGATTAGGTCTACAGCACACAGTTATATTTAAAGGTTTTTAACAAGGTGCAGCAACTAACTTTGCAACATAATGCATTGTGTTCATCTGAAAAAGAGGAGGCAGAGGCAGTTAAGACATTTAAATTGTCTGTCTCTCATCAGATGGACATAAAACACATAAAACACCATAGAAAGAAAACAGAGAAATCATGAAAAATTAATACAAAAACAGTGAAAACAAGAAAGTTCTGTCACGTAATGTGTAAATCCAGGAGCTTATCCTGCTCATCAGTTTGTTCATAATGTCTCCATCTCTTAGGGATGAGGAAACGTTTTCAGTACACCAAAATTTCCGGGTGGAGCCACTCGTGAAAAAAGGCTAAATGTGTGTTTTGCCATGGGAAAAGAAAGATTCTGCTGGAGAGATCAACGTGGTCACAAGTCCAAATAGACAAATATCTAGCAGAGAGTGATCATATTATGTTCATGTATATACATTTATACATGTTTGTGCAGTGAATCACAGAAGTAATCAGTTTCTCTGACATGACCAGATAATAAATTTGCTGTCAGGTATGCTGGGCATGACAGTAATCACCATGTGTGGACTGAAATCATGAATACATTCAAATTTAATTACTTATCTTCTCGACAAAATGGGTAAATTATTTCTCCACATCATGATAAACCTGAGGGACTCCTTCAGTGACTCAAGTGGGCTACAGCACAGATATGAGATTAAATTTTAATGGCCTTTGTGAGAGTTATATGTAGAGATGCAGTGTATTAGAAGCTGTGTCAGCTCACCAGAGACGTGTTGTGTGTTGTTCCATTGGATATGTCATTTAGCCTTCATCCTGAAATCCTCTGCCTTACTGCTGCCTCCAGAGTGTGCAGCTGAGCTGGCTGTGTCATCAGTCTAGTCATGCTTCCTGCATCCCAAGACATGGTGCTTCCTCTCTACCACAATACTGGAAAGAGAAGTGCACTGACCATGAGTAATTAATAGAACGTGTGGTATGTTGCATTATGTTGAAACACTGGAGCCTCAAGAGGAACGTGCTCCTCTGCCCTGTCTTGCACTCTCTGCCTCTTTGATGTCAAATCATCAGTTGTTTATGAGCTTTTCCAAGTACTTATAGGAGTGCCCAATTTCCATTACTTCACCCTGAATCAAGAGAGGTGTTAGCAACATCCTTTTTCTAATGGCATTTAGCTTTCAGTGGCAAGATAATACCACAGTAGAACCATGAAGTAGAGACAAAAATAGCTCCAGGCTGCACTTTATAAATGAAAAGATGTATATTTCAGTTAAAAACACTCGGATCAAAGGAGATTGGACCATTTATAGCACAAATGCTTATACAGATGTGTTAGGTGCAATGGGCTCATGAGGATGCTGTACAGATTGTAAAGCCTCTTGAGGAATTTGTGACTTGTTATATTGGGCTAAGTAAATAAAATAAAAAAAATTGGCATGCTCCAAGCAGCATGCAACAGACTCCACAGGGATTGCAGCAAACCTCCCTTGGGGTAAACAGAGGAGAACATACACGATGCACAATGCAAGAGATGTCACAATTATTATTAGCAGCAGTGGCGTGAATGATCCGTAGGGAGAAGCTGTGAGCGCATGCATCGCTTGGTCCAACTAACTAACTTGTTTGAATGTATCTGGCCAGCATGGGCTTGCTACTCTGCCAGAATTAAAGTCAGGGAAGGTATCAAAATTTGATCATACGATCATTTTTTGCAGTTGTTCCCCTTAAGGGAATGTACAAAAATTATTGGGGTGGGGAGAAGAGCTGAATCATTTATTTTATATAATAAAAAAGTAAGGCCCTCCCAATATATATATATATATATTTATTTATTTATTTATTTATTTATTTTCAAACC
Source organism: Macquaria australasica (assembly GCA_005408345.1). Classification (NCBI taxonomy): domain Eukaryota; kingdom Metazoa; phylum Chordata; class Actinopteri; order Centrarchiformes; family Percichthyidae; genus Macquaria; species Macquaria australasica. The sequence continues at coordinate 3,584,476 of SEMN01000007.1, forward strand.
CTCCCATTGACTTAGAGAAAAATGTAAAAGCAATAACTTCCCCTCAGTCTTTCAAAATATTGTATAGATTGCACACAATTGTGACTATTGCAGCCACTCCCTATTTTTGAATAAAGAGCTGCTTAATAAACAATTAATGCAGCCTGCCAAAAGCTCTGTGGCTGTTATTTATATTTTTTTTACGATAAAGGTAAGAATGATATAAAATATAAATCTAGGATGAGAAGAAGTTCCCAAATTTTTAACTCTCCGTAGTCAGCAACTTCATGGTTACATATGGGCTTGATCTCTGGCCTTATGTCCAGAGATTGCATGGTTTATCAAATAATAGATGAAAGTTTGATTCCAGATCTGAGAATGTGTTAAATTCTTGGCATTTGTGTTTTATTTTGGTAAGGGATACCTTTTGGCAAATAACTTTTATTTTGATTAAAAAAAACACTCTCTCAAAATCAAATTTGCTTCCAAAATCTACTTTCGTATACTATTTAAACCCATTTGTTTTTGTGTGGAATAATCCTCAACAACTTGACAATAAGTCTATGTCACTGTTAACATACTGTACATTATACTGAACACGGACAATGATCGTCAAGTCCACAAGAGATATAAAGCTCTGGAAAAAGTGTTGAATTTTAAATGGAAGCCTATATGGGAACTCTGCAATTAGACAACCTCAACCAATTAAATCTGCTCCCTGGATCAAGCTGCTGTAAGCTTTAAGCTGCCACGGTGCTCTATTCACCAGCTTTCTGACATATGAAGACCGTGAGAAGCAATATTAAATTGTTAGTATTGCTTTCAGTTATCTGTCGGCTGGGTGGGAGTTGGGTTGGGTCACTGAGGCGATCACTCTCCTCCCCTCGCTGCTCGCCAAGATAAGAGCTGAAAAACCACAAATGTGTCAGAAAACACCCCAATTCACCCTCGGCTTCAAGGACTCGTATGACAGTATTTTCAGTTCTCTCTTATTTCAGTCAGTAAAAAGAATCATTCAGTACAATTGACCCTTACAATATCAAGGAACGTCAGTACATGAAAATGTCTTTCAGTGATAAGAAGCCGACAGAGGATGAGAGTGGCGGTCTGAAAAAGAACAAAAAGAAGCAAAAGAAGGACGATGCCTGGAGACCAGAAGGACCAAGGGACCCATTTGCCATGGTTTGTGTCTGTGTGACTGCATACATGCAGTGATGTATGTGTGCTGGTTTGTGTTTGTGACACTGTGAAATACTCATAAACTCTCTATGGGTGTATTGTATGCATATTACATGTGAAACAAGTACATGTGTCTATTGAAATAGTCTGTTTTGACTGTAGGGATCAAGCTCACTCATGCTGCTGTGTGATAGTCAAGCTTCAGGAAAGATCATATAGTATATAGTAACTTGTCATTGCCTGTCTTGTCCTGTCCTAGCTGGACTCTCTTCCAGAGAAGAAGCAGCAGGAGATCCAGAAAGCCCTCCACCTCTTCTCCTTGGGCCCAGGTCTGCCCAAGACCCTGCAGCAGGCCAGCAAACACACATATCGCTTCTGGGACACACAGCCTGTCCCCAGACTGGGTAAATTATTCCTCTTCCAGCAATTATTTGCTGGAAAACAAAAGCATTGGCTCAAACTTATACTTAAAGCAAAAGTTTCACATTTTGGGAAATACGCTTATTTGCTTTCTTCAGGAGAACAGGGGGAAACAGCTAGCCTGGCTCAGTACAACAGTAACAAAATCCACCTACCAGCACCTCTAAAAGTCACTAATTGACACGTCTTGTTTGTTTGATCTGTATAAAAACCGCAGTGTAAAAATGTCATTATTTTTATAGGGGTATTCATTTTAAAAAAGCAATTACCCGAGTTATGTAGACCTCATTTTGGTACAAAAATATTTTTTCTTCATACTCAGGTGACAGTATTGTGACTCATGGCCCAATAGTAGAGGGGGAAACTAGTGTCCGTAAGGAGCCCTACTCTCTACCTCAAGGTTTCTCCTGGGACACTCTGGACCTGAGCAGCCCTGCGGTGGTAAGTAATTTAAATAAGTTTGATGTATGTACATCATTAGAAACTGCATCACACACATTTATCAAATTGTAGTAAGGAACTGTACTGTATTTTGGAGTTGAAGTAGTAGTGGGTAGTCTTTTCTTAGTGTAAAGTTCAATAAAAACTTATATCCAGAAAAATGCAATGCTTTTCCATCTATCATTTCAGTTGAGAGAGCTATGCACTCTACTAAATGAGAACTACATGGAAGAGGATGACAACACTATCAGATTTGACTTCTCACTGGAGTATCTGCAATGGTACGCATTAAGCGGGTGGTTTTTGTCACATTTCATTTCTAGATTTTGAGTGTATATGAGCAAAACCTTTTATTCATGTAGAGATTGACTGAGTGCACGTTCTCTGCTTAAAGCAGCAGTCCAACATTGTGTGAAATCCACTTATTTCACTTTCTGGCAGACAGTTAGATGAAAAGATCTGATCTAAATATAAGGCTACAGGCAATAGACGGGTAGCTTATAAAGACTGGAAACAGTAGGAAACAGCTAGCCTGGAGCTGATATTGTGTATTTAATTTGTTCATAAACCACAGAGTAAAAACAAAAATTTGCCGTTTTATGACTATTTTTTGGCACTGAGCAGTTGCCAGGCAGCGAGTGGAGACCCAAGGAAGTTACTGTGCCTGGCCAAGGATCCAGCACATATCCTCTGTAAAATGGCAAATTGTTGTTTTTACGCTTCATGTAACGTGTTAATTGGTGAGTTTTAGAGCTGCGGGTAGGCGTTGGACTTAGGCAGGCTGTAGCTCTTTCCCCCTGTTTCCAGTCTTTGTGCTAAGCTAAGCTAACTAGCTGCTGGGTGTGGCCTTATTTTTAATGCACAGTGATGAGAGTGGTATCGACCTTCTCAACTAACTCTCTGCAAGAAAGCGAATAAGTGGATTTCCCAAAATGTCAAACTATTCCTTTAATGTTCGTACACATTCACACCTTCAAACTTACAACTGCAACATATTTCTTTAAGCCTCTGAGTTACACTAAAGGATTAAAGGTGTTGAGAGTCTTAAAAGGACAGCATCATTTTTCCCACTCCAACACACCGTTATCAGTTACAAGCCGGTTACTCTAATTTCTTTACTACTGCCTTTTTCCTCTGTGATCTGCATAAATGGTATCTCCACCTTCAGGGAACACTTACATCAAAACATAATAACATTTCCTTTGAAACGAATAATCAACATTAGCATTCCAGGAACTGGCACAGGTCTCTGGGCCTGAGGTTAAAGAAAGCTGCTCTATTCATTCAGCCTAGTCATCTCATGCTCAGTTCTTTTACTGAACCTTAATTAGAGTTTATTGAACTACCCCTGCATTTATTTACAGAGTCATATTGCAGACAATGTCATTCTTTTCCTCTTAAGGGCTTTACAGCCTCCTAACTGGCTGGCCCAGTGGCACTGTGGTGTGCGAGTCGACACCAATAGCAAGTTAGTTGGCTTCATTGCTGCTGTTCCTGCTGATGTCCGCATGTATGAGACGTGAGTAGCTCATAAATAAATGCAAATATGTGTTTTTATGTGAAATCTGATGAGTAATAGTAGTATTCAGAGCACTTGCTAAGAAAACTGTAGCAATTTTCCTGCAAATGCTTAAGACATGTTTTGCAGGGAGAAGCGGATGGTACAGGTTAAGTTCCTCTGTGTTCACAAGAAGCTACGCCTCAAGCGAATGACTCCAGTTCTGATCCGAGAGCTCACCAGACGGGTGAACCAGCAGGGCCTCTACCAGGCTGTCTACACAGCTGGCATAGTGCTGCCCACACCACTAAGCTCCTGCAGGTAGTAGCTGCTACACAGTGTTGATTCACACTTGACTTAAAGTGAAGCCACAATTTCCACTTTTAAAGCCCCTGAAAAGATATTTTCTCAGCCCGCTTCTTAACAGTCGTGGGGTTGCGTGCTTATGCTGCCAGGCCATTGTCAATCAAATCTGAGTGAACCACACCCATCCAGTTCTGATGAAGCAGATTAGCTGAGTTTTTTGAGTGTTAAACTCTTATTAAATAATATAGATAGATGTTTTTAACCCAAACTCTTACTTTGGTAATGTTTTATTTAGTCATGAATATTTAATGTTATAGGGGAATACTTAAACAAAGTTTTCATGGTCTTTAACACAATTAAATTAAATAAAACATGAAATTTCTTCATCTGGTTGTGGGTGTCACTCTCTGTCCCCCTAATTAGCAAACATCCAGTCTTTGTTTTTAGTGCACATGTGTTTATTTCCTCCAAACAAGTATGTTACAATAGGGGCTACAAATTAGCTTCAGTTAGGTACCCTATACATCACATCTTTGGTATTTCTCTCATGAAGCAACGTCTCATTCTTTTAGATACTGGCATCGCCCTCTGAATCCCCGAAAGCTGACGGACGTGAGCTACCCAGGCCTGAGACAGAACATGATGAACCTGCAGAGAGCTGTCAAATTCAACCGTCTGCCTGAGGTAAGTTTGTGCTGCCACCTAGAGGCAAAAACCCATCCGTGCCATTGCAGTCTGGCGTCACAGAATTTTCAGTTGACTAACCAAAATGTTGCACTGGAAAAAAACCAAAACATTTAAACTTATACTTTTTTTATCAGGAATTTGTGGTAACAGGCATCCTTATAGCACTTAGTGAAAATGTCTTTCCTCCTCTTTCTCCAAGGTGACAAAGACACCAGGTCTGCGCCCTATGACAAAAGAAGATGTTGTGGGGATACACACTCTGCTCCAGGCAAACCTCCGGAGGTTTCACCTCAGCCCCAGCTTGTCTTTGCAGGAAGTGGAGCACTGGCTGTTGCCAAGGGAGAATGTGATTGACACCTATGTTGTGGAGGTCTGACCTTACAATTTGTCAACTTCAGTGTCTCTATTTTTAATTTCTTTGGAGAGGGAAGAGCTTTCCTCGCAATTTTCTGAAAATTTTAAACTCATATGATGCTGCAGTATTTAAGAATTGATTCACCTCCCCTCCTCATACACAGGGTGATGATGGGACACTGACAGACGTGGTGAGTTTCTATAGCGTCTCCTCTAGGGTGCTGAATCACCCGGTCCACACTGGCCTGAGAGCAGCTCATCTCCTTTACATTGCCTCTACTGCCACTGACCCGGTCAACCTCATGGAGGACACATTGGTCCTGGCTAAATCTGTGAGTGTGTCAGAACAAAAATCCCATTAATTTAAAAAGCGCACAAGGTGTTCAACTTTAAATGTTATGAAGAAACCTTCAATTAAAAGTGGATTACTTTCCCTCCAAACTACATACATGCAGTTAAATGATAAATGTACTCAAAATTAGAGTACAAAACAGTTTGAAGGCATCGTTATATATCAAAATTATAGGGTTATTAGCTTCAATAGTTTTTAATGTGTATAGATTTGATTTATTGTGTATTATGGCAAAATAAATACTCTTTTCTGTCACTGACAGAAAGGTTTTGACATCTTCTCTGCTCTCGACGTGATGGATAACAAGAGTTTCCTGGAGAAGCTCAAGTTCAGCATCAGTGACATGAGCCTTCATTACTACCTGTACAACTGGATGTGTCCTAATGTGAGCCCAGACAAGGTACTGAATACTGTAATATCTCCACCTGTCAGGACATGTCACTGTCATTCTGTGCATTCAAAGCCCTCCCCAGCATTCCTCTCTGCTGACAGTTGTGTGCTTTTTTTTGCCAAATGGTTATGAATTAAATCAAGATTTTAAATTCATCATCTAGTAGAGTCTAGTAGAGAACGGTACTCCTAATGTCTCCTTATGCAATATTGATATGTTTCAGGAAAGATATAAGTTTGTAATTTCCCTATAAAGCTACGGTATACTGCACAGGAGAAGACTAATACACATATTGAATCATTGGTCATTCAAGCAGTTCATTTAAGTGCAACAAGGGGGGAGATTCCTTGAAAAACTAAATTACATATCTAGAATTACCTTACCAAAAACACACAGAAATCCTAAAAATAATACATGTTTTAGATCCAAGTATGTGCCAAACTAAAGGGATGAGGATAGATGAGGAAGAGCTGCTAAAATCCATTGTTTAATGTTGATTTATGATGTGCACTTGCTTTTATTGCCACACAATAAGGCTGGTGGAAATGATCTCATTACAGCTGAAAAATCACTCAGCAGCAAATCGTGACCTTTACTAAAACTGTAAACACGAACACCACAGGTAAAATACAGAAATACAAAGTGCAGCAGCAGTGCTATGTAAAATGTTGTGTCACACTGTGATGTACACTGTAGGTTCAGTGGGGATGATTGTTGTGTTCGATAGCTGCTAGTCATCTGTAATTCCTAGTAATGGGTTTATGTTTTACAGGTGGGCTTGGTGTTACCCAACTAACCCGCCATTGAAAGAAGACAGAGTGGTAAAGAGGAAAGGACCAGAGTGACTGGCAGGACACCAAACTGCATCACCAGCATGAATTTGGGTTTAAAATATAAACTGTAAAACACACACACACACACACACACACACACTCAAATCAATGAAAGAAATAAAGATAAAATCCCATTTGTAAATACATTCATCATCTGGATGTCAGTTATTCACTGGGTTGCGTTTCGGCATCAGGAATAGATTGTTTCTGACATGGAGAATTGATACCAGTGTGTGTGTGTGTGTGTGTGTGTGTGTGTGTGTGCATTCATCTCTGGGTATTTCAACAGGCAATTCAAATAACCTCTGGTGACATGGCACTCAATATTAGTGCTACCAATGCACAAATTTGATTAGAGGGTCATTAATCATTCTCCCTCACGCGCATGTAAGAACACACACACACGCAGTCTAATACATGCCCATACAATACATTTCAGTGTGCATGCAGCAGATGCATAATGTCAAGCGTAAATGCAATCAAGTTAAATCTCATCAGGACATTAGAAATTAGAAAGCATGTTTCTATGGGGTTTAACCCCTTACAGATGATTTAAAACAAAGCTAGAGTATAGACAGAGGAAAAATGTTATACTGTAATTTATGCTCTCACAATTCCAAAATCCATATCTTACAGCAACATGTAATTCTGTCCTTTTATCATCTTTTGTCATGGTGAAGAAAAAAGCTGCTAATATGGATATCATTTCAGAGTCATTTGCTTATTGACTGGACCCAGCTTATCATCTTTAATCATTTGTTTCCTTTGATTAAGACCATGCAACAGCCATTGATTACTACTACAAGGCAAACTACTACTTAATTGGAAGACGTCAAACTATAAAACCACGAGGTACATGCGTAGTCTAAATGTGAGCAGCAGGGGTCGCTGCAACCTTAACAAGAGCCTTTTAATTGAGAGCAACAATGTAGATGCAGACATCACCTGCTTTGCATTTGATTGGTGGATGTGTAAGAAAATGATGCCTTCAAACTGTCGAAAATATAGCAATTACAATTCTCTTTCAGTCAGTTAAAGCATTGTTAATGTACAACAAGTAACATTTATGTAGCTGGTGCCAAATCTGTCTACTCTAAGTCCTGTTGTCGGGGTCCCTTCAAAGCGTCACAAGACAAATCAAAGGGGTCAAATGATGATTGACGTGACAGGAAATTTGCTGCACAAATTGAATTTTGGGAGGTTTTCTCTCAACTTTGTTTTTGTGTGTGTGAAATGTTGGATAGTTTTGCCTCTTTGGGGCCATCACAATTAATCAAATGAAAGAATCTGATAAGTTTAGAGGGGAATAACTCTTAAATCACTCTTAGATTTACGTATATCATTTGCCTACAAAGTTCGTATCTGTTAAGTATGAACTAGAACTAGAAGTATAAAGTTGCACAAACATGAAATGCTCAAGTAAGTACGAGTATCTAAAAATGTACTAATGTGAACGAACAAGTCATAATTGTGACTCCACAGTCAGAGAAGTGGGCGTTTACCAGAGGCACGTGAATGCAGCACCGCGCTTAGTTTGGGCCAATCAAAAACGAGAAGGCATTTTAAGTTTGAAGTTACCGGACCTGCGGCCAGCAGCTCTCACTGCCTCCTCTGCACCCTGCGCGGGTAGGACAGAGCCGTGTCTCCCCTCTGCCTCGCCGGAGGATGAGTACAGAAAGCCGGGACTGTTTTCTAAAGAAGTCGATTTGTTGCTGTGTTTTCTTTCATTCTCGTCGAGGCGAAACCTTTGTTCACGTTAGCCGACTACCTGTGACGTGCTGCGGTTAACGTTAGCTTTGTCAGGAACTTTCCAAAACATAGCTAACGTGCTGTTAAAACCATAGTGTGGTTTCCTCGTATTCAGCAGCTGTCTTACAAGGCTCCCACAGTAATATCTCCGTGGATGTTGTGTATGCTGACGCTTAAGCAGACCCCCACAAAGGATTGCAGGTATGTAATGTACAGTATGAGCTGACGGTTTATGTTGTAACTTTGTAATAAGTACGTTGTGTTGTTGCAGTGTAACTTACTGTCCTGTTACTCTACTTACGGTTGGTTGGAGGCATTAGCACAGTATGTAAGCTTCCTCTTAACGAGTATTTGATAGGTGTTTATGGAAACGCTCATCTGTGACAGTCAACGTTTTCGGTACAAAATGTTACGTTCAAGTATATGATGCATAGTTTTGTGTCATACAAACAGTCTCAACAGCTGTCATTGCGTTAGTCAGTTTAGTTTCCTTCCTTAATCATTAGCCTAGTTCTCACGGTAGAGACAGTAGACACTGGGGGAAATCGTGCTTTTTATTGAACACTGCTTAACCCTCCTGCTGTTTAGTCTTGCACTTGAAAAACCCAACTTGCTATTTGTTATTTGTTCAATTGTGCCCTTGCATAACGGCATCCTGTGAAGAGAACAGCACTTAATACTCCCATTGTATTTAGGCCTTTTTGTTAAGACAGTCCCTATGTGACATATCAAGTGACACAGCACTTCCAAGCCAGCTGCTTTTATCTTTTCACCCCCTGTCCTACTTTGGACCTGGCAAATTGGTCAACAGAGACTAGTTGAGGCGAGCTAGACAGCCCCTTTGCAAACAGAGAGAGGAGTGAGCATTTGGGGTTGTGTTCTGCATAACCACCTGTGAAAACAAAGCGGAAAGCAAGTGTGAGAAAGCTGAAATGGCCTCAGGACCCCACTGTCACTATATGCCTTAATTTTCAACTCTGCTCTGGTGAAAAAGGTTACAGTAATGCCACTACAGACTGGGTTATGTAAGTTGGCACAAAGTAATTTGCAATCAAAGTCATGTTTATCTGTGTCAAACTGCCATGGCTGTGCAAATACTTGTTAACTGCTTGGGCAATGTGTTTATTGGAGATGGATGGTGACTGTACTCTATGTGAGGTGTAGCCAATGTGTATTCAGTATGCATTTCTTTCAGCAGTCATTTTTCTATGATTTTAACTGGGCCCTTATCACTTCTCACCAGGCTGTGAATTCAAATGTCTATGTTCAAAATAATGTAATATTAGGGAGAAAAAGTATATAACCTGAAGTTCATTACACTATATCTTCAGAATGTACTGTGTTAAAGTGTAAAACTGGTGTCCCCCAAGGGACTTACTTACTATCTTCCAAAAAGAGTGTGCTATCAATCATTTCAAGAGTAGCTGTCACTTTTCTCTCAAATGGTGAATATAAAGAAACCCATTGAAGCTTCATATCTGAGGGCTATGGTATTTGAGGCTTGCCAGACTGTAATTTTCCAACTGTACCGTATCTCAGTGGCCTGTGTCACAACAGGTTTCCTAAGACCTTCCTCAGCCAGCTGGTATTGAGCAAGAAAGAAAACTGATGCATGCCTTGATAAGACATCTGTGTCTGCATGTCAGGCAGTTAGCAGGACAGCACATGTTTGGGTTACTCTTTAGCTCATTAATAACATAGCATGCTGCTTTGTGTTACTGTTGTTGTGTTGGCGTCTAACTGAAAGCTGATGGACAAAGCACATCACAAACCCACTGAGCAATATCCAGCCTGTGCAGAGCAGCTGGAGCAGAATGTGTACAAGCAGGGAGTGGCTCTTGTCATGCTTTTTTTTTTTTTGTCTCTCCCACCTATTCTGCTGCTCTTTACCTGCTTCTTCTATGGACCATGTAAAGACCCCAAACAAAGAGGCAGACGCTCCATTGTTGTCGAACAGAAGTGAGTGTTATGTGGTTGTGGTAAGTGTTATCATTCACCTGAACGCCTCGTGTCAGTCAGGGAGTGGCGTCGCCTTGCCCCTGCCTGCAGGGATCTTGTTACTCAACTCTAGCGAGAGGGTTTTTGGAGGGTGGAGGAGCGTGCTGTGGATGAGGGCTCCTGCTGCAGAGACTTGTCTTGTTTGACACTGGAACATCAACTTGTTATTATTATTTTTTTCTTCAGAGCAAGTTGTCATGGGTGCAAGTGTGGATCAAGTTTCAATTCCTGGAAGTTATATTACAAGAAGGCTATAGCAAGGAGTGCAAGGAAGGATCTGAATGTAAAAAAATCCCCCTGGCCTAGAATGATCATTGTTTTCCGAGCAGTTTGAGATAAAGAAGTAATAGCTTAGGTGGAAAAGCAATCAACACTTAAAATATGTTGTCTGCCTCCACTCGGAAAGCTTCAGTACTGATTGACTTCACCTTCAAAAACTGGCACTAAAGCATTGCCTTGTTGTTTTTTGGCTTTCCCTCCTCCTAAAGCTTCGGATCAGTTCATGGTCTCTCAGTGGGCTTTTATTCTGTATATGCGGACCTGCGGCTGTTTTAGCCAGCCTTCTGTCATGAAGGTGCAAGTTTGAGATTTAGTTTGGTGCACTGAGTGAATGTACCTCCCACAGAGTGTTGCCTAGCTGAAAAGTAATTGAAGGGATGTGAAAAACCCTCTTGTTAAATTAGGATTGTAAATTAGATTTAAATGGGTAATTAAGGTTTTTAACAAGGCTCTAAGAGGGAGAGGCCCAAAATAAGTACACTTGTGCACCCAGATTGCCTCAGTTTAGTTCAAAACTAGGAAAGATTTACTTTTATATCCATTTTGGATCAGCGATGTGATGTTTGACAGTTGGATTGCTTTCCTATATTATTTTGGAGAAGAATCACTTCTCGTCTGTTTTTGTGGAACCTTCTGCTATTATTTATTTCTGCACCTGCAAAGAGAGAGTGAAGGAGATAGACTTGGGAATCAGCAGCCCTTTGGCCTTATGTAAAATCTCACATAAGCTATGAAGATGTTTTACACAAAGTAATGGATTCATTTATGAATTATAGTAGATATTGTTTCACATGGTCAACAAGATATTAGTATCTTAATTGAGCATTTTCAGTCTTAAGCTTCACCTGCGTGTGTTACTTAACAGTTAAGTAACATGCTGCAGCTGAACTGCAAAACTTGGCTGCAAAAAGTCAGGCACAAGATCCACCCACTCCCACTCAACCCCATCTCTCTCCCCCCTCTCTCTAGGTCTGACCTATCCTCTCTCCTCAGCTCTCAGAAGGGTTTGATGTCGGCTGCATAGCCAAGAAGTTCTGCAGTACAAATATTTGTATAAAGCAGATGGGATGTGACAATGTGAGCAATAGGAACTCCACAGGGAAGAGTGCTAGGGGTTACCCTCAGGCTAATCTCCACTAAGACATATTTATAAACCTAGCTAGCCGTTAGAGTGGACCGCTTCCAGCTTCGTCACCAAAACGCTAACTGTATTTGGTGAGCGACTGCACAGCCAAGGCCCACTTCAATGACACCTTTAACCAGTGTAATATTTGCATGGCACATAAACATATGGTTATACTTAAGACTTTCATTTGATTTGCGCACACATAATAGGTTCCATGCGCAGGGGAAGCACAAGGCCTCTCTCCATACTACATTTCACTTTGTTTTAGCTCAGTGCCAGAGCAGAATTTCATCTGACACCATCGTCAACTGAAAGCAAAGCCTTAGAATAAAATATCAGAGGAGGGTGTTTTGAATCTACATTCAAAACAAGTGTGTTTATGGGCATCCTTTTCTTTGCGTGTCAGCCAGGGTTTTATTGCCTTTGTGGCCATGTGAGTGACAGATGTTGCCATGAAACATCCATTAATAAAACATGCACAAACAAATGTATCTTTGCAGCCCATTATGTAGGGATATAGTCAAAGCATTGTGTTAAAACACAGCAACATTTGAATGCAAACTAAAAAGGGTATGTAAAGTTTGCAGGGAAGAGAGTAAGCTCAGCTTATTCTTAGAATTTTATTGCCAGTTAATTGTATGTAAACTACAGTCTGTATATTGTACTAGGATTTCAAACATGTTTCTGCTATAGCGCCATAAATGTCAGCTTCACAGGGATTGAGGAACCAGTTGTATTTTGAGGTTGAATCAATGTGAATATCTGTTAAGGAGAGTGGTTAGTCAGTCACATTAATCGGGAAAATTTTTATCAGCCACCTGCAACATCAGCTACAAAACATTGTCATTCACCGTCAATTAAACCAACCATAAAGCAATTGACATTTTGGAAAATGCACTTATTCGCTTTCTTGCTGAGACTTTGATGATTTACTGCCATTTATCTGTCGGACTACTTAAGGCTTAAAACTTTGGCTGGTTGTGGCCAAGGCATACTCCGGCACGGAATTCCCCAAAAAAACAAACTTTGCCTTTTGTGCGGATTAAACAAACGAGATGTATTGTGTAAATTAGTGAGCTTTAGAGGTGCGTGTAGGCCGATTTTATTACCTTTGAACAGAGCCAGGCGAGCTGTTCCCCCTTGTTTCTAGCCTTTATGCTAAGCTAAGCTAACTGGCTGCTGGATTCATATCTACCGTATAGACATGAGAGTGGTATCAGTCTTCTCATCTAACTCTTGTCAAGAAACCGAATAAGGGTATTTCCCAAAACGTCAAACTATTCCTTTAAACCTGACACAAATCCAGTGCCCATGCATATTTGTTTTCCCGTTCTTGTAATACCATATGAAGAGGCAGTACACACTTTGAATCAATTCCTGCGTACCTCATTAGCAACAGGTTATATTTCTCCTTTATACAGCATTTTCGGCATTTCATATTACAGGACACAGAAAGGCTAATGGCCCCAGTGATTTTCGTACTGCTTACCACAGTGTTCTTCCATTTCTGTTATTTTTTCACTTAAGAGAGTTTAGTTGGCATTAAATGGTTAATACCACTACTGTTAATACTCCATCTCTCAGCCATAACCCATCCCCCTGCAAAACAGAAGACCCCCCTTTAACCCCTCCACCCCCTGCTCAGTAGCATTCCAGCTGGCCAGATGGTGTCTGCTCTGCACAGCGGACACCAGAGAGCCGGGAGAGAGAAACCCCACGAGCAGGATTCTCCGGATGAGACATTCCACCCCACTGATCTCCCCCAACACCACCCCCACACCCACCCACTCATGTCGCCCCCGCTCTCTCTGTTCAGTCTTGTCTGTATCTTACAGACGGCCATTCTGGGGATGAAGTTCGTGTTGATAAGTTGTTGACAAGCGGAAAAATCGCGTTAGATGGTTTCTGTGGAGAGATAGCTCTGTAGTTACTCTGTAGTGAACTGTGAGCAAGAATGGCAGTAGAAATCACTCATTTCTGTGTTTACCACAGTGTTTATAAAAGTAGTTGGAGCTGCATGCTTTTGACACATAGGAGCTGTACCACAGTCACAACACAATATTACTTTGAGCATTTTTATGGTATTTTCCAGCCATTGACGTCTCTACTTTAAAACGTCTAAAGTAATTTGTTAGTCAAATCTTCCACGCTGGCAGCTTTTTAAATTTAGATTTATTGTACGTGTACAGGTTTGTGCACATTTGGTGCAAAATGGCTTCAGGAACTAGTAACATAAATGCTGGAAGTACACATGGAAGAGGAAAAATTATTTAAACAAAACATCATTTCTACTCAAAGTGACTGGCCTAGATCAAGTTTTAAAATAAGTTTTAATAATAAGTTTTAAAACAGCTTCGATTGAGTGTACTGCTGAATGCCTTGGTCAGTTTGCACATTTCTCACTCTCTCCATCAAAAGTTGGCAAATTTAATGTGCCTCAAGTGTTGCTGTAGTGAGGCAATGCTTTCCGTATGTCAGGGTGCAACAAAGGGTAGCAATCCTGTGAGGTTAGGTGCTTTAACTGTAGCTACTACAGTACATCTGTCCCATAAAAAAGGTGTGTGGGTCTTTGTTTCTGGCCCACATTAACTCGCTGAAAGAAATCCAACATAGCACGTTGTGTGTTGTGTATGTGCTTGTATGCTTGCATATTATCCCCTAGCTAGATAAAGCCCCATAAACCCCACCCTTCCCACTCCACACTCCAGCTTCCATGATTGCAGCCCTGTTGGAGAGCCAGTGTGTATTTCTGTCTGCCTGTTTTTGTGATTCCTCGGTCGTTTGTGAGTGTGCGCTGCAGTGTGTGTTTCTGTGTGAGTTTGCTTGTTTGCTTTCCCATACGTCACATTTAATGGCTCCTTTTGAATGCAACAAACAGAGAACCGGAAGGCTGGGACAAAGAGCCAGCCTGTAAAAAAATAAAAATAAAATAGAGGAAAACACACAGTTGCTCCTCTGTGTTAAACCTCATGGCTTTATTGAGTTTGAATGACATATACTGTTGTCCCCCACTGACATAGATTTCAAGGAGGGGAAGCAGCACACTTTCTTTGCCTAGTGACAATGGTAGCTCCTCCTCAAGCAGGTCAGGACAGTTTTTACAGTGTCAGTTACTTAGGCAAAGCAGAGTGCAGGCATGAGTACCCAGGGGGTTGTTATGTCAACTGCCTTTCGGGTGACTGGCTACAGTCAGCAGGACTTCTGGTAAAAGGGATTTGAGGGAGTTTGTGTCTGTGTGAGAAAGAGATGGCGGAGAGGGAGGGATGGATTAGGCTCAGGCCCTGTTTTTGCCCCATCCTCCTCCTCCTCTGCAGCAGCAGCAGATCTTGTCCTCCCTCCACCCCCGTACCACCAGACTGGGGCCCCTTGGCACCCTGGAGACACATGCCCCACAAAGCCATCACATCCACCCCCACAAAAGCCTATTCTCTCCTCAGTCCTTTCCATCTTCTTTCCTCTTTCCCTCTGCTCTCTTGACCTCTGCAGATCTCTTCATTCTCCTCTTGTACCCACCCTTCTCCTCCTCTTTTGATCCTACTTTCCTTTTTTGTATCCCCTTTCCTCTGTTGCTTCATCCCCTTCTCCCCCTTTTTCCTATTTTCCTTGCAGCTCAAAGCCAGGGGAGAGTTGAGTCATGTTAGACAAACACACCCCTCCTGTCAGAATCAGCCTTTGAAGCTTTCTATTAGTGGAGGCCTGTTTCAGCAGGATGAGGTGTTGTGAGTCTGTACAATTGCAATTAAAACTTCATTCTGCCAGTGGTTGCAGGCAGGGTACTTAAACCGCCTTAAGTGCTGAAAGATTGCTTTTTAATGAGAAACACATTGGCCACTCAGTATGTGGTTGATTGTTGCATGAGGGTGGCTTAAAAAAGTGCGACACACCCTGGACCCCGCCCCCCCTTCCCAGTCGTTTTCTCATGCATTTGTTTGGTTGAATAGGTCGGATAGAAGCAAATGCTTAATGTACAGTATGTGGAAGATGGAGTTATTGGATTAGGGACTGGTAACCCGTACACAGGCCTATCTGCTGTCAATACTTGGTCACATGACCTGGTTGCTGTCATACACACTCATGCACACAACCATGCAACATAATGTAGACTGTACGAATCACAGGACACATGCCTTTTTAAGCTTCTTTGCAATATTTTGGTTATTAGTCAACATCAGTCTGGTATGTCACTTTTTCTGGATGCATAATGGTAAGATTTGATTTTCCTTTAACCCTAAATAAGATTTTTATTGTGGCTTTCTTTCCACTGCAGCCTTGGTACTTAGGGATACACATAATGTGACCAAACCTCAAAGCAAGGAAACTTTGTGCAGTGAAATTGTCAATTGCCTCTGCACTGAAGATAATTCTGCCCTTTGTTTTGCTCCTTTATGGTCCCCAGAGCTGCATCAGCTGAAGAACTTTTTTAAAAAATGGACCGCCAGTCTGTTTTTGCCTGCGATCCAAGCACTGGCACCTGGTTTCTCAGTGGAGCAAAGTTTCCACTCTCCACTCTCTTCCCTCGGGAAGAATGTATGTCAGGAGCTGGCTGTGTCTTTAACTGCCTCCTCTCTTTTTGTACAGCAAAGGAAAGTTGATGTCTTAAAGCCTCTCTGGTGCTTGCGGTAGCTTTATGTGGATTCCTGAAGGTTTACAGAGGCGAACTGTTGTCATAATAATACGTTTTTGTGCTGAACAGATACCCTGTGTACTGTCCATTTAATTTGTGAGTACAACTTTGCAGAGGTGTACATTTTAAACCTACTAACTGTCAAAATGCAGGCAGTTTCAGGTGTAAATCTCTGTTGTGTTAAGAGTTTCAAGGTAAGATAAGAAAAGATAAAAGACTCATGGGGCAATTCCAGTAAAGCTGAACCGAAACAAAGTTGAAAAATTGGACACATTTGTACGATAGTTTGTGTATGCGTTTGGTTGCTACCTCCATTAGTGCTGTGACACCTGTAATTATTAACATAGAGTAATAGAGAGCTTTGGGGTCTGTGGTCAAACTAAAAGGCAGACTGTCTGTCATACAACCATAGCTAAACAGAGCTTGCATGCACATTGCTTGGACCTGGGCCAATGAAGTGACTAGGTTATCACTTTGCCCATTCAAGCTTTACCCTGGGCGTTATTCACTTGAAGAGAAAGCCACAGAATTTCTAAACAGGCAAGATCCCCTTCTTCTTTTCCCAAGCAAACCCACTGTTTATGAGTAGGGTGTAGTCTGCATTCCTGCTCTGTCCTCCTGTGTGGACATATGAATTCTGAGAAAATACACAGACTGATGGGCTACAGGTCAGCTTTTGCCTCTGAGGTGGCTTTCTGTCTGGCCCTTGTCTTGGATTGAATGAGCGAGTTAATGTGTATGTTTGCTCTCTATGGATCTGTGTGACAGGTATTCTTTTCCCATAACAAGCCTGCTTCCCATTGCTTCACCCATGTAGATAATGACTTCAGCGGGCTGTGAGTAACGATGACATAATGAAATTTGGCTGGATTTTCTTCAGGTACTTTAGTTGACTCACATTTATCAAAATGTTTGAGAATATAAGGACACTATTGATACTGTTAAACTACAGCAAGGGTTTCCCAGCTTGGAGTAGTTGTAACCAAGGGGCTACTTTTGCAGTTGCCAGAGGTGGAAAAATAGAAATCATGTTTTCATTAGGAAAAAAATATCCACATATTGTGTCTGCTGTAACACCAGCTAAAAGTAGTGCATACACGGTTGAAATAGTTAGCTAAAAGTAACAGATAAATGGTTTAAATAGCTAAATATATTAGGTAAGTGGCTGAATTAGTTAGCTAAAAAGTATTAAACAGTTGAAATAGTTAGCTAAAAGTAATGGAGAAATGGTTAATGTCACTCCAAGTGGTTAGAGTTAACTTAACCAAACCGACCTAAACATTGACAATGCAGAAGTTGCAACAGCCAAGACAGTTCAAAGACAGTTCAAAGACAGTTCAATTGTGTGAATACACTTATGTTTACATAATTGATGGTGTTAAATAACATCCAGTTTAAAATCAATTCAGATGAACACATTTGGAACATTATCTGACATGTATCTGACAGGGCTGTGTCGATAGATAAAAAGGGTGAAAATTATCCTCACACATTTTGAATTGTATTTGAACTGTCTTGGCTGTTGCAACTTCTGCATTTGTGGTATATTGCATTAGTTAGTAGGTCTAGAACAGCTCTTATGTAATCTAAAGTAACTGCTCATAATCACTGGAGGTCTTTGCAGAGAAGTAAATATTTAAAAAACGGGACCATCGTGGAGTACTTACAAGAAGAAATGATGACACAAAATCCTATACTCTTTTGAGTGCAAAGGGGATATCTGGCTGTTGAACCCATTCAAAGTGTTCTCGCCACCCTTCCCCGTCCCGTCTCTCGAGAGAGTTTTGGACATTTGCCAGGCTTATGAGTAACATTTCCTGATTAATCGAGCATTTATGAAGGAGGATGTAGGGCACGGTCAGGAAGTAACACACTTGGCCTTTGTTGAGACAGATCTTCCTCTCGTAGCCAGTAACAACTCCCAATGGGCACCAAAAGGTCAGAGAACACTCCAGTGATTAGAAATAGAGGACTCAGTTTGTTTACATGCCCTAGAGGAGCAGAAAAAATATTTCCCGTATGAATTGGCAGGTAGGACTGGTATAACTACATACTGAGCAAGTGAGCGTCAGTGAAACAAAAGCCATGCGTATGCTTTAATATTCTTATATTCTGTCCATCAACAAGTCCCTCAACTGTGATAAATGTGACACTGAGTGCCTTTAGGACAGTCAGATGGAACAAGCTCACTTATTTGCGTCATCTAATGCAAAACCACCTTTCATCATCTTGTGCTGAATCCGTACTTGCACAATAGATCTTATTCAGAGCCCTCTTAATGTGTTTTGGTCCTGCACGTTTCTGCTTGCTCCACTTGTATTTCCGAAGAAATGGCCATAAATAGGTAAAGACACCTTTGGGTGTGTTTATTTTTTATTTTTTATTTTTTTGCAGTGTAAAACGCCTACCAAAACAAATATTCTTGGGTTGAGTTCACATTTGCTGATAGGGCTGATGATTTTTAAAGTATGACTCACAACTGTGTTTTCAGTCCCCCCTTGTTGCTTAAAATAACACGAGCAGCTTCCAAACAAAGCAGCCTCGATGTTCTGGGTCTCCATGAACGAGCTTTAGCGTACTGTTTAGCACTCCTTTTATAGGTAGTGAGCTAGGTGAATTATGTAAGCGACATGGGCATAGTCCTGAAATCAACATCCAAACTCAGGATCGTTTTGCCTTCATAAGGCAATTCACAGGCTTTGAAGTGACATGCAGTTTAAACCCCAAAACAGGTCAAGTTAATGATATCTGCATTCGTTTTTGATGAGGAAAATGGCTGTTTGCCTAAGATAGGTCAGGGAGCATCACAATTTACTGCTGGCTCTAGATATGTTTTGACATTTTTACCATAAAATAAAGTTATTATATTTCATGGACTTCACAACCAAAACAAACCTCATCTTGAAAAGTGAAACGTTTTAACCCCAGAGCAGAAATGTAAAAACTCCTGTAACATCTTCTTCTTATTGAGGCTGGGTAGTAGTGGATTTACCACTACCAATTGATTATGTCTGCGTATTTAAGAGACCATTTGGTTTTCATATTATGCAGTAAATTCCATTTAAAAAGCTTTAGTCTCATCTGATCCTGGTTACATTCCTAGAATATGTTCTTGACTTTTTTCTGGCTAAGTTTAATTGGCTATGGATATTTGTCACTGGACTAATTGTAATGGAAACGATTGGTGCTGATTTGTTAATTTAACAAACAGATGGTGATTTATTTTTTTTCCCTTCTGCGCAGTGTAGAGCATACATTTCCCAGAGTGCAGGTGTTTTGGACATCTCCAGGTTTATAACAAGGAGCAGATGACATGTAATCGTCCAGCAGAGTTGCAGTTTATGGTTAGACTACATTTACATTTGCACGAGGGAGGCACAGTTTAGCCAAGCACTGTTATGTTAGGTGGAGGAGGGATAGGAGAGGTCAAGGTGAAGACTGTCACACACACACACACATCCCCCGACATATACACTGATTTCCTGTTTAATATTTCAAAGCCTTATTTTTTAAGGGGGGTCGAGAGTCCTGATTCTGGGTTGGTTTTATAGTCCAGCAGGTGGTCAGGGGTCAGAGGGGGAGCACTTGAGATTTGTTCAAGCTTGTCATCATTACAGAAAAGGCTCTCGGAGTCAGCTCATTTATTCCACCTTATGACCAGACTCACCTCTCTATTCCTTTTTGCCTCGACCCATTCTTCACTTTCCCTCTTTCTTCTCAACACTCTCATTACTAACATTGTCCAGACAGGCACTGCACTCTCATTTATATTTTTCCCATACCCTTGTTCCTGGCCATAAATGTGAGAATCAGTGTGATGAATTAACTCATGCCCCGTAATTTGAGGGATGCCAGGGGGCTACTTTAAACCCCTGCCCCTCTCTAATATAAATATTCCTCCTTTTATTCACCTCTTTCTCGTCTCCTTGGCTGTCCTCAGACATAAGCCCCAAAGCATCGTAAGCATACTTGTGCTTTGAGAAACATCTGTGGAAAAGCCCCTGTGCTTGGTGTGGAGCAGTCAGAAACTGAACACACATAATTTTCTTGCTGTTGTCAGCTGGCGATGCATTTAAGTGAGTGCGGTTTTCAAACCTCTGCATCCGAGCCATGTGTGGTTTTCTGCTCTGTGAATACTTAATGGAACAAAATGAGCTCAACCCAACCTCCTAATTTTTTACGTCCCAAATTTAACTCGCAAGGTATTGAAAAGTCAAAATGTATTAAATAGTGCGCATTTTTATTGTGCTAGACATGGAAAGGAGATGTTAAACTGATTATCCTTTTCAGGGACACAGGAGGCTGAAGCCTGTCCCAGCATGCACTGGTTGAGAGGCTGTGTACACCACGGATAGGTTTGCAAGTCTATCACAGAGCTAACACATGTAGACAGACACATTCACACTTAGGGGCAATTTAGAGTTTCTCATGCATTGTGTTTGTAGTGATTACAGAGTCATTATGAGGTAGGATAATGTTTGAGAGGTGATTAGCCCGGGCACAAAGCCACAACTAAGTAAGGAATAAACTGGGATGAAGATGTTATTTGATGTGGGATTCTCACTTTCTCTTCTCCCTCTTTCCAACTGGCTCCAAGTGAGTCGATGGAATAGAGGTTATGTGAGAGTCTCGCTGCGGTGGTCGGCTGTCTTTGTGCAGAGCTGGCTGACATCATTCTCACGGGGGGGGCGGGGGGTGTTAGCTGGGGCAGAGCGGGGCTTGGCTTGGAGCTCTACAGCTGAGTTAGTTTCCTATGAAAGCTGGAGAAGTGTGTGCGTTGGTCCATCCAGTTTTACAGTTTTAGAGTGCCTGCCATGTCGATTGTACTCTACAGTAATGATGCACTAATGATGTCTTCCTTTCTTGTTTGCAGCACTGGGATGATTTTGATGGA
Source organism: Macquaria australasica (assembly GCA_005408345.1). NCBI lineage: Eukaryota > Metazoa > Chordata > Actinopteri > Centrarchiformes > Percichthyidae > Macquaria > Macquaria australasica. The sequence continues at coordinate 3,605,586 of SEMN01000007.1, forward strand.
GTGAGACACTGCTGTCAAGGGAGAGCTACAAGAAAGCTGATCTACATATCCGAGTTAGGACAATTGAAGTAGCAACTTGGGATCTTCTCACCTGCATTCGAACCCTAAACTGAATTGAACTGCAAAATGGATGGAATAGACACCTTGCAGAGCTCGGCCCCAGAGACCAAGGCTGAGCGAATTGCTCGCTACAAGGCAGAAAGGAGGAGGGAGCTTGCCGAGCGCTATGGCAACACAGACGAATTCACCTCCAAATATGTCCGTAGGGACAGGAAAACTGGCGACACATCCGAAACAATGTCTTCAGAAACCAAGGAAAAGGACAAACATGAGGATAATGGGTCAGAACAAACATACACCAGGAGGGGCCTCAGGAATAAAGCAGCAGAACCTGTGGAGCACACTGATGATGAGCCTGCCCAGGAAAAAGAGGGTACCACTCACCTCAGAACAGACACAATTTTATCCTCTAAATCAGAGGCTGTCTCCTCCGTGAAGACGTCTTCTCATTTCAGGTGAGTTTATCCATGTTGTCACAAGTTCAAGACAAAGCACACCTCTGTTGCCCATTGTTTGTGCAAGACCAGCCACAGTGTTGTTCTCAGTGTGACATAAACTTGGTCAGAGACATGAAACACAAAGCTGCCCAGACATAGAGACTCAAAAGGCTAGTGCAAGGGGAGCACAGGCTAACATCTCAGGAATAGATGGCAATACAATCATCATTTATTATTTAGATGTTCTTGTATCTCAGTTTTGACTCCAGTAATAGTACAGACAAAGTGCCGAATACCCATACAGTCTATACACACAAGTACATCTGCTTAAACTTGGAGCATAATGTACACATCACATAACCCCTCTAATTGCAATTGAATCAAGTACAGTGGCTCCTCACTGAGGCATCCTTTGATTTGGAGATGATTTGCAGTTTAGTTAGTAAAGACAACTATTAAATTACTGTAAAAGGGCTTGCTGGCTCCTAATGAGTGAAGAGGAGGCAACAAGCCGGCACATTTAGAGAACATTTAGTGCTGTCTTCTGTTTGAAGTAAACACGGTGTCTAACATTTCCAAAATTGGCCATGTGTGCAAAGCAGAGGACTGCCTCATTTATTTTGCCATGGTATGTTTTGCTGTGATGACATGCGAGCTGCTTGTTTTGGTTCACTTTACAGTGATATGGGAGAACGCACATGTTCAACACATTTGAGAATAACAAACAGGAATTGTCAGAATGACTTGGAAGACTGTTTGGAGTTTTCTCATCGGTTGCCAGGAATGTGTTTCTGTGAACTGCTGTACATAGATGGAGTAAAACATGACCAGTTGTGGGGCTGGGGATGTTTGAGCTGTAATCAAGCTGGGGATTCTGCTGTGTGCACACAGCCAGACTTGTTGGTTCTTGAAAAACAGCCTGAGGGAATAACGAAAGAAAGAGAAGAACTGAAATGGACAGAGTGTTGAGATAATGTCAGACATTGGGGCTTGCAGGGAGGTAGGGTTATTGGGCTCTGCCAAGCTTTCATGCCCTGTGTTTAATGAAGCAAGACGTAGAGAGCTGTGACTGATGACTTGCTAGATATTATGGATCAATTATTTTATAAGATTGGGCAAGGCATGTCTTGTGTTGTAAGAGACTTGCAGAAGAAATCCATTACGTGCAGCATGCAGGGCATGTTTCAGCAAATCTCAGCTATCAAGTGTTCTACCTAATAATCTCTCATGGCAAAGCTTTGGTTTAAAAGGAAGTTTTTTTGTTTTTTTCATATGACCCTGCCACTTTGAAATTGATCCAGTTTAAAAAATCTTTTAAAGCACCAGTGTGGTGCTTAATTGTGTATGTGGAGGAAATTTAAATAAAATTGTTTGGGGTTTTTTGCACATTATGCAATGTGAACGGAACTATTTTCTCACTGCGTCGGCTTACCGCAGCAGAAAGAATATTTGGCAAAATACAGAGTAAAGTCGCACACAAAGTTATGGGCGACATTTTAATTACAGAGAGCACGGAAGCGCGTTGACGTGTAGATGTGTTTGTCTCGCATGCCTGTCAGTTTTGTTATGACGTTCGCTGGGTGTCACAGTCCAGATGTGCAGTCGTGTGTGAAGGCACAATTACGCAACATATATAGTTAGACAGAAGAGGTTATATAGAAGCTATTGTTTTTAGCAGCTAACTTGTCAGCGCTGATCCCCAGATATTAGTTATTTATTTGTATATTATGCATTCACCTTCAGTTCTAGGGGGTAATTGGAGCTGTCTGTGTTTTGTCAAAATACCAAGGTAAGAATGTGAAGTTGTTTCTTGTCACCCATCCTTTCAAAGCATCCTTACAGATCTTTCTGAATTGTATATTAATACAATAGATCCCAGATTTCTGGTTGACTTGCATGTGCTTTAAGATTAGAGCGTCACACATATTCACTGAACCGCCGTGGGCAACATGTTTGTGTGTGTCTGTTCCAGGAATCGCGTAAAGGAAACTGGAACTCCACTGTCCCAGTGATAATGAAAACTGTCTGTCAACATGTTTATCTGCCACAGACAAGAATCCTTCCCTTGTGAAGTTACAGTTGAAGGGTGACATTCCAAAACACATTTAAGAAAACACGGGTTATTTACTGTCAACTGTAGTGTAATCTCAGGTTTCTGGTTGCCATAATCTTCTATCAAAGAGAACACAGTAACATCAGGTTCCTTGGTTTGGTAGTTAATGTTAGCAGCTGAACCGTAGCACAAACGTAAGTGAACTGTTTGTTTAAAAAAAAAGAAGTGATTATTTATCTAAAAGCACTGTACGTACATCACAGTCTGCAAGGTTCATCACTGATTAGTTTGCGCGCCGTGTATAATCATCCTGTTACATAATTAGGGCTTCAACTAATGTTTACTTTCATTATCTATAAATCTGCCGACTATTTTCATGATTAATCAATTAATCGTTTAGTCTATAAAATGTTGAAAAAATGCTCATCACAATTTCCCAGATTTCCCAATCAACAGTCTAAAACCCAAAGACTCTTCATTTACTGTCAGAAATAACAAAGAAAATCAGTAAATCCTCACATTTAAGAAGCTGGAACCAGAAAATGTTTGACATTTTTGCTTGGAAAATTACTGAAACGATTAATCGATTATCAAAATAGTTGGCAATTAATTTTCTTTCAATCGATTAATCGACTAATCGTTGCAGGTCTAGACATCAACATACAACATTTCGATGTACAAAAGTAAGATTATGGGAGTTAGGAAGATTTATAGTTAACTGTACACAACACTGTACATGAAACTGTTTTTACATCAATGCATGTTACATATGTGACACAAATATGCAGTTGAGTCATAGAAGATTTTATTCAGGTTATATTCATCTATAGTGTGAAGGTTATATTGTAGTATTTTGGGTTCGATGTTCTGTGTGTTATTAAGTGTGTGTAGTAAACACCAGTAATTGTGCTGCTGGCACGTTGGGGTTAGCCAAACACCTTGGATTATAAACAGAACTGAATGGGATTTGGGATAATTATTGTTTACACGGCCGAACCATATGAAGGACTGAGCGCACAAATTAGAGACATTAAAATGATATCTTTTAACAATTCTACAGTCATGATTATATCCCTTCAGTACTCCTCACCCTCTCTCTCCCTGTTTCACTCTCTCACTTGATGCTTTGTGTGTGTGACATAATTTAATAGAGCAAAGAGTGAGGAAGTTTACTGTAAGTGTTTGATTAATGGCTCGCCGGCCTTGATTTGAATGTGTGTTTAACTTTTCTCTCTTCAACTTCCCCCATTACTCTGTCTCTATTGCTGCTGCTCTTCTCGTCCCCTCTCTCTCTCCACTGCACTCCATTCTTCTTCTCTGGTTAGTTTTTATGGGAGCGTACGACTGACGTGTGCGCCCCCTCCCCTTCAGCCGGCAGTCAAAGTGTGGGTGGGGTTGATGAAGTGTCAGTGAGCCTTGTAACTGCAGAATGAGGGTGTTGGAGTAGTTTGAGAACTAGGTGTCATCAAGGTCTGCAAACAGACTTTCTGGTAGCCGAACGTTGCGTACTGTAGTGCTTTTACCCATGTGGCTGAAGTTTAGTAAATTATGTGACACTGTGTAATAATTCAAAGTTCATGGGTATAATACACAGCCACAGATTGCTGTGTATTACATTATACAATCAATTTTTGATCTTCCATCACATTTCCCATCTCCAACTACACCATATCCACACGCCATAAATACCTTGGCCTGGCATTTTTAGATTCCCCACTGTATCTCAAAGCTGTACTGAGGCGTGCCAGCCCAAAAGTGACAAAACTTTCCGTGGTAGCCAAACCCAAGCCCAAAATTACTCATAATAATATACTGCTGTAAAAATTACTTTTCAACAGTGTTTTGGGACTCAAACATGTCAGTCAGACGATACTGAGTCAGGTCCAATATTTATTTATATTTTAGTTTTTTCCTACATAATACAGCTGCATGGTCCACACTAAATGGGCCAGTATACTCCAGCAGAAGTGCTTGTCAGATGGTTGAATAGCTTCAGAAAGCCCGTACCCCAACACCTTTCCGACGTCGGAATTGGGGGGGACTGTGTCTGACATTCTCTGTAACTTTCCGAAACTTTCAATCAGGAATTCACACCCACTTCACGCAGTGACTGGCCAGGTGTGTGGAGGTGACAGAGCAAAGTTTGAACTTCACTCTGTAGCTCTCTTTCTCTACACAACGACTTCTGTCACTTTTCATGTGAACAACCAAGTGCAACATATTGAATGCCTTCCAGGAGAGACTGTCTGAAAATGTGCGTTGTTAAACAAAAACGTTTGCCTTCCGACGAGGTTGGACAACACGTCGTATGAACTAGTTTTCTTTTAGCATGTTTGCTGTATTATTTGATGCAATGTCCTGTAGTATTTTGCATAATATGAGGTTTGGTTCACCTGCATCGCTCAGTGAAGCTGCTTGCTGCTGTTTGTTTATTTTGTGCAGGCCACAGCTCATTTGCTCACAACGCTGCATGGCTGCAGTTTTATTGGAGCACAGCACAGTGCAGTGTGCATGGATCGGAAATGGATCTGACTTCATGTAGCCATTACCAAACCTTTAAAAAAATGCCTGCATTGTATCCCGAACGTGCAGATCGGCCTGGGGGCCATCTCCCCTTCTTCAGTAACCTCTGACCCCTCCCAGATGTCCTCCATGATTCTCTATTGTGTTTAAAGCAGTCCTCTCCCCTCCTCCTGTTACATCATCGCTGCTACCCCACAGGCAGCTGCTGTCCCCATCCATATTTAACGCCCATTACTTAGAGATGATTGGCCATCTTCACATGCTACACAGGCTTTTCTGTTATATCATTGCCAACATGGGACTGGGAGAGCCTCATGAGTTAATGTTGTAGGATGCATATCATGCGAGGCACGGTAAGTGGCTTTCTGCTGCCCTGTTATTGGTTTGGATTATATTTTCTTATGTGGCTTGAGTGTATGTTTTTGGATAATAGTTGCATAAGTAAGACTTAATATTCTCATTCTCAAGTTTGCAAGCCTCAGTTGTAACAGACACGTAATTTCTGTCATCACTTCAGTATGTTAGAGAGTGACCTCATTTGTCTCTGCTTCTCTGTTTCTCTCTCCTAGGCTGCTGGAAACTGATGACACAGAGGAGCCAAAGGGTAAGACGAACCCTCCACTTTCACTGCAGTCAGGTCCTCTATTGTTCCACAGACTGCTTTATCCCTGAACTCATTCAAGTTCTCTCTATTACTCATTGTTAAAGGAATACTGAGCTCATTGCTGATGTCAGATCACCTACCTGGTTTATAGATGTTGGCTGTTTTAATACTCTGCCACTGAGGAGGAGTGAAAGAAAACAGATCTACTGATGTCTTTGGCTCTGTCTGTTTTGTTCGCTGTGTAATTTAAAGTGAATGTTTTGCCTCAGGCGATGGTTTCCTCTTTCAAAAAATAAGGGAGATAATGTTTGGCACGTGTCTGCAGAGTTTTTGTTCAAAGACTGTGACTTAGTGGGCGTGCGCTTACACTTGTGTGTGTTTCTGTGCAAGTGTTTGATCATATGCAATTACACTGGAAGCTTGTTTTAGCCAGCTAGCATTCTGAACTTATTTTGGAGCCTGCTGCTATAGAGAGAAGAAAATGGCTAAGTTTACACACAGGCCGCTGGCATTTTTTTTCCAACTCACATTCAGCCACCTGAGCCCACAGAGTCTGTCTGTCTGCCTGCCTGTCTGTCTGTGACAGTGGTCTCATGCCTTTTTACCCAATGGTTGGCCTGCCTGAATGTGTTTCTCTGCTTATGTATTTGATTTGGCTGTCTTGCTTTGTGCTTACTTGCTTGCCAGTCAATGAAGTGTGTGTGGGTGGGTGTGTGTTAGACTACACAAGAGAAAGAAAGATACTGACAGTGATAGAAAGGTCTACTCTGAAGAGCAAAGCAGCTCTATTTAGTCATTTCAATATATATTTCAGGATGTTTGAAGCAGTGTTGTGTAACACGTCTTATTTGCTCAACAATGTAAACAGACATTTCTTTACCTTCTAAGTTAGTAGGAAGTCTGGTAGATCAAGTCGAATTGATTCTCAAATTTAATCAAAACATATTATTTAATCATGCAGAGAGGCAAGAGAGCTAAAACTGGAACAAAGCATAGGTCAGGACTGTTAACACTAACAGGACATTGAATTACTGTATTTGTTCCCTAACTGAATATTTCCCAGATGTTTTTACTATTTGATTTTTAAATACATTTTGCAGAGTATTTTAATGAAGCATTGTAAAAGGTTAAACCCGTGTTAACCTCACTGAGTTTAATGGGTTTCTAGTCATGTATGTTTTCAAGTATCTAAGATCAAATGCCATGATGCATTATAGTAAGATTTAGCCATTAAACCATCTGACTGATTTAGACGAAAAACAGAATGAAAAATGATACTTGATACTGAAGATTTCCTTTGCTGTGATTGATTATCTGCCAAACATGTCTTGTAGATTAACTGACTGGAGAAGAAAAACGACCAGTGTATTTCTCTGGTTGGAAGACAGAGTAAAAATTGTACAAGAAAGAACCAAAGATACAGAAAGAGGCACAAAGGATGGTCACTGTTTGTCTTTAATTGAGATGTGTGCGTGTGTGAAAGCAAGAGCGTGTGAGAGCACTGGCAGTTCATTCACATGGCTGATGGAGCTTCCTGTCCAAGCTGGCAGAGGATCACATCAAGGGTTTCCCCGACCCTTCAGCTATGTCACAAGCCAGCAGTACAAACATTCAACTGGTTCATACTGAGCTGATTGTATAAGCCTTCAGTTAGATACTTGTTTCCACTGCTTAAGTGCACTTTTTCAGTGAAGAGTGCGTTCAGAATGATGTCAGCATAGGTATGCTAGAAATGTGCTGAACAGGCATCTAGACATGTTAAGTACCCATTTCTCAGCTATCACCCACATAATCATTATAAACAATAGGTGACCATATCCACACAGGTGAGGTGTGTACATTTAAAGTAAATGCTCTCTATTACATTGTCCTTGTGGTGGGGGGAAATTAATTCTGCTGTAAAACATATTATGCAGATTTAATGAACTACTACTGGCTAATATCCACATATGTGCATACTCCATTGGCCATTACAAGGTCAAAGGCCCATCCAATAAGATCTCAGCTAAGTGAGCAGCCTTGTGAGATGGATGAAAGCATTCGTGGAAAAGTCAGTAAACTTAAGTAGAGGTTTTTCCATCTCTTGAGTTTTTCTTTTTTTCTCTCTCTCTCTGTCTCTCGCTTGGACGTTGGATGGATGATGATGTAAAAAAGATTGGACTGGAGTCAAAGCTGAAAGAGTACAGTCTGAGTGGAGTCACCAGTCTGCAATGCGTAATGTTTCATCATCTGATCTAAATCATGCAAAGTTCTGGACAGCAGGGGAGCGTGGAAACATAAATCAAAACTAAAGTATCAGTTTTTTTCCATTGGAAAAGGAGAGTTTGTCAGACATTATTTGGATTTGTTTGTTCCTTTGTTTTCTTAGGAGGGGAACAATTTTGGCTTGAAATGGCACATTGTCAAGGCAATAAAAACAGATTTAGAGTGGGAGAATTTGAGTGTGCTGACTTAAGAAATTTGTGTTGTTTTGGAATTCCATTAGATTTAATAGTTTCCTTTTGTTCGGATTAGAAGATTATATTCTCTGGGCTGTTTTTGATTAGACAGCTTACATGAGAAATAATTCCCTTTCTCTCACGCACGTATGCACACGCACAGTAATGGTATTCCTTTCTTTAAAAAGTCAATTTTCTCACCATAAACTCTTGACTCACTGATACAGATAATATAGTACAGATTTATCTTCCCTGTATGTCTGAATCCACTGGAGCCCAGTGACTTTTCAAACCCATCCTGAGGCGAGGGAAATATCACAACATTAATTTCTTTTTCTGATCCAAAGACACCTTAGAAAAACACTTGTGAAGCCAATAAGATTATATCTATATATCTATATATCTATATATCTATATCTATATCTATATATCTATATATATATATCTATATCTATATATATATATATATATATATATATATATATATTGTGTGTGTGTGTGTGTGTGCGCTTTTCAGTTGACGAGAAGCCTGTGGACTCCAAGAGGACTTCCAAGATGTCTCTTTTTAAGGTATGATATTTTAGGTTTTTCTTCTTACTCCCTTTATCAAAATGTTTTGTATCGTTTGATTGATTGTGTGTAACAAACTTAAAGTACTTATAGTACACTATATAGTACATATATTTAATTATGTCAAACATTTTGGGGTTTACATTACCTCAGAATGAGACAAAGTAAGTACCCCAACACTTGATTTTCTGTTTGTTTTTATTGGAAAATAAGTTTAAACAACTTCTGGTCTCAAGCAGTGTGGGGCGCAATGCATTACTTAGTAATGATAATGACAGCAGACACTAAACCAAATCCAAGCTTCAAAACAACAATTTATAAATGGATGAGTGATGTCAGAGATGCTGCATCTATATTTTCCTACAGTCTATGGTTCTTTCTTTTCATTTCCCTCGCTGTTTTACTCCCAGCCCTTTCCAGTGCAGCTGCTGTACGCATCAACCCCCCTTGGAAGTTTGCTCCATTAATAACAAATTGAGCTGTTCCATACAGCACTGAGTTGTCCTGCACCTGGATGCACACTTGGCCAAAGTCGTGACTTCACACACACACAGTCCATGGAGGTCTTAAAGCAGCGGTGGGAAAAGAAGTCTAGAGAGCTAAAAGATCCATGAACAAAAATTTGATAAAGCCCCCAATCCTATGGGAGATATACACTTATGCACTTAAAAATGCAGAGATTATCTCACTTTCCCAGGCCGTTTAAGTTTCAGAATTGGTTAGGTTTCATAATATTGGATGTAAATAGCTGTTCTAACTTGGCCTTTACAGACCAGGAGCAGTGCCAAGGTTGGCCAAGTGAACCCAGATGGCAGCAAGTTGCTCCAACCAAAAACCTGCAGGGAAAACAAGCAAAGCTATCTTACAATCACTCTACTTATTTTTTTTTCTCTCTTTTTTTTCTGCTCCCTCCATCTTTTGTTCTGAACTAGGTCTCTGTTATTTTAAGGTGTCTCACTCGAAAGTCATCAGCAGTGATGGATACCCCTTTGCTGTCTTCACTTTTCCCTTATCACTCATTTCTACTCCACAGTACCTGGTGAAAGCCAGTGAGTCAGTGTCTCCAGCAGGAGAGACAGAAAAGGAGTGAGGTTACAGTATGTCTGCTTTCCAGCATGGACGGAGGCAATAAAATGTGTACATGGAGACTTCTGGAGAAAGATACAGCTCATTTATATTGAGTATATAAAAACGTGTTTTCCAGAAGGCAATGCATTCATGCTGGGTGGAAAACAAGTTCCTTCTTTATAATCAGTGAGCATCAGTCAGTTTGTAAGAGGCCTCTAATTCTGTAACCTTTGGTATGTAATTTAGTGAAAAAAGAGCATTTGATTTTCGTTGCTAGTCTCACAGCTGGACATCCACTTATCTTCACCAGGTCACCCCAGGGCCTCGGTAAAGTGTTTACTGACAAAAAGGTCTCACACGGCTGCATGGTTCACACTGTACGCATGTTTTTAAAAGTCTGAGGACTAGACTACAAAAGATGGACAGAGATGATGTGAGACATTTAAATCGCCTCTTTTTTTATTGGGTCAGGTTGAACTGGAATTTGTGACAACAGCAGGTATTGTTACTCTGTTTGTATTCATCTTGTTCAAACACATTACTTTTTTATTTTGAGACAGCACAGCAGATGAAGGATTGTTGGTGCACATGTCTTAGTTTGTGGGATTTGAATTCACCTTGGAGCTGAATTGTTTACCCATCAAAGTTGTCCACACATTGTATTGTTTTTTTCTCTTTCTGTCTATCTCCACCCTTCTATGTCCATTTTTGCTGATATATCTTTTTTCATTTATCACTCATTGTTTTAGTTGTAAACAGCTAATACTGTGATGTTGTAAGGTAACACCCCACATTGCCAACTATGTGTCTATCCCTCAGGTCTTAAAATGGACAGTGAGTCAGATAGACAGTGACCCATTTGAGTAATATTTAAAGTCCCCCTACACTCAAAAATGTGTCTTTTTGTTCCTTTACTTGGATGTTTGAGCTTCACAGAGCATAATGATGTAAGTGCAGAGTCTGACACTAGAAGTCTGTTTTCACTTTCATCTGCTGAAGGGGGAAAGTTTCTCTGAGCTCACCTTAAATCTGAGTTGTATGTACGTGATTTGTGACATCACACCTAGTTGTAGGAGCCAATTGTGGCCCAGTATGCAGCTTACACATGTGTGATGTGGAAACTTGAAGCCTCCAGCGCACCTACACAGACTAGGACATGGTGTGTCCAGCAGTTAAAGTTTTGAAACGACTCAAATTTGTATGTTCATAGATTCTGGAGTTTTTCAGTGAGGGAGGTGTAGATGTAATTTTAAGAACTTTTAACCAGGTAATTTTTTTTTTTTTGTGGAAAAAACATATCAGACACAAATTGTTATTCAAGTATTTTTATATGTCATATAATATGCCTGGAGGGGATTTTTAACCTTTAAAGATGGTTAAAAAAAACCCCACAAAAATACATAATGGCTCCCTTGAGGGCACTTTACTTTAATGTGGAAAATGCAGTAACAAAAGTACTCATCTCTCTCCATTTTATTTTTCACTGTATGTACTCAGGGTGGGTAGATTTCTCATTGTTGCTCTTTGACTGCACATACTTCACAATCACTGAACTCGACTGCAGCATTTGCAAGGGTTAACTGCTTTGCTCAAGTGTAGGGGTGGAGCCTCATTCATTCATTCACTTCCCTTATCAAGACTTGTTTTTTTTTATAGCTGGTGTAGGACTTAGGCAGAATCTCTTTCAAACATAATCCTAACGTTTAGGCTACCCTCCTCTCTGCCCGTAGGACCTGGAGGGGACGGAGGATGGAAGCAGTGGCCGACGTGCCAACGACAGGGTGAAGTGTCAGCTAATGAGCAGCAAAGACGAAGACTCCTCTACCAGGTGGGCAGGTTCAGTGTGATTTTTAATCACAGCAGAGTTCACTTCTAAATTAATTGGTCAGGATAGCAGAATTGTTACTTTTCTATGGAAATTGTATTGCTTATGCTGGAAGGTTCTTATTTTTGATATGTTGTTAAGTGTATGCCATAGTCTTGGCAGCATGCATGGTCGGACCATTTTATCAGACTAGTTAAATTTCAACTTGAATGGAGTCTTCTTTTCCACTATTTGTGTAATAGATTTTGTGGGCTGCGGTACATTACATACGCTACAACACAAGCAGACAGAACAAACAGATTCACCCCGAAACCAACTGACACACTCACACACAGACCGAGCAGACTGAGCGGAGCACAGAGGTAATTACAGACCAATTCAAAGGCTGTCTAATGATATAAACAGCTGCAGAGATAAACCAGATAAACCTGCAGAGCTTCTCCAGTACCACACACTCTCTCTCTCGCACACACACGCATGCACATGCATAAACACACAAACACTCAGGGCTATGTTGTAGCCATGGTGATGGCAGACTGAAGTTAATAGCAGCAGCCGTGAGAGCCAGATTGTATTTAGCACTGTAACCACTGGAGTAAAAAGTCTGGACTGAGTTGGAGAGTGTGTGTATCTGTATTATCTATCAATGAGAAGTGTGTGTGTGTGTGTGTAGATAGGTTAAAGACATAAGTTCAATCCTGTCCCTTTTTGTCCACATGGAGTTTGAACTGACCCACAAGTGATATCAGTATATTTGACTATTTGCAACTGAACTTTGTCACTGACCTTTTTAGCAAAGCTCCATTGCACTGCATGCAATAAACCAAACACTTTCGCATAAATAAATGTCCATTTTGCTACAAATACAAAAGCATTACATAAAAAAAGACATTGCTCAGGAGATGCTAAAAGAAAAAGCGAATGTGTGTGAGCCTCACTGCCTTCCAAAGGTTAAAAACACTCACATCAGTTGAGATGATTATGAGCCTGTGGACCTACTTATTGAACACGTTCAGTGTGTTTATCATTATGCTGGCTCAGTGCCCAGATTGATTACAAAGCACCAAATCAGTGACCGTTTACTGATTCTGGCAACACCCTGTGTGTTAGTAAAAATCAAGGAAAACAGAAACCAGAGTCAAAATCTTCTGCAGTTATGTAGAATACAAAAGCTTTACCCAGAGATTTAGTAACATTCAGTTGAGGGTGGTTATCTACTAATGTGTTCTTAGTACATTTAGTATAACCTAATAAATACTAATGGTAACTGTTTATATTCCTAACTACTGGTAACATATCCATAACAGAAGGAAGATGTCGCGGTGGCACAGCAGACTAATGATTGTTACATTTCTTAGTTTGTGGCCAGCTCTTTCTTGCAATTCCTTTATATAATGCCTGAATTATTTTTATATTAAATGTATTTTTTTTTTAAATGTGTTTTTTCTCTTTTTGTCTCTTATTCGCTTTTTCCCCCTGATATTTCAGCCTTCCCAAAACTGATGTAAGTGAGGTAATGGATGAGAAAGAGGCCTCAGATGAACCATCATGGCAGGAGCAGCGTGAATATGCTGCCACTGTGGAAGAAAAGAAGGTCAGTATTTGTTTTTTTTCCATCGTAAAAATATCACATGGTTTTCATAACTCAATAGGCTCAAATATAAAAGTCATCTCTGGATTGTGTTTGGAAAGATCATATTTTTGCGAGCCAACTTCAAAACTCTTACTCACCTTAACTTTGGCTCTGTTTACTTCTGGGTCTGGTTTTGTTTCATTTTTTGTTTTTGAAGTTGACGTGCAGATTGTAATTCATGTTACTGATGTACAGTTGCAACTCAGACACACACACACACACATCCTTCAACTTGTCTGGATAAAATGTGATTACGTCACCCATATCGTAAACTGATCCTCATCCTCACAAGTAATCAAAGCATCTACACGTACTGTGTACCAGACACAAATGCCCCACACGTTATACACACTGGTGTTTTTCATTTAAGAAGACCACCTGGTTAGCGTTCCACTTTCAGACCCATCTGGCCTCATGATCTGCCTCTTCTCTCATCTCCTGATAAATCAGCACTCCCTCCTAACCTTTGACCTGTCAATAGGACGTCTGCTGCTGTTCCAGCCCAAACAAGTCTTGCAGATTTATTGACAAAGGATGAATCCCACTCAATCTTTGTTGACACACTGTTTGCTTCTTTTTGTTTCACCCATTAAGTCTTGGATTTTCACTTTCACCCTTTTTTTTATCACCATTGTTTTGGCTTTCTCAAGCCCTAAGTCTTCCCTCACCCTGCTCATCTGACACCTAATAACTCAGAGTCTCTTGATAACAGCAGTAGGTCACTGAAAGCAGAAACAGTAGTAGTAGTTGGAACAGGAGTATGTATTTGTGAATGTTTGCGTATTATACAGTCTTTGGACCCTTGAGACAAGCAATAATAAAAAGGGTTTTCACTGTTTATGTGGAAACTGCAGAGGAGCTGAAATTGGAAAATGTTGGTCTATAATGAAGGACCACAGAATACACATCAACTAGTCGTCTTTTCCAGGTATTATAAATATTATGGCTGGTAGTAAAAAAAAAAAAACGTTCTCTCTCTTTCTCCCTCTCTACATCAGCCTTCCAGTCTCCTCTCTGATAGAGCTCCCCCCCTCAGCAAGAACAGAGACGCCTCTCCCTCTCCCTCTCCCCCTCCCTCTCCCTCTCCCTCTCCCTCTCCTCCCTGCCAGCTTGCCAGGCTGCAGCGCCAAGACTCGGGGCCTCGAGGCATCAAGGGAATCCTAAAGAAAAGCCGCTCCACCAGCGTGGAGTCGGACCACAGCGAGGGCTCGACGCCGGAGTGCACGCCAGCCCGACAAAGCAGTGTCACCCTCAGCCACCTTGAGAGCGAGGAGGAGGCGATGATGGAGGAGATGGAGGAGATGGAGGAGATAGGAGGAGGAGAAGAAGAAGAAGAAGAAGAAGAAGAAGAAGAAGAGGAAGAGGTCAATGGGGAAAATAACAGAGAGGATGAGTCATTAACTGATGATATCACAGATGGAGGGAGCTTCAGCATCGACACACAGCAGAGGGAGGGAAGCAGCAGTAGCAGTAGGGGGAGCTTTGAGGAGATGCACAGCCCCTCACCTGACGAGAGCCTGGAGCAGACGTCCACAGTGTCGGAGGATGTCGAGGAGCTGGAGAGCAGTTTGGATGGAAGCATTGGCTCCTCACTCAAACAGAGGTCATTGGATGTACACAAACACAGCATGCATTATGATGACGGACTAAGTATAAAGTCTGAATGTGTATATTTTTGTCTATGCAAAGAAAAGGGAATTCAAAAAATATTAAATAAAACTTCTGTGATTTGAAGATCCCCTAAAGGGGCGATGCACACCTTTACCCCTGAACACACTTATACTGTTTTACTTAAGTCATCATAGTCAGTTTGTCTCTCAAATATTGATACAGTAGAGTGCGACTGTTACAGTATTTTTGTTCTTATAGCACAGACCTGACAACAGTGAAATTTTGTACATTTTTGTAATTAGCAGTTGCATGGATTCTAGCAAAACAAACACTATGATAATAAAAAGTGTTGAAGCCTGAGCATGGTTCCACAAACTCCATGAAAAACATAACTAAATTCCGTCTTTGCACCCTTTCAATATATTTAAATGGACTTTGCATTCATTTTCATTTGAGGCATATAACTAAAGCACCCAATAGTTAAATAAGTTAAGCATCATTACAGGCAAAAGCAGTAAGTTTGAATGTCACAAATGTTTATATAGTAAATATACAGTAATTATAATAAATATGACTATGAACCTGTGACCAAGTATTATACAAAAAGAGAAGCCAGGGAGTACAACTTTTACATATTTTTAAACTTCAAGTTAAGGCTTTCCAATCATATAGCAAAGGTGAGTTAGAGAGTGCATTTTAATGCTTCCTTGAAAAATCCGGGGAAAGAACTAATGTGTCTTCTGCATTGTTCAGACTGGCAGAGTTCACTAGTGAAGGTGAGAAGAAGGACATACTGAAGAAGCCCAAGCCTTCCGAGCTGATCAATACATCACTGGCGGATCGCTTTGGTCAGCTCCAAGGGGCTGAAAATGCCTGGAAGAAAAAGGTAAGTTTTTACTCACTGAGTAAACTTTCTTTGTGTTGTGGGGTTTAGTAGTTAGTGAGTTGGTTGGTTAGTATGAATAAAAGGTCTACAAGACTTCTTAAAAATCAAAGCCATTGTTGCTACAGTGCATTGTTTTTGGAGTTGGTAAAAGGGCAGTAATGAGCAAATACTGCCATATGTTGAGGCTTTCCCTCAGCTTTGTGTGCAGGGAAAGAAAGATTTGGCTGCGGACACAGTTCTTCCTCTGCTGAATCAGCTTATTTCCCGGAGTTGCTGCCAAGAGGGTGTGAGGTTAGGAGGGCTCGGGGGTGCAGCAGATTTGGGAGTGGTGATGCCAAAGCCAGAGATCCAGGGCTTAGCTGGCCTCCCAAAGAGAAAGAGAAACACACCCCTTCGCCTTGTAAAAATAAAATCCTACACCATGACCAAACACCTGCAAACCCTCCAAGCTAATGCCTGCTTACTTTGTTGGTTTTTGCACTCTCCTCTCTTCTCTTCTCCTCAAAGTTAAAAAAAAATTCCCTCTACAAATGTATGTAAACATCCAGGTCATACAGTTTTACACAGGTCAGCGTAGAAGGTTTAATAGACAAGATAACTGACATATTTTGAAGTGGTGATAGAAGTGCATGCAGGATTCAACATGCTCTTCTCCTATACAAACAAGACCACCTTTGCTGAGTTTTTAAGTAGAAAAACAACACTACACTCTAATAACCAGTGCTAGTAAAGAATGGTTCGACAGCAATGGAAAACCCCCATGTGTGCCACATGGATATCCCCAAAACAGTCAACTGGACACCAAGATTGAAGTGATGTCATGTTTATTTATATGGACCATCTCTTGGCTTGATGTCTGTCTATGATCCTCCTGGGGGATTTCTGGTTTGGGCTCATCCTTTATCCAAGGATGACCTAACCTCAGAGTAAATCCACTCTTAGTCTGCTAAAAGCCACTTTATAAGTAAGTACAGACAGCCAAAACATTTGAACAAATCCCCAGTCGACTAAATACTGAAAACTGATGTCATTTTGTATTTGTGTGGTCTGTCTTCATTATGACAAATCAACACAAAGTCCATAAAGATTTAGTGTAATTCCATTAATGGCACAAAAACTGCATCCTCAACACTCGTACGCATGAAAGAAGGCCAAACTAGTGTCCAAAATGTCTGCGGATTTCTTCCTTTAATTCTATCTGAGGTTATTGCCTGTGAATTGGTCTGGAACCTACTGTGCACTGTGGCTGCTACTGTAGAGCTCTGGGAAACTAACTCACATCAGATATAATACATGGTTTGGCTAAATTATTGGCATTGATGCCATGTGGGCATTAGCTATGGGGCATTTAGTTGCATGTGATTCTTGTTAGATTTTCGTTTGTCTCTTGAGGAAAGGCCACTGGTTTTCATGTTTAGGCATGTCGTTTTATCTCATACACTGCAAAGCCGGAGCAGATGTTGTTGCTCTTTGGTTGATATGTGGGAGACCAGGGAATGTAACATGCATGGTACACACCATGGTCATCTTCAACCAGCTCCAGATGTTTCCTGTTAACCCTGCTAAGCTGTTCTGTACACCACAGGTGTGTTGTAAATGTGAGGCCTTGTTGTAAATTTAATTTAAAGAGGGTCTGTCTTGTCTTGAATAATGATTATTAATCATAAGTTACATTGACTGTTTGCACCATGTCATTAGTAAATGATTAATTGTATCTAAATAATAAAAATAACAGAAAACTGCTTCTTTGTTAATCTAAGAAATCTACAATTTTTTAAGTGTACTGCCCACAGAGACATTAAAAGAATATTTTGAAATCTACAGTTTGCTTTTAAATCCTTCTGGATTTGCTAAATGTCTAGCTGTTGCATTCCAGTGATGACTCATTGAAGACTAGTCTGATCCAGACCATTAAGACTAATGCTCAGTTGGAAATATTGTCCCTGGTGTGTTGATTCCCAGAAAATGTGTTAGAGATGATCAACTTAAGATGAGTTGATTATCTCCAATACACTGTGAGTGTGTTGAAAAGGGATCTGTAAATAGGCAATTTAAAAGAGAACCCATAGCATCATTTGTAGAAAATTTTAATACACTGAAAGGAATCTTTTTGTGTTAAATCCACCAACGGGGTGAGACATTTTCACTTGACTCCAACTAAATCATGAGGCTAGTTTCATACCCTCATAAATTGGAATGATTCTTACATGCATTGCTTTGTGGTGTTTGCTCTCTCCACATGCTTTGTTATAAACAGTCTATTTCCCTTTTCCTTTCTCTCCCATCCTCCCAAACATTATGCCAGGCTTTAAATGACCCATGTCTCTTCTTTAGTCTTCCATGCTCACTCCAGCTATTGCAGTCTAATGTTGCCCTGCTATGCTTTTTCTCCTTCACGCTCCTTTGATAATTTTCCTTTCCTCTTCTCCTCTTCCTACTACTCCTCCATTTTACCCTTCTTTCCAGTTTCCTCTGTCCTCACCTGCGGACTCTACCCCTTTCTTTGACTTTGACACCTGCCTGTCAACCTTTCCCAGTCCCTTCAGGTGAGTGTGTGTACATACATATGTACTGTATGTGCCTCTCTGCATGGACGTAATTCATTTCTTTGCCCTGATTTCTCTACCTGTGCTCTGGGCAACCTCTCACACTTACCGCTGAGAAATCAGAGCTGTCAACACACTCGCTGTTGCTACATGAATGTGGTTTGTTGGCCCTCAGTTGGTCGATATCTGTGTCAGTGGTTTGGCTGAGGTACTGCCTGCACTGTACAGTAAGGCAGGGCTAAGAAAAATGGTTTCCTGTGGGGGTTTGAGGCCCAGGCCTTTTCCTCCCCTCCCCTCTCTCTGGGGTCCTGTCAGGCCAAGGTATTTCCCCTCTCTGATTGACTCCAGAGAAGGGCTGCTAGCTGGAGGGGCTGTGTCAGTGTGTAAGAAGGCTTTAGGACTGGGTGAGATGACAGATATTGTATGCATGTACAAGCATTACTGTACTAAGAGACTAGTAGTGTACAAGCAATTAGGAGTGATATTTTTGAGTATTAATAGTTTAAAAGGTACAAGAAACAGGATCTACTCCAATAGTACGAAAGGTTTGTTGTTGATTTCACCACTTTCTCCCTCCTGCTACCTTCAAGACGTGCAGAAACAGCTCTCTATGTCAGAAGATGTATCATATTCTTTCATGTTATGAAATCAGCAAGAGTTCACTTTGATCTTCAGCCCTAGTATGTTGTCTCTGTGTGTATGCCAGTATGATACATGTATTTCTTTGAACTTTTCTCTCATGCCAGGCTAACATTTAACCACATCATGAAATGTGTTTGACATTAAAGTACAAAAAAAACTGAGTGAGAGACAAAGAGAGAAAGGGAGAGAGGGTGTGTTATAGTTTGTTTGAGTGGATTGTTTGAAGGAAACTGGTGTTTTTCCATTGTGTTACTACATGGCTGTTTGTATAATGTAGGATTTCTCAGGCTTGTTATTTAAATTTTACTACATTTTTGTTATATGGCAGGGCAATTTCCAGCTCCTTTCTTTCCAGGGTATCAACAATGATTGTTTAAGCAGGGATGGAAACAGTAAATATATTGTTAGACACAAGGACTGGATTAAACTTTTGACCTCCCAGTCACAGAATTTCTTCAACCGCCAGGTCATCTCTTCTGCTTTTCTAAGCAACTAGACATTTTTCTCAAATCATTCAGCCTATGCTTTTGTATCAACATCAATTTTTAATGTAAAAAATTAGAACATAGACTCCTGATTTTGCAAGGAAACTCTATTCTTACTCTATTCCATTGCCTATTGACAGCAGTTCACCACTTTAGCCACAACATCTTTTTCGCTTTAAAGCTGCTGACATCTGTGAATGTTTAAGTTGACTCTCCAGAGCTTACAGTAAAGATGGTGCTATGAGTTACTGTGTGACATTCAGCAGATCACACAGATCAGCGTTCATCCACAAAGAAAATTCCTCTCTGACTAAAACAAGCTATTTGGTTTTGGAAACCCCAATCATTTGTTTGTCATTTGCTTCCATCCACTGCGGCACACACTGCAGATGACGACTGCTGTTGCTCTCATAAGAATTTATATAGGCACAAGAATATACGGTGTACATAGAAATACAAGCACCAACCATGTAGAGTTTGTGATATATTTTTTTCTTCTTCTTTTTCTGTGGCTTATTTTGTACAATAACTTTGCTTCATGCTGTTTATCTGCTTGGACTTTATTTTTTCCTGTGCGGTCATAGTGTGGAGATAGGTCTGCCTCTGCGAGACTATCCTGTGTGTAACCCTCTGTAGAAAGGAAGTCACCACTCATGGTACATTGCACGCAGTGAATTGCTCATTATTAGCGAAGGAATAAGGGAAGCCAGCCAGTAAAAACTCAGGCAGGGCCATAACATGCTTCAAATATTTAGGAGTGGAATATCATGAATTACTGTAACAGCTCCTTGGGTCCAGTGGGACCAGGGGGGCCAGTAAACCTCTGCTAATTCATTTTTAATGGTGGAGTTCAGGTGCAAAAATGGCAGCAGGAGTAAATCACGTAAGGAAAGCTCTACTGAATAGTGGGTGATGGATGGCCTCAGTATATAAACAGGGATTTTGGTGTTTTATTGTCAGGCCTCAACATTCGTCATGTTTTTCGTTGTAAAAATAAAGTTTGAATAACACAGTAAAAACTTCTGGAAGTAGTTGTTTTTGGGAGAAGCCACACTCCAGAAATAATTAGAAAGTAATGGGATCTTTCATAATTCCCTATTAAATTAATTTCTGCATGTGAGGTTCCTTCACTGTCTTCCTTCACCATCACCAGTAGTCTCTCCTATCCTCATGCAACCTTTCTCGCTCACTTGTGGTTACTTCACTGTTTCGTCATAACTCTCTGTTCCTGTGTGAAATAAATGGAAAGTAGAGTGTATGTGCTACTTTCCTTAAAAAAAAACTCCTAATACTGAATCTGAAGTTGAATTGTATTTGTATTGTGTAAATGTTACAACAGACACCCAATGTAGATGTGGGGCCCAAGATTTCGCTGGCAGAGAGGATGAAGATCCTTAAAGACAAGGAGGAGCAGTGGAAGAACAAAGGCAAAGGAGCAGCCAACGACTCCACCCAGTTCACTGTGGCTGGACGCATGGCCAAGAGAGGTGAAACTACAGTGTGTTTAGTCAGTGTGGCTTGACACGAGAGGAGCATGCTTATAAATCGAGGCCAAGTCAGTATTGCAAACTCTCCGTGCTACTGCATGACTTTTTTTGCATTCCTTGAAGTGTCTTTCAGGTCTTAAACTTTGCTTACATAGCTGAGGGAACTTTTTATTTTATGTTGTTGTTTTTTTTAGAAAAATGCAAATGAAAGGATACATGAAGTAAAAAAAAAAAAAAACTAACCAATATTATTGTCCTTGTGCAGCCCTTATAACAGCATTTTGCTGCATCACATTTGATCCTCCATACACAGGCACAAGGACATTAGATAGGATTGGATATCTTCAGGGTTGTCGGATACAGACTGATTCCCTTTGGAGCTGCAGTGATTAGTCAAGTAATCAATTAGTCGATCGACAGAAAATTACTTGGCAACACATTTGATGCACTGATGGTTTCAGTAATTTTTATAGCAAAATGTCTTTTTTAAAATTAATTTTTAGTTACTCTAATGTGAGAATGTGCTGCTTGTCCTTCTCATACTTGAATGCAAACTGAATATCTTTGCACTTTGGACTGTTGGTCAGACAAAACAAGACATTTGAACGCAGCCCTAATTTCCCCTTTGTGTTCCACCAGGTCTTGTGTCAGATACCGGAAAGGAAGAGTCAACTCTCATCTCTCTCAAGAAGTCTAATGCCACACCTGTGAAGCCGCTTGAAGGTAGTAAACATTCCCTTTAAATGTTATCAGTTTGTGAGTCCTTCAGTTAATCAATGAAGCGATTAACCTGATACGTCTGTTAGTACAGCAGATGTTAAAAATATTGTAAGTATATTGAACTCTGCTGGCCATATATGGCACAAAGTGCTACTAAGATGACACAGATTTCATTTAAATCTTTAGTAATTTAGCATTTGATACCTTTTTAAAACAATTTTAATGCCAAAAATAAATATTGTATTGTAACACTAAGTATACTAAGCCACAATTAATCAGGTCTCTGTTTGTTTTTGCTGGACAGAAATCTCCAGTAGAACTGATGTCAAAGTGGAAGGAGATAAAAGGCTCGACAAGCTCGAGTCTTTCCTCGACAAGCTCCACAATAAAGGTACAATCCGCCTATTGGCTGTTGTTTCCACATAAGATGATA
This sequence comes from Macquaria australasica, assembly GCA_005408345.1. Classification (NCBI taxonomy): domain Eukaryota; kingdom Metazoa; phylum Chordata; class Actinopteri; order Centrarchiformes; family Percichthyidae; genus Macquaria; species Macquaria australasica. Next base: position 3,627,607 of record SEMN01000007.1, read on the forward strand.
TTTAATCACACATTGTGTTATTAAGGGCCTATTTCACGTGTATTGTAATTCCAGGATTATTTAATTTCAATCTTAAGTCTATTTTACTGCCACATAGCCATAGTGTATATTGAACATTACAGATAAGCAGCATTTTGTAGATTAACCTACACGGACATGATTTGGTTTATGAAACACTCTGCAACCTCACAGGACAGGATGTCCCCCACATTATGTAAATATCTGATTCACCTTTCCATGACCTTGTCCTGTTCACCAAAAGCATAATTCAGCAAAAAAAAAAACATCATAGCAAGAGAAGAGTTCTGTGTAACACTTCCTGTCCCATCCCTCCTGTTTCCTGCCACGCTGGGTGGGTCAGGCGTGAGCAAAAGCAAGACGTCCACCATTGAAGTGACCGAAGAGACGGAGAAAGAAGTGATGACCCTGGATGATGAGGAGACGTTCGGCAACTTCTACAAACCTGTGTCACCCTCGACACTCCAGGACTCCAGTGTGGTTCTGACAGAGGAGGACCTCAGCCAGATCCAGGCTGATACACCAAAGTCAGTTCATGATAATCATAACAATAATGAACTAAGGACTCTTACTTATGCAACTTTATAATCCACACAATATTTCCCTTAACAGTATTTGTAAAACATTTTAACTTGGAGAGTTGAGAGAATGACTGAAAGGACATATGGTTATGTAAGGCCAAAAAATGGTCATAAATAACATCCAAAATGAAAAAATCATTATACGTTATTGTAAATTACACCATATAACGATAATGACTTATGATTCCCAATTTTTCTAATGTCATTCTCAGATCCTTGGTTGCTTGAATTAAAAATGACCACTGTTTTCTGTATTTATGTCGTCAGGCTCACCTCAGCCGTAGCAGAACACAAGCGAGCAGTGCGACCAGCACGAAGGAATCAGGGCTCCAGGAACCCTCTGCGGGCTCTGGCTGCCCGCAACGACATCCGCCAGGTCTACACCGAGCAGAGGCTTAACGTAGCCACGGTGGAGACCAAGAGGATCCAAGTGGAGAGGAGTAAGACTGCTCAAACTTACCTACTGTGGCGCTATTGCACAAGGTTCTTACCCTAGCTAGGCTTAAGAGTCTTATATGGCTCAACAGCTGTCAAGGAGCACCAAAAATTAAATTCACAACCCACATTTTCTGTATAACGACTCTACCAAGGTATGTTGTGTTGTTCCTGATAAACTTACAAGGTTCCAGTGGCCTTTAGTGGTTTCTGAAAGCATGCATCATTTTACCCTGCTGCACTGCTGTGACATCAATACTAACTACTCTACTCTACTCTGGCTGAAGTCTTAGGAACCTGGTTACATGTATATGTGGCCAAGGTACAAGCAGCTGTACTTGTTAGTTACCTGATATTAATTTACTGTATGTTCAGTCTGCTGCTTACGTATTTCCTGTATTCAGTTCCTCTGTAGACTAGGGACTAGTCTGACCTCAGTAAACTTCTCACAGGTTATACAAGAGGAAGCAAGCGCCACAGCTACATATAGTCTGTTTAGTAAAGCTCACATGAAAGAAGAAATTAGAAAACATGTCCTGTCTCTTATGATCTATATTATTAATCATTTTGAGGTCATTATTTGTTATAATTAGCGAGATGGAAGATTAGATCAAGGAATAGCAATGATTAAAACACAGTGTGGCAGTTCAATTGTGTTAATATCTAATTGTCTCTGGTCCTCTTGTTTTCTCTCCCTCAAAGTGGCAAAACACTCCAGAACAAACCTGGCTGATGTGGCCTTGGCAGGTCTCGCCAGCAAGGAGAACTTCCGCAAGGTCAGCCTGCGCAGTGTGAAGTCCACCGATGTTGTGACCAACAACAGTGCACTGCCTTTCAACAAGCTCATGCTCATTCGCATCAAAGGTCAGAAACACAAGAGAATGTACTGAGTGTTTGTTCACATAGTTGTTGAACGCAGGTGTCATGTGTGTGTGATCTATTACCCATGCCATGACATAGCACTCGAAACTGCTGTTAAGGGGAAAGTGTTTTTCTTGTCATTTTTTTAAGAATGTTAAGTTAATAAACCACAAAGAAAAATGACAGATCTTTATCAGAGATTTATGTTTCAGATTAAGGCTATTGAAGTCTGGTTGCAAAGACTTATAAGCTGCTTTGTCTCTAGGTCGGAGGCACGTGCAGGTGCGCTTGGTGGAACCCACAGCCCACTCTCTAAACAGTGGCGACTGCTTCCTTCTCATAACGCCAAAGCACTGCTTCATGTGGAGTGGAGAGTTTGCCAATGTCATTGAGAAAGCTAAGGTAAGGTGGTGAACCTCACACACAGAATGAAAAGCTTCAAAAAAATTTCAGAGCCAGTTTTGGATCTGAATGTTTAGATGGGTGTTGATGCAGCATTGAATTTGCTTTGTGTGACCACCAGGCATCGGAGATGGCATCGTTTGTTCAGGCCAAGAGGGACCTCGGGTGTAAGGCCCCCCAGGTGACAGTGCTGGAGGAGGGCATCAACACTGACAGCAGATGGGCCAAAGAGTTCTGGAGCCTGCTGGGAGGACAGACCCAATACAGAGGTTCATACACACACACACTCATACACACATTTAACACTTGCAGTACTTACAAATTTAGTTATTAGGGTATTTTTAGTGAGTGTGAGTGACAACTGCAGCCCTTGCAGCACTTTTTTATAATATTATATAACTAGCTTTTTAGAAAGTTTTTTTAATAGAACTTGTTTCCTTAAGAACACAGCAGCATTCAAAGGATTATCTGTCTGGCCACGAGCCCCCCCGGCACCCTACACACACACTTACTCTGCTCTTTGTGCTATTGTGTGTGTGTGTGTGTGTGTGTGTGTGTGTGTGTTATAGGGGCAGGGGAGCCAGAGGAGGATGAGCTGTATGAGAGTGGGGTGTTAGACTCTAACGGGGTGTACAGACTCCAGGGAGACAAACTGGTGCCTCACGAAGATGCCTGGGCCTCCATCCCAAGTGTGTCCTTGCTCGACTCTAAAGAGGTAACATCACTACTAGAGTTATGACCTCATATGTCTGGGAAGTGTGAAAAACACATTTGATCCATTTTACACCTGGAAAAGTCCAGGACTTGCATAGAAAGTCTGAAAAAGGATGGTATAAAAGTTAGACATGTTCATAAAGCATCTGTAATAATCTAAACAGACATTTGAATACACATTGTTTCTGTTGCATGTTGTAAAATTAAAAAAGTTAAAAATTTCCCCGCTGTGGGACAATAAAGGCTTATCTTATCTTATCTTAATAACTGCAAAACCCTAAACTTTATTCCATCTTGTCTCCCCCTTTCCCTTGCTTCCAATACTTCACACCAGGTCTTAGTGTTTGATTTTGGTAGTGAAGTGTACGTCTGGCATGGGAAAGACGTGCCCTTGGGTGAGAGAAAAGTTGCTGTGAAACTGGGCAAACAGCTCTACAGCGGCAGCTATGACTACAGCAACTGCAGAGTCAACCCTTTAGATGCCTCCTGCACGAATAAGGACGTGCCTCAGTGAGTATCACATGTTAATCCTACCACCTTTTACAGCAGTTAACACAATTGTAAAAGTACACTGTGGTGCACTTTTGGGTATTTATTTTAGTTGTTTTGGATGCCTGCTTTATATTTGCATGAATGCAATTTCGTGTGATTTAAAGTGGGCATGAATGGACGGCAAAGTTTGTTAGATTATTGGTTGTGTTATTGTAGCCCCTAGTGGTTTGATCGTGCCAGTACAGCTGCACAAAGGAGAGGTTTTTAAATGATTTCCGTGTGTGTGTGTGTGTGATTTGCAGGCAGGGGGAGGGTCGTCCGAGCTGGGCTCTGTTTGGCCGGCTGTCGGAGCACAATGAGACGGCCCTGTTCAGAGAGAAGTTCCTGGACTGGGCCGAGAGGAAGAAGGAGGAGATTGCTCAAGCCGAGGAAATCAAGGTAGGCTAACATATCATTAGCAGTGACTCTCAATCAGTGACAGCTTCCATAAATCTGTTTTGCTTGTTTGTCCCTGTTTTGGGTTCATATTAGATTAGTGTTAATGAGGATACATTCCTTATGTCTTGTTCTCTTGTGGCCTGTTGATCTGTAGGTATCTGTTTTAAAGGAATTAAGAAGAAACACTGTTTTGCTGCAGCGGTTCAATTAATGAATACACTGACAGAAGTAACACATTTTAAAACTGACTAAAAACGCCCTTTGTCTGCTCAGAGCCCAGTCAGCTCCACCGAACGCTCCCCATTCGACTTGGACCTGCAGCCATGCAATGCCAAGGCCCTGCTGGACAACGAGCCGGAGCCAGTGAAGACAGTCCTGGAGGGGGTGAACGTTCAGCGGGGCCACGGCCTGGTGAGGGCAGACGACGGAAGACAGGCAGAGTTGGCGACAGTAGCCGTAGATGCCTGGCACATCAAAGAGCACGGGGAGGAGGAGCTGCCTGAAGAGAGCCTGGGCCAACTACACAAGGGCGACGCCTACATCATCCGTTGGAAGTACTCTATCACCACACTTGGTGAGTCGTGGATTTGGTACAGAGGTAGCCTGAAGAAGAAACAGGGGAGTTGTGAAATGGGAGGTTCGATTATGAAGACAAAGTACTGAGACCTGGGAAAGATTAATGGCAGAAGGAATTAGTATGTGTCTGACTTCACTTGTTAGTTGGGATAGAGTGCAACTGAAAAACAGCTTCTGTGCTTAGGGGAATGAGGCATTAACTGTGGTTAATGAGGTTTGAAAGAAGAGAGGCTTTAGCGTTACATTTTGGGGTTGTATAAAGCAGAAGTCCTGACTTCATCCACTGGGTTGACTGTGGTTCTGTTCTGTTTTTGTCAGTGGGGAAGCGGCAGAAACCCGGGGAGCTGAGTGCCGGTGCTCCTGGAAGAGAGAGGACCGCTTGTTTTTTCTGGCAAGGCCATCACTCCAGCATCAGTGAGAAAGGAACCTCGGCACTAATGACAGTGGAGCTGGGCAGCCACAGGGGGTCACAAGTGAGTATCGGGTCATCACAGCCACACACAATCAATAAAATGTCATTTTTGATGGTGAAGTCTGTTCATTTAGTAACCAACAATAATGTCTGTGTGTTCAAGTAGTGTCTTTCTTCATCTGTTTGTATATGATTGGCTGTCCAGGTGTTGGTGAGTGAGGGAAAAGAGCCTCCGTGCTTCCTCCAGCTCTTCCAGGGAGGTTTGATCATCCACAAGGGCAGTAGAGAAGACGGTGCCAAAAACACAGGTAAAAACCAAAAACAAAACATGCACTGTATTACTGCTGATTTATGTGGAGCTTTGGTTCACTGTATAAAATACTGTATCAAATTCATTGTTAGATTAGGGTAGACCAATTTTTAATGCCAAATTATCTCACTGAATTACTGCAGTGTTAACACTTGTAACCATGTCTGGTCCACCTCTCCAGGTGGCTGGAGGTTGTTCTGTGTCCATGGTGAGGCAGAGGTGGAGGCCTCACTGGTGGAGGTAGATTGCCAGAATGCCAGTCTGCGCTCTCGTGCCAGCCTGGTGCTTCTTAATGCTCAGAAGGGCCACCTCTACTTGTGGCACGGCTGTAAAGCACACGCCGGCGCCAGGCAGGTGGCCAAGAGAGCTGTGGACAAAGTAACTCAGAGGTAAGGCAGAGGCAGATGGATAAGTAGATGTCTAGCGGATGGATAGATGTGGACCAACAATTTTCTGTGTTTATGTCTTCAAGGCATCCCTCAGAGTTAGGTATGAGCAGCACCAGCAGCGTGAAAGTGGAGGAAGTGGAGGAAGGATCTGAACCTGCAGAGTTCACGAAGGCTCTGGGCCCGCAAGACAAGAAGGCCTACGACTGTATGCTGCAAGGTGCGTCCTCACATTCACACACAACTTCCCAAACTATCAGCAAGAAAGAGAGTGAAAGATCATTAATGACTGCTTCTGATCAGTGCGTGAGCTGATGTGGTGAGATGTGTGTGTGTGTGTGTGTGTGTGTTGTCTCCAGATCCAGGGAAGTACAACTACACACCCCGGCTGTTCCGGCTGAGCGCCAGCTCCGGGGTGTTCGAAGGGGAGGAGCAGCTGTATCCAGCCAGGGTGACAGAGGGAGTCATGGCGATGCCCTTTCTGCAGGAGAACCTCTACTCCGCACAACAGCCAGGTACCAAACACACCCGCAGCAATGATACATTTCTGATATGGTCTCCTAGAATAAGGTTAAAGAGCCAGCTAGGGTCAATATTGGAATAGAAATGTAGCTGTAATATGTTTGGTCCTTGCCGGACAAAGAAGACATCCAAAACTGAATTTATTTACCAGCAACTGGAGAGTATTTCTTTACTAAAAAATGACTTCTCTTTGTTAAGTTAGATGTCAGTCACAATCCCATATTTTGAAGCTTTCCCCCCTTGTGAGTCATTCATCAAAATCATTTGTACATTGTAGAGATTCACCTTGAAAAATACAGTGTTGTGTTTTTTAGAGTCATCCTTAATCTGAATCAGAGATGTTTTTGTCTTGGCAGGTTTTTCATCTAGGGAACACAAAGAAGCACAACACATAAATAACAGAACATTCAGTTACACATTGTTCCCTGTTGATGGATATGTTTTATTGTTGGGACTTAATGTGCAACCTTCTTGTCTTCTAGCCTTTGCAACTAGAGTAGACAAAATTACCTGGACTATATTACCTCTTAGTGCTACTGGATAATACATGTAAGTGCTCTGCCATCTGATCTAGTCCTCATGCTATTGCTTCTCCAGCCCTGTTCCTGCTGGATAACCGTATGGAGGTGTACCTGTGGCAGGGCTGGCAGCCTGAAGACACACAGTGTACCGGCTCTGCGAAGATACGCTGGAACAACGAGAGGAAGTGTGCCATGGAGACCGTGCTGCAGTACTGCAAAGGTCAGAGTTCACAGACAACCACTGTGGCTAAATAGTCTGTGTGAGGATTTAATTGACCATCTATAGTAATTGATCAGGACTAGTGCTCTCATTTACTGTCTTTCAAAAGGGATCTTGAACTGAACTCAAAAGCATGTTTTTCATGTCTTCTCATGCTTTGCATTGATTTACAGAGAAGAACCCTCGGCGCCCCCCTCTGGCCTATCTGGTCCTAGCAGGCTGTGAACCTCTCACCTTCACCAACATCTTCCCATACTGGGAGAAGGTCACCAGTATCACTTCAGTGGTGGGATACTACTTTTTTTTTTTCATTGAGATGTCTCTGTTTTTACTACACGAGTCCGTGTTGGGGTTAGGAAAGCTGTCCCAGTATCACATTCACAGCTTAGACAGGCAGACTGCTGCGTCCCATGTAGTCGACACTAGAAAGAATCCAAATCATCTCACTCAACCAGATATGTCTATTTAAAGTTGTAGCAAGCAGGGATAAAGTCACCATCTTGGATTGAAACCAGTGTCATTTGAGCCTCCTATCAGCGTCAGTAAACTCTGGAGCACTGGATTCTTTCCTGGAGGAATTATTTGCACATTTTAATGATGTTATTTAAATCTGTTATGTAAAATGTCTAATTCTAGCTTAAACAAATAGAGGAATGGAAACTACAGTATTTCAGTTTTGCATTTGTTTGCATTGTTTTGCATCATTTGTGTGTGCACGCAGGCCGAGAGCTCCAGGAACAAGGTGATGTTAGTAAAGGAGGCGCTGTCTAAGCTCAGTAAGCAGCAGTACTCCATCGAGGAGCTGACCAGGAAGCCGCTACCAGAGGGAGTGGACCCTCTGCGACTGGAGGATTACCTGTCTGACCAGGACTTCAAGGTAGGGAGGGCACTTGGCTACTCTCAAATAGGATCAGAAGACTTTATGTATTTGTTAGGTCATTAAAATGTATTTAATTTAAGAGTGTCATATCCTTCATTCATTCAGTATCAGTCAAAAGCAGTAAAAAGCTAAAATGTTGAAAACAATAAAAATAGTTTGACAAAAACAAAAAAAAAATCTAATGTTTGATGTTTTGCAGACACTTCTTGAGATGAGTCGAGTTGAGTTCAACGCTCTGCCAAACTGGAAACAAAAGAATCTGAAGAAAAGCAAGGGCCTGTTTTAAAACATGTGTGTACACAGATCTGCCTGTTTTTTACGCTCTCAGCAGCTTTTCTTACATTTTTTGTTCTGACAAAAATAAAAATCATGTCCTCATTTTGTAAAAGGATAAAGAAAAGCAAATGTACAATTTTGTTCAAATGTTGACCTATTTTTAATAGCAGTGCCATTTTTGATGTCCCCCTGTGTCATATTACACGTATGTGAAATATTTTAGCCAACTATTAAGTGCAATTGTTAATCTTTTTGATGGCAAGAGGTTTTTCATGTATGGTAAAAATAGTTACCCTCACATTATAAATATGTAATATACTATAAATGAATGTGTTTTTATGTTTATTCCAGACTGTCGATTTTTGTGTGGGAATGTGTTTGTATAAAAATTGACTGTGGTTATTCATTGATTTTTATATTTCATATGTAATGGGATTACATTGTTCTGCAAAAATGTCTCAACTTAGAGGTTGACAAAGAGAGGAGCAAAACCAATCAAAGTCCAGAGAACAATCCATGTAATTTGTGGTTGTTTGAAAGAAACGTGGTAAACCAAGATTGTATTCTAAATAACAAAAATACTCAGTTTTTACCATTGTATTTTTGTATTGTAGTGTAAGTGTGCATCCGTGGGTGTGACAAAGTAAACTCCAAGTTTCCAAAGAAAACTGAAACATGAAACGTTAACTCTGACTTTGCAACCATTACATTCGTCCCTGAAACTGACCCATAATATTTTTTCAAGTTTGGTATTGATGGCAACCCTCTGATCAACTGGTTGTTTGGGACCAAATCCAATCTTTTTGTCTTGTTATAAATGTTTTTTTGTTTTTTGTTTTTTTTGTGAATCTGTGTGAGTGTAAATGTGCAACTTTAAAAGTATTAAGTGTGTATGTAAGAGAGACAGTGAGAGAGTAACTGTGCTGTATAAACTGCCTATATCCTGTAACTGTAGATGACACCACAAATGTATACTGCAAAATTTGTCCTCGTATTTGTATGTTATGTGTAAAACATACTGTTAATATGACTGCCTGCGATGTCTGAATTAGGAAATTCTCTGCATGATGTTTTGCTTAACAATCACATATTAATTTGTTGCAATATGCTTTTTTTTTTTTTCTTTTTTTTTTTGGTGATACATAAGATCAGCATTATATGTGGAGACAGCTTCCAGGCCAGCTTTCATTTCATGGCACATAAAAGTTAACGTTGGTGGTTGGGAAGTGAGATATTAAAGCTCAAGATTCCCTTTTAAATAAAGTATTTTTAAAAACGTTTGGTTGTGGTCTTCTTTTAAACGGCACAAGCATGGACATTGTCATATTTTGGCAGGGCACAGAAGGAGACACACAGGTGTAAATAATTAAATTAACAAGAGCTTACTAGGGCGCTCAAAGGAGCGGAGCCATCGTAATTGTTATTAGTAACACCTGTGGTTTTCCTACTAAGACAAGTCATAATGTCTGCTGTGAAAAACGCCCATTGGGATCAATTGTACAACAGCCCCCACCCAGTGCTAGTAGTTGTTTCAGTACACAAAAACAACATGATATTGTTTGAAATGATTAGACATGTTATTTTATTGGTGTGTGTTTTTTTTTTGTTTTGCTGTGGAAAAGTTACATTCCTTCTTTTGGCCCTATTTTGACAGATACGCGTTCCTCACACATGCTGCTTTAAAGCCCAGAGTCCATAATGGCTACACAAGCTCTTACAGTATCTGGACATGATGCCAGTTTATCATCTGTAGGAGATTCTGTGAAGGTAATTGGTGAGGTGTTACTACAGCCGTTTGAAGATAAAGAAAGTCAGTCTTACAGTGGATTAGTTTGGTAGCCTTTTTCATGGCAGGCGTTCAGATTTGTCATACAGCAGGAAACAGGTGGAGCTAATAACATTAACGATGGCTCCATTTAATTTGGAGGTCTCCAAAAGCTCTGCCAGTGGGCACAATACCAGAGCCCTGGAACTGGTCCATGTAAATAGAATACAGCCAGTATTCATGTTATTTGGCAAGTCAAAATGTCCACTGTGAGAAAGGTCTGTTGATTCCTCTATAATTGTGTTTAATTAGATGCTTTACAATCTATCATGTTAGAAATCCGTTTTATTAAAATGTCTCAAGGAGCCATATATAACAAGACTAGTGTTAGATTTGGCTCATTTAGAGCTGTTGTGCATAATACAACAGGGATAACATTCACCTTAATCAGGGTTTTAAAAATGGATAATAAAAAATCTCCTTTTAAATCATTAAAATATTTTAAACCCACAATAAATAATTTTTTAGCAAGCTGTACATTGACAATTTTATCTTTTAAGTTGATAAATGGCAATTTGTCAGCAAACAAGATCATTGCATATTTACACACCCAGCAGATGCCGAGCAACATTAGCATTCATTTGGAGTCGTGTTTGTGTCCACTTTATTAATGTATGTCATATTCACTCTCCTTTAAGCTCTGTTTTTGGCTTCCACCAGCTCCTGAGGAAATATCTTGAACATTAGCAACTAGCTAGTGTAGTCGCCAGCTTTGTCTGTGGTTTGTTGCTGAGCAGCAGGTAGCGTAAGGAAAGTTTTTAGAGGTGTTTTGTTGATAATAGCTGCCTGCTGCAGCTGGGAACAACAAGGCTATGAAAGCAGCATAGACCGTAAAGTTGTGGGCTGGTAAAATAAAACCATGAGTTAAAAGATACTGAAGGGTTTGTCACTAGGAGTGACACATTTCATTTTTTTTAAAAATGATTGTAGCTGCTTTAACATTTAATTTATTCAGTTAAATTATATTTGACTAACATGAAAGTGTAAATACTGTTTCAAAGTCTTAAATAAAATAAAATTCCGGGAAATCATTTATTCAGTTGTTGCCCTAAAAGTAGTCAAATTGAAATAAAGTAAGTCCATAAAAATACTTGAATCAGCGTAGTGTTACTTTTTAATTATAGAAGACACGACCTCAGTGTCCTCAATATCTACATCTACAATGGCTACATCCCTGATTTTTTCTGAGGACCTCCTGAAGAATACTTCAAACTAATTCATTACAGCAGGTAAAAAGTAATAGTAACAGTCATGTTCATGTTTAACCACCAGGGGGTGCTGTCTGTCCAACCTTTACTATCTGTAAATCTGTTCAGCCTTTTGGGCCATACATAATCAATAAGTGATGAGTAGAAAATGAAACATTTAAAACAAACGAGACTAAAGGAGCTCCTTGAAATTGTTTTTGTTTGTGGGCAGAGGCAATTTTGTCAAACCTTGTGACAAAAACATTCATGAATATCCATTATGTTATGTTCTGCCTGACTCATGCGTTGCAGTAGCCGTTTTAAACAACACCTGCTTGGCTGGGATGCAGCACATCTGTGCATCACACACCCAGGGTCACTGACACACTGTAAACACACAGAGATAAGTGTGTATCACATAAAGGGCACACGTTTCTTCCCTATAGATTCTCCTGTCACGTTGATGCCAACAAACATGCAGCAGCGAAGTTATTTCCAGAACAGATGGCAGGAGCCAGTCGCTGCTTCCTCGAACAGCAAATGGGCGGCTGGTTTGTTTATTTATTATCAACTCTGTCCTGCGAGCATTAATCACCTGCATCGCTCTGCCTTCTGGCTCAGGTGCCACAGCAGCTCACAATGCGGCTGACGTGCAGGCAAACAATAAAGCTGCTAATACAAGATTAGCTTGAGTAATAACACGATGGATATGAGATGATGGAGCCGAATGGGCAGCTTGGGATGGGAAAATAGTCTAGAGCGTTGATCAGGCCCAAACTTTTGTCTGAGCATGAGCCTGAAGACGTCCTAAACTCAGCTTGAACTCATGCTTAAGCAATATTTTCTCATTATAGTTTCTCATTCACTATTCTGCAAAGGTGGCACAAAACTATATGTTGTACGCATACAACTTCACCTGTGCAAGCGTACATACTGTTTTATGTTTTCCTCTACTTTCAATATTAGTTAGAAGAAGTTGTTCAGTGTTAACAGACAGATTAAAGCAACAGTTTGACATTTTGGGAAATATGTTTATTCGCTTTCTTGCAGAGCGTTAGATGAGAAGATTGTTACCACTCTCAAGTACGTTAACTAAATATGAAGCTACAGCCAGCAGCTGCTTAGCTTAGCTTAGCATAAAGACTGGAAACAGGGGGAAACAGCTAGCCTGGCTCTGTCCAAAGGTAACAAAATCCGCCTACCAGAACCTCTAAGGCTCACTACCTGCGTTATATTTTAATCCGTGCAAAACCCAAAGTGTAAAAACAACAAGATATAACGTGTTAATTAGTGAGCTGGTCGGTGGATTTTGTTGTTTGCCTTTATGCTAAGCTAAGCTAACCAACTGCTGGCTGTAGCTTCATATTTACCGTACATACATGAGAGTGGTATTGATCTTCTAATATAACTCTCGGCAAGAAAGCGAATAAGCGTTTTTTTCCAAAATGTCAAATGTGTGCTTCTTCTGCAAATGTTGTTCATGTGTGGACACAATTACAACACGAAACACCCTGTGTGTTTACCACATTTGACTCTAGGCAGCACTTTGCTAAAACTGTCATAGCCAACCTATTCCCTGGAGAATAGGAGCTCTCTTTGTCCTGATTTCAAAAGATTCACTTTAAAAATGATTTAAAAAAATAGTACCAGTGTAATTAGATTTTTTTTGTGTGGTTACCTTTTGTGCCAAAAGATGTGATTATGTCATGATTGCTGAGAATAAAACATCAAGAAAACAGCAGGATAACAAATGAAAAAGATTTAATAAACGTCACGTTCAAATGAGACACGATAGGAAAATTGATTGCCTCAGCGAGAGCCAATCAATTTTCATCTACAATATACGTGTACGTCCCGCTTTTTTACGAGCCTTCTTTCACTGTAAGATAACATATTTATTAGCTGGAGCAGCAGAGATGAAGCCGGCTGTGAGGAGCACAAGTGAGTCCTTCAAATTCTCATAACTCGCAAAGCAATAGAGTCTGGCGTGTTTGGGAAGAAGAAGAAAAAAACTCTTGTTTTTATGTGGGAAATCCAAAGCCTTGCAAAATTCATTGTTCGCTCTCAGTGCAGAAGCCAATATTGAACCGAAACAAACCTGCAATAACCTTGGATGCTTGTGTATTCATGTGTGTGTGTGCGTGTGTGTGTGTGTGTGTGTGTCTATGTGTGTGCACTGAGGAGAATCAGTAGGAATGAAGGTGATAATGTTGCTAATCAATGTTGCTCTCTGCCCACCCCCCCACCCCAGCAGCGCTCTAGATTCCTGCTGCTGAGATGAACTCGCCAACTTCTCAAAGACTGCTTATGAGCTGCAGTGGGATCAACTCTCTGAGCTGTACAATATGTGCACTTCAGAATATGATCCATAAGGTGTGATTCCGCCTAGGGTTATTTGGGTTTACTCTCTGAAAGTTTATGACAAGCCAAATAGAATTTAAATATATTTGTATTTGACTGTTTTTGCCTTAAACGCCACTTAATTAAACAATTCCTGTATCGAGGCTACATGTAAAACATTGTAAGATACTTTCTGGTGGCCATTTTCTTCAGCTTTTCAACATAATTGACTAGACATGCTGCTGTGCTGCTTCTGATCATTGTCCCATAAGTCTAGAACCATATTCACAAGGTATTTTCTCTTACCAATAGCACCCCTAAATGGCACTAATAGCTCCAAGATAATAGTTTTCTTTTGTGTGACAAAATAATCTCAATTCAAAAATCCACATAAATGCTTTTTCAGATCTTACAACTCCATCTCATCTCCATAGCTGTGTCCCAAATCCATACTGCATACTAATTATATACAGTATGTACTACATACAGTACTAAATGTCATAGTATACTGTTATAGCAATTAGTATACAGAAATATCAACATACTTTACCGTTTTATTCTAACAGGAAATGCTGCAATATGTGCAACGTCAGATGTCAATCAAACTACTAGTTTTCTGTCAGAAAACTAGTGTTCATAGCTAATATATCAACTGTATTTCTGTCAGAAAGGCTAGTGCATATATCACTGGTTGTTAATATCAACTGTCTATCAGAAAGGCTTGTGTATTTATCACTCGTACCTAATAACATCAACTGCATTTCTGTTAGAAATGCTAGTGTTCGTAGCTAATATATCAACTGTCATAAAGGCTAGTGCATTTATCACTGGTTGCTAATAATATCAGTTGTCTTTCTGTCAGAAAGGCTAGTGTATTTATCACTCGAAGGGACGAAGGCTACGGATGCCTGCGACTGCCCCAGCCGCTGAAGATTGATGGCAAAGCGATGGCAAAGGTGAGGGAAGATGGTGGCGTGTAGTAAGGCAGGTGCTGCTTTGCTGCCATCAAACCTTCAAAATCCTTCTCTGCAACAGCAATACCATACTGCAAGTGGTAACATATTTAAAAGCAACTTGATTAATTTCAAGATTACCACATGGATTATCATCTATATTGTGACTCGCCAGTTCAGTGCGGCCATGTTTGGTCACTAACACTCTTAATCAAGATCAATGCAAGGGGAATGAAAACACCTGTTCCAAACATCTAGTGCCTCCTTTGTTCTGTGGATATACGGGTATATGTTTGCCTGTTGGATAATATGCTTCATATTGCAACATTCTCAATGACGGAAAAGCGATCGTTCCAAACGCTACTTCCAAAAACAACAAGTCTCCGAAACCGCTGTGGAAACTTTCTGGATACCTGTTGGCGACACTCCTGCTTGCGGGGGATGTGCATCTTAATCCTGGACCAACTGCGGGGGATGTGGGCCCAGATCGACAACATCCAGCGGCACTCATGGAGAATGTGCATCACTATCCTGGCTTGGATGACATTATACTGGGGTATACCACTATCAGCAATCTGCTCACTGCTCACTCGACTGGGTGAGTGTTCAGCTGACTTAATACCAACTACATCACCAGTAGTAATCTTGCCAAGCAATGTGCCACCTTTCATGGCGAATCGTGTGCAAAGGATAAACCCTGCATCATCACCAAACAATTTGTAACGCAAGATAAACCCTGCAATTGTGAAGCACCGTGGCCTTAAACTACTCAGAACAGTGAACCAGGCTCGTTTTCTATAGGACTCTCGGACTAAACCAAGCGGGTTAATAGGTGGACATCTGAATATTCAAAGTGCTATTCCTAAAAGTGAAAAACTACAACATCTCCTTTATGAATCAAATTTGGACTTCCTTTGCCTATGTCTCTGACATGGTTACACGGAAACTCCCCTGTTGACATATTAAAAGTTCATGGCTATAACATGTTTAGACGAGACAGAATTGATGGTCGGGGTGGGGGTGTGCTATTTTATGTCAAGGACAGTATAGGTTATAAGCAAATCCAGTGGTTGTGTGTTAATGACTTGGAATGTATTGGTCTCAGATTAACTCTCTCAGCCTAAATGTCATTCACTGTGACTGGAATTTATAGACCAATGTGTTTTATAAACTGAATACCCTTCTTAAAGAGTGTGATACTAACAATGAGATCATTTTATTAGGGGATTTTAATATAAACTGGAATGATAAAGCAAAAAGGAAAGAGTTAAAATGTATTACAAGCAATTTTGATTTTCAACAGGTTATTGAAGGACCGAGGATAACTAGTTCCTCAGAAACGCTTATTGATTTGGCTTTCACTATTAGACCAGAAAGAATAAAAATATCTTACAATCTGGTTACAGGATTGTCTGGCCACAATATGATTCTGATTGTAGGAAAGCTCACTAAAAGGATATTTAATCTACCAGCCTACAAGAAGCTAGAAAAGTATAAAATCCCTAATAGTCAGTTAACCAATCTTGAAAATGTAATTAAAGAAATAAATTGGAACAAGCACCTTGTATATAAAAGTATCGATGATAACTGTAATTCTTTCATGGCTGAACAAACAATTATACACAGTTTTATGAGGAAAGTGAACAACACAAACCAGGCCAAAGAGACTATTTACCATGGTTAAATGAAAAAATATGGTCACTCATGAAACAAAGGGACCATGCTCTTAAGATGGCTCTCAAGAATAAGGCGGAACATTAGAGGCGTTTATTTACCACACTGAGAAACACGGTTGTAAAAGAGCTCAGAAAGGCAAAAGCAACATTTTTCATTAATGCTATTAGTGAAGCAAAAGGAAACGCCAAAGAAATCTGTCAGAATCTAAAGAAATTAACAGGGAAATCTAATACCAATAATAAAACAATCAAATTAAATATAGAGGGGAATGTGACCTATAGATCCAAGTAAAGTGGCAACAGCATTTAATACTTATTTTATTGATTCTACAAAAACTTTGACTGAATTTTCCTGGATCGAATTATTCTGTCACTCCTCTAAATACTGATGCTCCTATTCTGACTTTTAGAGAAGTGACCAACTCCAAAGTACGATTATTTCGTCTCTTAATTGTTCAAGAGCAAAAGATGTATATGGAATGGACACAGTATTCATCAAAACCCATAAGGAGGCACTCATTCCTCCTATTTCAAAAGTTGTTAATTGGTCCATTAATGAAGGAGTATTCCCAAGTGCTTGGAAAACTGCAATAATTACACCAGTGTTCAAATCAGGTGAACACATGGTCATTAGTAACTACAGACCCATCAGTATCCTTCCGACAGCTTCAAAAATTGCTGAAAAATGAATCTCTGAACAGATAATATCACATTTGAATGCTTCCTTCTCTCTGCATCCTATGCCATTTGGGTTTCGAAAACATCATTCTACTGAAACTGCTAATTGTTTTCTTCTGGAAAATATTAAGGCTTAATTGGACAAGGGAGGTGTGGTGGAGGTCTACCTTGATCTTGAAGAAAGCCTTTGATACAGTTAATCATGAGGTTCTAATTAAGTTATCAAAGTATAATTTTTCATCTAATGGAATTAAATGGATAAAATCATACCTTACAGACGGAAAACAATGTGTTTGCATAGACCAAAACACCTCACAAATTGTTGGTAGTTATGTTTATGTGTACCTCAGGGTTCAACCTTGGGTCCTTTGTTATTTAGTTTGTATATTAATGACCTAGCTGAAGTTTGTCCACCAACTGTAACTTGTTAGATGTACACTGATGATATGGTCATATATCTGCATGCTAAAAACAAGAAGCTAGCCGCAGAAGAACTATCAGCTTCAATGGTCAATATCTCTAATTGGTTAACAAATTCATGTTTACACCTCATTGTCAGCAAAACTGTATGTATGTTTTTTTTCTAAATCTGCAAATAGAGATCCAGACCCAGATCTTATAGTAGCGGGGAGAAGACTAACAGTAGTGCATGAGTTATTAGATAATATTTAGGTATAATAATAGATTCACAACTCACATTCAAAACACAAGTTGAAAAGCCTCAAAGTTGTACATCAATGCCATGATTCTCTCCCTCATGAACTATTGTCTTACCAGCTGGACACAGACTGGTAGGACCACATTACAATCAGTCGAAACACTGTATGAGCAGGCCTTGAATAAATTGGATAAAAAGTCAAATTCATATCATTACCAGGGACGCTGGAAGTCATTCAGAGTTGGGGGTGCTGAGAGAAAGTCTATATCATGATGTCATATTAAATGCCACGCAACATTCATGATTTTAACAGGCCAACAGCATTTTACACCAGTTTTAGAACGTTTTACGCTACAACAGACAGCAAACCAACATACTGTATGTCAAAGCAGAATATCATATTCAGCTATGGACAGTTCACACACAGATTGCAGACGATTTATTATTGACTGAGCTACAGCCACACCATACGGGTAGCAACAGAACAAAGCACCTGACCTGTATAATACACACACACACACAAACACAAACCGAAAACAATAATAACAGAATTACACTCCACACTACAGAGAGGTCCTCTTGCTCTCATTCGAAGCATGTCGCACTACCAGATCTGTGACAGCGCAGTCAGCGCATGTTGAAGCGCAGTAATGATACCTAATCCTAACCCGTCAAAATGTTTTCCCTAAGATTTAATACTTGTGTTTTTGTTAAGTTTTTTTCTGGAGGTGTTTCACCACCACACACACAATGTAATTTCTCCTCCATTCCCTTTGTGCATTGTATTGTGGGAGAATAGTATGCATCAACAGCACACTCAGAAATCGACCGTATTTAGTGCGCATGCTGTCTGCTTTGGCTATACTTTATTTTGTCTCTTTTCCAGTGGGAACACACTACACATTCAAAACCTACTTAGAATTAGTATGTAGTATGGATTTGGGACACGCCGTGTGAGTGACTAATGTGGGCTCAGGTGTCCTGGTGTCAGGTGACTCAAGTGTGGTCACATAATGTCAAATAACCCCATTCGCTGACAGAGACCACAAGAAGCGGCTGAAAGCTCTGACAAAGCTAGCAAGTAGACCTTTGAGTTGAGATTATTTTGTCACACATACTGTTCCCAAATTCAGCAGCCTACCAGTGTGCATCCCTCAGGCTGGACCTGCACCACATCCCCAAATGAGATGGAGGAGTTACCAAAACTAATGCTTCATGCTGTCCTCGTCAACTTGAAACTTTGAGGTGGGTGAAGACTAGTTCTTCAACATAAACTTGGATTTGAAAAAATTTTCAAAAGCTTGATGTCAATACATTTTTAAAAAGCAAACTTTGGACTGCCAGCAGTAGCTACAGATTGAGTCTACAGATTTTAAACCTGAAAGTTATGTAATTCACTCTTAAACGCAATAGGTGACAACAACTGAACACCATAGAGAATCTTGAAGGTGTACTGAGTTTTTCCACAGCAGACATTTGACTTGTCATAGTAGGAAAAGCACAGGTGTTACTAATGACATTAACGATAGCTCTGTTCTATTTAAGTGTCATGCCATGACAGTGTGACAGAGTGAGCCAGCATGCACAACATCAGGACCCTGAAACTGAAACGGCTAAATGGAATTCAGCCCTCATGAATGTCATTATTGACACCTGTGCTTTTCCTACTGTGACATTACAATATGTCTGCTGTGAAAAAGGCCTATTTAAGTAGAAAGCTTTTCCTCTAATGGAATCTTTAGAGTCTGTTAGGAGATGATCTTCTTGTAAGGGAATTTAAATGAAAAAAAAAAAAAAAAAAAGATATAAGATCAAACAAGCAAACACTTGCATAGCCCACATGTTTTGGATTAGGAGAGATGCTCCCACTGAGCCAACTGCTGAAGTGAGCATTTATATTGTCTGGTGTGTAATGTCAGCGGGTATTTCCAGGCAGCAGATGGTGACAGTTTGCCTACTTAACTTCAGCACAACACATTTAAACACTCACATACACACACACACACACCTTAACTATACAAACTTCCACCACATGGAGAGAAAACAAACAAATTCATATCCTTCCCATTCCTACACCACCCTCTGACATAAGCAGGTACTGTACACCACTTGCATGCATCAACTCCCCCTTCACACACACAAAACACACATCTCCCAGTGACAAAAGCCTGCCTGTATCGACCATGACATCAGTCCTGTTTCCTGCGGATGAGATGGGAACTGCGGATGACAGATTGATTGAAAGATCCTCCTCCCTCTCTCATCCGTCATTTCAGCCTGTTTATCATCTTCTTGCTGTTCAATCCATATACTGGAAAGAGAGAGAAAACCATTTAGGCCGAGCCCTGACCATCAAGTCACCCAGAGGGGTTTTAGACAACACAGCTGGGGCTCTGGCATGACTACCTTTACAGAAAACAAGAGAAGCACGATGTCTTTGGCTTCAATTACGACAACGTGACATTTACTTGACCTTGTGATTCTGAATATCCAGGTAGCAGACCTCCTCCTCCTGATGGTGATAGAGACTGAATGTTACTGTGGCAGTTGAGCTGCTCAATAATCTAATGCCAAAAGTTTGGTACCTGAGTGAGGCTGGGAGAAGCCCAAATTTTAATCTCAAGACATGGAGGGATTTATCTAAGCTCCACTAAGATATGTCTGAGATGATGGTGCGGGAAGTTCGGATTTTGAATCCATTCATCTTGCCAATATGTTTTGCAATTACAAGCATGAGATGAATGGAAAGTGAAGTGTATATATAACTTATGTGTCCCTCTTTCAGGTTGTTACACAGCTGTAAAACTCACTGACTCACTTATTTCACATTAATATCTGGGCTTATTTGTTTCCTCTATTGTATTAATTATGTTGTTGTACAATGTACCAAACACCATAATAAACAATTGGACAGCACACCAATGGACTATTCAAGATGATGGAAATGAGACACCTACACAGCGTCCTTGTGGGTAAACAAACAAACTGACTCAGTAGCTAAATATATAATGCTAAAAGCATAAATTCAGTCTTTTGTGTTGAGAACAGTGCACCCTATAACAACAATGATTCCCAACCAGGGGTACTTGGTTCCGCAACTTCCGCAGTTACGAGGGGTTATGTAGAAAGATTGTAGAGTATTATGATTTCATCTATATATTTGTGTTTAGGAGGAAAATAAAACATTCACAAAAGTTACTGTCACAATAACCAGTAAGCCACCAGCTACAGGCTAACTGCACAGTACACACCTTCAGCCAACCTGAGTCGATTGGAACACATCAAAGCCACGTGCTGCGATCATTAGTGCGTGAAAACTAGTTAGCAAGTGAGCAGAGAAGTCAAAATAATTAGCTAAAAGTAATGGATGAATTTGGAAAATAACGTACAGTACATTGCTGTGAAAAATATTTGATTTCTTTATCCAGCTGTCAAAACTAAGTTCTTTATTATGTACACAGTTTATGCGTTAATTACAGTCAATCTCAATGCATCTATTAACATAAGTACTTACATTCCATGTTTATCCTGCTGATGAGAATTCAACTAACAGACTGCAAACTTTTTGATATCGACTGCATTTCTCTAACCCTCTGCTGTTTTTGTGTCTGTGCCCTAAAGCTGCCAAGCTGTGCATACACCACCACCCCCCCTCCCTCCCTCCCTAGTCTTCTTCTCTCTCCCTCTCTCTCTCTCTGCCTAGCCCTCTCCTCCTTCTCCTCTCTTGCACTCAGGCTTCTCTGTGCTGGACCATCAGCTGTCCTGGGACCTCTCTGTCTCTCCTGGGACCTCTCTCTCTCTCTCCTGGCTGTCGGTGCTTCATCCAGTCGTGGATCTGGATCTTCGTCCCCCCAGGAGATTCAGCCTCACCCCTTCTCTCTCTCTCTCTCTCTCTCTCTCTCTCTGTATGTTTGTTTGTTTGTTTGTTTGTTTGTTCCTCCTCTCTGTGTGAATGGTGTTGTCCTCCTCTGTGTTTGTGTGGCCCGTCCTCTTTCCAGGTCTCTATGGTGGAGAGGAGGTGGTGTGGCTCAGATCCTACTTAGTGGGCGACACGTGAAGCTGCTCAGTTGTCCTCCTGGATCCATCCTCTTCATTTATGGTTTACAATGTATATTTTGTCAACATAATTGTATATACTATGATTTTCCGTTGTGAATCTATTCTGTACACACGACATCATTTGCATGTCTGAATCGAGGATCTAAGGACAGAGGGTGTTGTATGCTGTACATATTGTAACACTCCTTGAGGCAAATTGTGATTTGTGATTTGGGCTATATAAATAAAATTGACTTGACTTGACTGTCTGTATTGTCTCTGGTTTGGCGCCATCACTGTGGTGCTCAGACTGGTTGGAAAGCACTAAATTTTCATTTTCAGATTTAGAAGGCACTTATCCAGAGAAACTAACATTGAGCAGTACAGAACAGTACAATAAACTCCTAGGTCCCTAATACAGATGCCCATTAGAAACGAACGCCGGGGTCAAAGCTGTAAGCACCCTCCCGACAGATGTAAACACATATTCCTTTATCCTTGAAACCGTAATGAAAAAGACATGATAAAGGAGTGCTCATGTAAGAATGAAGAGCAAAATAAAATAAGCACTGCAGAAAGGTTTTAAAACATCACCGTACTGTGGTTGGTAAGAAATCACATAATGTGGACTCCTGAAGAAAATATCACTGGCTAAATATCAGGCTGCAAAAAAAGTATTTTATGCTTTTGGAAAAAAAACAGAAGAAGAAATAATAATAATAATAATAATAATAATAATAATAATAATAATAATAATAAAAGAAATATGACTAATTTCTAAAGACAAACATTTTCAAAACCATTTAATATAGAACTCAAGTTTTGGTTTGCAGTAGATTAAGTAGAGAGAGAACAGATGAGACAGGAAATTGACTCACAAAGAATGAGTACAAAAAATATAAAGGTAAACATTTCAGAGATGAGGTTGTGTAGTCAGGTTTTTCATATTCTGATATGTATATGATCACAACTTCATCTTTTTTGCGATGTTGTGGCTCCAGCGATACCAGTGTCAGTCTGTCGGCCCACCACTTTGGTCCAGACTGAAATATCTCAACAACAATTCAACGATTGCCATGAAATTTTGTACAGACAGTCATGGTGCCCAGAGGATGAATCCTCTGACTTGGGTGATCGTTTGACTTTTCTTCTAGCGCCACCATCAGGTCAAAGTTTTCACTCGTTCAGTGCAACATCTACTCAATGAATTGGTACAAAATTTTGTACAGACATTCATGGTTCCCAGGTGATGTATTCTACTGACTTTGGCAATCCCCTGACTTTTCCTCTAGCACCACCATGAGGTTGACATTTTCTTTTATTATTGAAATATCTTGACAACTACTGAATGCATTGCCATGAAATTTGGTACTGATGTTGATGTCTGTACCACACTTTGATCCCCTGACTTTTCATCTAGCACCGTCATTTTGTCAAATTTTCAATTTGCCTAATACTTTGTTTTATGACCAAATAGTCTACCTGCAATACTAATGACCTTCCCATCAGCCTCAGATGTCTTTGTGTTTACCGCTAACTAGCCAATGTTAGCATGCAATCAGATTTTTGATCAGAGTCAAGAGCCTCAGTTACAGTATTGTAGGTGTGCTGAGTGTCATTAGAGACAACACAGTTGGCGTCGTTGTGCTGTGCAGATCTCTAAAAGCAAACTGAAACTTGCTTTTTGCTATATGTCTTAGGGATTTTAGCAGCAGGAGACAGCTTTGTAATTGAACCATTATTGCTGTATGATGATGGGACCCTTTTCTGTCTGCACTTATTACAGCCAGTGAGCTTTTTTGTACTTGCCGTCTAATCCTTGCTAAGCCCATCGGGTTCTTTGGCACAGCTAAATGGAGTTGCCCACTGCTTGATATGGAGTGACCTTCTCTGTGGCAGAGGAAACTGAATTAGTTCTGCGAGAGCGCGGTCTCTGTCCTGCCATCATTTTCTCCTCCTTTCTTTCTCACCTCCAGCCTCCATATAATACCTCCTCTCCTGCTATTTTATATGAATAGATTTGCTTCAAAATGACACTTCCACCATTGTGTCACCCATTCCTCACTGACTGATAGCAAGAATCTGAGCAAACTGTGTAAAAAGTACTAAATGTCTGAAGATGACAAAATGATAGAAATTGTGTATAGACCTTTCTGTATTTTAGTGATTTCTTTTTTACCAGCATTCACTTTCCCCTCCCTCCTTTTATGTCCATTTTGATCCTGCAGTTTTCATCATTCTGCCTCTAAATTTCTCCTGCTTCACTGTTGCAGTAGTGGATAATTTATCAAATTCTTGCAATCTCGTATACAATTATTCCACATACAAAAACTTCTAAATTATAGATGTTTTAGCATATTCCCTGAAATGAATGTTAGGTAAATTAACAGGATTTAACCTGCAGGATTTTGGGTGATCGTTTTACAGGATTGGTAATCATCCTGCAGAATATTTTAAAGGAAGGGGATCTTGTAGGAATTTAAGTTCCTGCTGGAGTCCTCTGAGTTTCCTGCAGGAATTCTGGAGGAATTTCTCCTGCATGAAATGTGCTTTGATAGTACATTAACTGAAGGAATACTGCACGACACCACTCATACTTGCACCTACAGGATTACAACAGCAAATATACAGTAACATCACTTTAATGATTTTCATCATCAATTAAAAGAACAGTTTGACATTTTGGGAAAAGACTCTCATGTCTGTATAGTATGTAGCTATAGCTTGCAGCCGGTTAGCTTTTCTTAGCATAAAGACTGGAAACAGGGGGAAACAGCTAGCCTGGCTCTGTCCAAAGGTAACAAATTTAGCTTACCAGCACCTCCAAAACTCACTCATTAACAAGCTATATCTTGTTTGTCTAATACGTATAGAAACCGAAGTGTAATAATGACAGTTCACCATTTTATGGGGATTATGCACGGGACAATTTCTTGGCCGGACGCAGTGACTTCCTGGAGTAGGAGCAAGTGTTCCCAGCCAAGAAATACTCATAACCCCCAACTAAACAAACGAGATTTAAGGTGGTAATCAGTGAGCTTTACAGGTGATGATAGGTGGATTTTTTTACAGACAATCTATAATATAATCTGTTGTGACCTTGTGTGATTAAAGTTGGAAGTCATTTCCAAACTTGATTCCACACATTTTTATGAAAAAAACAAAACAAAAAAACAAATAGTTTTGTATTTGGATTTGCATATGAAGGGTTTCAGTTGAAATGAGATGTGCACAAACCCTTCAAATACAATTCCTCTGAACCTCTTCAAAAACCAATCAGCAGCTGAGGGTTTGATGAGGGCTTGATACTGTACTTATATTTCATCAAGGACACTGTAAGGTCAGTTCACCCATGACACACAATCTAACGAGGATAGAGTGGCGCGTGTAATAAAGCTGTCACTGAGGGCAGGGGTGGGGGGTGGGGGGCTTCAGTCATCTGTTTTGTACTCCAAAGCTTTGATATATTTCCCTAGATTAGGTATTTCCCCAAGAGTATCTGATGAGGTTCTACTTTTTATCACTGCTACAGTCTTCAAACTTATCTATTTCTACAGTATATGTGCCTCCTGTGGTTTTATACAAACTCATTCTCCTACGCAGATGCTGTGAAATTGCTTTCATAGTTGTGTTTACCTTTGCCTGTAATGCTTGCTGCGCACACACACACGCACACACACACACACACACACACGCACTCATACATACACATACATGCTGCAGAAGCACTCGCACATGGATCAAAATATTAAAAATATTTATTCATCATTATATTCTCAGCTGGGTTTCAGTGTCATGCAGGTGTTTTGCAGCGCAGCAGCTCTGTATATGTATCCTTTTCAAAAACCGTTTCTCTCTGTTTTCTTGTTTCTCTCATTTTCCTTCCATCTCCTCTTTCCCCCTTCATTTATTCCCTCCATGTCCACCTTTTCTTTCATTCTCTCTCTCTCTCTCTCTCTCTCAATACATCAGCCTCCATTGTTCCCCTCCCTCTTCATCCATCCTGCTCTCCATCTCTTTTAAATCTTCAACAATCATCAGCAGTGGAAAGGCTATTTTCCACCTGTATGCCAACACCGGCATCTGTAATTTGGGCGTCAGAGGTGCTGTTGTATACACCTCAAAGCACCGATGGGACAAAAAAAATGTGTGTAATGCATCCTCGCTACGTTTCCCCACTGACTAAAAGGATTTCCCTGAATTTCTAACAGAGGTTTTATTTGCTTGAAAGAAGGTGAAGAAGGTGTACATGATCTTTGTCCCACTCTACTTGGTCCCTTGAGACACTGGACCTTTGTCAATTGGTGCATGTGTTGTTCGTTGTTGCCAAGCTTGATTAATCTGATTTAGAGCTAAAAACTGCTCTCTAATGGTTTCCCTTAACAGGCTTTTCCCATTTGTAAAATGCATTTGCAGTGTCACAGGCTATAAACGTGAAAAATATCACAATTTAATTGCCGGCTTCTGTTGCAGCCCGGATGACAGGATTGCAGCGCTATTAAAAATGATGGCGACAGTGTAATTGTGATGAATGTAGTGTGTCAGTGTGTAGCACTGATGGAAACACTAGCCTCTGTGCTAACTGACCAGCTAATCCCCCTCACCGGGCCCTGAGGAAGTAATGAACTCAAGCAGTTGACTCAATTCCCCAGCATGGGTCAGTGCACACACGTAGCATGCACTGTCACGAAGGATTTATATATTGTACATACATAATGACACATTACTGTGCAGCCTGACGTCATGCATGCAGTCACCCCTGACATGCACATGTGCAGAAACACCGATACACTCTTTCTAAGGTAAAAAATAATAACTTCGTCTTCACATATCTGCAGAGCAGGGAGACAGTCAAGTGTTTTCTCGGCCACAGACAACACAAACTTTAATTTCATGACATCAAAGGGCCATCTCTTCCTTCCAGTCCCAGACCTTCTGTTTATTTCCTCCACTGTACTTCAGTTTTCCTCAGGAGTGTGATTTTCTGTCAGCAGCACGATGTCTTGCCTTTCATGCCTGTACTAATGTTGTTTGTAATGCCAATATATGTGTTTAAGTCGAACGTATAAAGGGGAAATGTCCAGAAGATGATTTAGATTTTTCATTATTTGCTTTCTCCGTAATATCTACAAATGTTCAGGAGATTTGTTTTGGCAGGATCCTCTGTTGTTTTATATATCGCCGTGATGTAATAAATGTGATACAACATCAGCAATTTCCCATGAGAAACTCAATTTCAGCAGCAGCAGAGGGGATTCTCCATGGTGCTCACTATAACTGCAATTTCTTCTTTTTTTTTTCACGTCTCACCTCAGTGCAGTCCATTACAAGCATTTGCTATCAAGGGAGTTTATTACGGGCAAAAAAAGTACCATGATCCCTCCATTTCCATCCGTTAGCGTTTGCTTCCCGTAATGACACCCATACACTTTGACATGTTTGTAAAATACTCTGTTCTGTGACCCTTCCTGACAAGGGGTTATGAACAAAACCATTTCCCTGCTGTTTTACAGCCTTCCTGGTGATTTCTGCTTCTGCTGGCTGGATGCATTTGTTGTGTGCCCCCGATCCATCTCAGCATGACCCGGAGGTCATACTGTAATGCCACGGCAGCGTTTTCATGCCCAGAAAAGAAGCCCAATCTGTGTGTTTGTTTTGATCAGTTAGGGTTACCTTGGTGGATGGGATGCAAGGCTTAAAATAAAATGTCAGTCTTGTAAAGTGGTAAAAGCACAGTTGTGCAATTTATCATTATCACCAGTACTCGCCTGCATGTGTACACATACACACGTGCGTTTTAACTCACATTCACCGACTACTGCTGTGTAAGTGTAACCTCACTTTTATTCCTCACAACCTGCAGTTTAAAGAGGTGAAGTTCTTTTCTATATTGCAAATTCCTTCAGGAATCGTTCCTGTGGTTGCCTTAACTTAAATGTGATACACTATGCATAAAGGTCTGCCTCTGAAGCTGAACCTTGAAATTGTGAAATTGAAATAAAACATTTTCTATAAGAGCTTGATTTGCAAGACACCAATTAGTGCAAAACAAACTGGACATTCAAAGAGGAGCTTTGATGTTGCAGTTGCTGTACAGACATGTGAAAGTGCTGATAAGCATGTGCTATCCATTCGTAAAGCCATACAAGACAACATTAAATTAGGAGCAAGCCCTTGTACACAAGCCTCTGACATATTTTATTTTCAATTACACTGAGGCTACATTATAGCCCTTCTCTAGTCCCCAGTAAACATGTTAATAAACTGCCTTTTCATTAAAGGGAAATATGCTTTTTCACTTTCTTGCAGACAGTTAGATGAGAAAGAAACCAATTAGCTGTTTTACGTGGGGCTTCTATCCCAGACTACTTCTTGGGCAGGAGCGGGGACTTCCTGGAATCCCCTTGAAATGGCAGATTGTTGGGGGGGTTTTTGGACTTTGGTTTTTGTACAGATCCAGCTTTTTATATTTTACGGACAGTTATCAGAGTAGTATCGATCTTCTCATGTAACTCTTGGCATGACAGCCTAAATCTTAATCTTACCTGATGCATAAAAAGGATTTCAAGGACACACTTGGCTAAAGATTCTTTCTTAACTTACACTTTGTTGTAGTCCAGTCTCAGTCTTGTCCAGCAAATCTAGTTTTGAAATCTCATCAAGCAGCAGATCAAACATGCATTTAAGGGAGATTTTATTCATTTTACACATTAACAGTATCTTTAAGAGATATGTCATATTTCCCATCTGTGTAAACAGAGCTGATCCATTAAATGTCACCTGCTCATGCGTAAAATGCAGTCATGCTGGATTTCACTGACAGCTCTCATGGACACCTCATCCCCTGTGGTTAGCCACTGATCCGGCAATGGGAGGTTCAGTCCTCCCACAGTACACATAACACCCACACACACACACACTGAACACTTCACCTCCTGTGTGGTTCTGTGCTGAGGCTCCTTCTATCCCCTCCATGCTGAGATGCGCACACAAACACACACACACACACACACACACACACTCACACTAAGGCAAGGAAGCATACTTAACACTAACACAATTGGACATATATTGTACCTACAAAATAAACAGTTACACATACAGACACACTCATGCACACGAAACATACATTTACTGCACTTAAATAGAGAAAGGCTCCCATATTCACACAACACACGTACTATATGCTGTTTAAAAATTCATGCACGTTTGCCCTACACTTCTGGGACTCAGTGCAGGTACACTACAGTAGCTCCGTAGACTCGGCGGGGTGATGGTTGGAGTTTTAAAAAAATACACCAAGTTTTTAAGGGATTGGCCCATTTCCTCAGATTACTGAGAGAGAGACGACAGAGACACAGAATCATGCAAATGTAAGCATGCTAACACACTAAACATTATACCTGCTAAACAACAAAGGTGGGTACAGCAAAAGTGGAGCATTTAAGCATCGCCTTGTTTTGCCATCTGACTTAATGAAAACCAGTGAAAACTCTTTATTTACTATATCTACTATTTCTGATGTTTTGTTTTGTTATTCTGAAGGCTTTTTTAAAATAAATAATATATATCTGTGACGCGATTGTGCATTTTGTAAAATGCCTCTTTGATGCACACTGATGACATGATAGCTGGGTGTGACCAACTCTCTCACAGCTGACTGAGGTTAGCTAATTATGTGGTTGATTGAACACAACCTATATAAGCTGTGTGTGTGTGTGTGTGTGTGTGTGTGTGTGTGTGTGTGTGTGTGTGTGTGTGTGTGTGTGTGTGTGTGTGTGTGTGTGTGTGTGTGTGTGTGTGTGTGTGTGTGTGTGATGCCCTGATGAAGCCCAGCTCAGTGTGTTCAGAGACTCCTTAAATATATTGTCATCACCAAAGAGGATATACTGACAGGCAAATATCCCCCCCCCCAAAAAAAACTCCTTTAAATTGATGGCTCCACATGGTACAGTATCTGACGTGTGTGTGATGTGAAACAGGGCGGGCGGTGTTGGCTTGATGGAGTCCTGCATGAACAGTGACATGGGCAGAATGTCAGAGCCATATGGTGGCAATGAAGGAGCTGATTAATAGCCCGGATGTGTAAAACGGAGGAGCGCTTTTTTGTCTGAACTACTGACTCAGTGAGAGAGCATGCAGCGTACGTGTTGGTCCGTGTGTCCGTGTGGATGCTGAATACGGGTGTGTGTGTGTGTGGACGTGAATGCGTGTGTCATGTGTCTACCAGATGGAGCTCTTGACAGTGAACTGTTTCAGGGGAGGGGTGAGAGGCGACATTGAAATGATGTCACTCAGTCCTCTTCCTGTCTCCCCCTGATTAAATAAACTCTCTCTCCCTGTCTCCCTGTACCTCGCTCTCTCACTCTAATTCCATCAGATCCGGATCCCCTTGCGTACATTGCAGGGGCAGGTGGTGTGTGTGTGTGTGTGTGTGTGTGTGTGTGTGTGTGTGTGTTTGTGTTAGGAGCACAGGGGGTTAAACATGCGGATAAGTCAGCGGGTGCAGTAAATTCATGGCCTCTTCCATTTGACAAATGACTCTGTCATCCTCTCGCAGGGCAGCGGCCCTCCATCGACCCTCAAGGTGCCCTTCCTCACATTCAACTGCGACTGCGAGCATCAAAACCACAAGTGCAATGAACTTAATGAACAAATATGCAGCTGGTGTCTCTGGGGAGCACAGTTAATGCATCTCATTGTGTCCTACAGTACAGTCCTTCCACCTTTAGCAGGGTTGGCTGCAGAGGGAATCAAACCTTTAAAAGGGTTCAGTTTATGCTGACTTATCAGTGGGCACTGAGTGGGCAGAGGCGGTCAAAGACACATCAGCAGGAACATGGCTGTTGCTGGGATTAAACTCGTAACCACCAAAAATTATTAACAATTCTCTCGTGTATCTCCAAAACTTTTCATGAGCTAAGAACAACAGCACTGTTTTAGGCTTGTCCCAGTTGAATCCTTAAGTGGTTAGGCCTCTTAAAATGCATTTTAAGATGAGATAATGCAATTTATTTTAGAAGGGTTTTATCAGCCTGAAGTTGGAATTTGGCTTCTTCTTAAATACATGTAAACATCTCTGTGAACACACGCAAGGAAGGGTGTTATGGGTAATCGTAGTTCACAGAGGAGCCAATGCGCACACACCTCCAAATACGGCATCAAGGTGTTGTGCACACCCTCCCTCTGTCCCTCTCCAGCCATTTCACACTTCTTCCAGGTCGATACATATCTTAGGGACTGTCCAGACATGCCATTCTCTGTCCATCCACCAGATGCCCTCAGACTTTCCCACCTGTCCCAGCCATCTAACTCCTACATCCACCTGCTCACTTGTACATACCTGCCTGCCGACCTTTACCTTTTACCTGGGTCCTTTTAACCTTTGGGTCCTTGTCCTTGCTGCCTCATACACACCTGCATGACAAATTCACATTTTCTTCTGCTGATTTTCTGGAAATTTGGTTGAAATTTGCATTAAATTTGGATGGAAACCTGGCTATAGAGAAGAGTGAGATGCGATGTAGTGAAGGAAGTAGTTGTTTTAACTTGCATTTCAGTTTGACTGCAGATTGTAGAAACATGCAAATAAAATGAAGCTGGTGGTTAAATGTTGATGAACATTTTGTACATCAGCTTTTACTTGTTTTCCCTACCAAACGGCTCACATTAGAGATATTCAATTATTAAATGATTAGTCTCTCTAATATTGACTTTTTACACCCATTGCAGAAAAAGAGTGGATTAGATTTTCAAAGCAATTTTCAACTGCTCCATAACAGAACGTGGTTTAGCTGAGAGTGAGCGAATTATATTTAATGGCAAGGTGTGTGTGGGGGGGGGGGGGGGGCTTCCATTAGGGTTAGACATTGTTTGACAGCGGGGGAAATGAGAGTTGGTTTTGAGTAGGCGGGCGGGATGTGACTCCCTGTGTTGGAGAGGGATGAGGGGCTCCGTTTGATAGAGTTTGGTCAAAGTGGGCTGCTAGAGTTGAGCTTTACAGTTATGAAAGCAGCTCTGAAATGGAAGCGTGTGGGTGCCAAGAGCCTTGTCGAACACTCGCTTATCTAATTGCATGTCGACAAGTAGGGGGGATAAGAGAAAATTAGCTGTGTGCATGTGTGTGTGTGTGAGTGAGTGTGTGTGTTCATCCATCCCATGTCTATTGCAATCCCATCATATGAAATCCATATTATTGCCTGTGTGTTTTGTGGTTTCCAGTGCCAGCTCGTGCATTTGTTGTCACTTGCTTTGAGGATGTAATTAGGCTATTTATTCATGTAGTACAGTTCTTTTGCACTCTGTGTGTGTGTGTGTGTGTGTGTGTGTGTGTTTTTAATTCCCTCTCTGCATGTGTGTTCACTTCAGCTCGTACTGTACTTTCATGTGGATGAGCTCCCTCTCCCTCTACTGATAAGTGTAAATGGAGTGACTGGGTTTGGAGGCCTGGATAATTGATGTGGGGATTCAACACCACAGCTCCCCTGGTGGAGGGTCCCAGGTCAGCATCGCCGAAGAGCCGGCTCGAGTTTAACACAGAAAAGACATGTAAGAAAATACATAGCTTTGCTCTTTCATTGCCAAACAGAACAGACCCCCCTCCCCTCGTTCAACCTCTCTGCCACATTATATTACCTTGCACTCTCTGCAGAAATTGCATTACTTTTATTGGAACTTTTTTTTATTATTAAGTGTCACAGCACGGGTAGTACTGGTAAAATGATTTGTTTTAGGTCTGGGGGATTTAATTACCACTGAGACGTACGGCCGCACCGGCTACTAAGAGGCCACAACATACCTGATTGCCTTGGTTGCCACTCAACAAGAAACACGGATGTGCTTGACACGTTTTTCACCGTCGCTCCACTCGACTACGTCGGGCTCAGCCCCGCTCAGGTCAGACCCATGGCAGCATAGTTGCCTTTACTGATGTAAACATGTTCTGAACTCACCTGCTGAAGTAAAGTAAAGTTCTGAAAAGGAAGAGTCCTTGAAGTGATTTCCAGCCACACACGTCATGACGAGGTAGCCTAGCTTACTCCAGAAGCCCCATGCACAACAATATTATGTAAGACAGACTCTTGAAGACTGGCATCCAATCAAAAATGACAACCTGTGCCATTACTGTTAAGTTTCCTCAGCAGTAAAAGAAGTTAACTCCACATTGCAGGAAATTAGTGGCACGGTTTTTCCACAGTTTGGAATGACCACTTTAATTGCATTTACTGTGCAATGCCAATGCAATCCCTATCGGCAGAACAACATTGTTCGTCTGTGGCCTCTAAAATCCTTAGAAATAACTTTTACAGAAATTATTCATACGACTGTTTTATGATCTGCAACCGCAGTTATGATTTAGGTTAGGTTAAGGTTAAAAATAAAAGTAATGGAGCATTGGGTTAGTTAAGGCAGCTACTTTCTTGTGGTTTATGTTTACCACAAAATAAACATAAATATAGGTGGTTTAAGGAACCTAAATAAATGCTGTAATTTTTCTTGTGGGCACAGTCTCACATGGCATCCGTGTAATGACGTTGTGAGTCAAATTGATAACAAAAGCTCCTTTTTTAACATTTTACAATTGTAACTGTACATCTGGGAGCCGCATACAGCAGACCTGTAAATTATAGGACTGATTATTATGTATGAATATAAATATCCAGTAAATACAGTTATTCAACAACTGTTTCATGGATTAGGGCTTCAACATCCGTGAAGACTTATGCTGAACAGTTGTGACATGCATGACAAGAAAAGAAGCAGAAACCACTGGCTGACAGGAGTATTGGCATGTATGTGTGTGTTTCAGTGTGTGTGCATGCGCTCTTGTATTCCTATCTTTGTAAGAACCAATTTAAATTTTAGACACTGAGAGTGAGAACAAATTTGGAAAGTGATGGCCTTCACTTCTTCAGAGGCTGTTTAAGGGTTAAGACTTGGTTTTAGGATTATGTTAGGTTTAGGTTAGGATTAGGCTGAGGTTTGGGTTACGGGCTAATGCATTATGTCAATGACAAGTGTAGAAATCCAAACGTGTGTGTGAGTGTGTGTGTGTGTGTGTGCACATGGAGAAGATGAAAGAGAGATTCAGACACACGTCCCTTCCAGTTTTTTCTCTCCCCCCACCTCCTTCCTCTCCTTCATGCAAAATTCAGTAATGAGACGTTCAGGTGCTTGAGTCCTACTTCTTCACCTCCACTTAACCATTTAATGTGAGAATTTAATGTGTTCATGTTTCCTTCATTACTACTACCGGGGGTGAAACAGGAAGAACATGAGATCAGGTGTGCATCTATGTGCTGTGTTTGGAGTTAAAATTGATGTATGTGCGCTGTGCCTCGGAGAAAACTGTGTGTTTTATGTGCACATGAATGAGCAGTGCTTGACAGGAGCTAACCCCTGAGAGGTTACATGAGATCACGCTCGTGTGCATGTATGTGTTTTGCACGAGTGCGCATTTGCGTGTGTGTGTGGATGCACACTCGTACATACATATGCACAGAGGCATCTCAGTTTGTTTACCTTGGCTGTACATAAGAAACACATGCAAGCTTGTTGTCTTAAGGCTCGTGGTGTGGGAGTAGCCCTGCTAAGCCCTCATATCATTCATCTCATGGAAGACGTGGGCCTTGATTCCTTTGTTTAATTAACCACCGAAGGATGCCTCTGGGACAAATCTCCAACTGTCAGTTCTTCATAAGATCATCTGAGCAAAACTGCAGCATCGAATTTAAAGTGATACTCCACCCATAATCTGTCTTTTGAGCCTAACATACCTGAAATCTGTTGGCTTGAAAATGTGTAGTCTTTGGAAGCTGGTGGTGTCAAAACAAATCCTATTCCACTTCAGCTCAGAACATTTCACCGCACTCTTTTATAATTTACCTCCTTAGTGTTCAAACTAGTTAATATCAAATGAAGAAATGGCTGAACATTTGCATCAGTTGAGACGGGTCACTTCATTTTCATTTGTGTTGCATGAGCAACTGCAGGGCATCGGATGTCGACATTAATCTCATTATACCCATGAAACCTAGTGTTTTGGAGTCATCTCCTGTAGTCGACTACTGAACTAACCGAGCTCCTAAATTCAAGTAAACTGCCTGAAATCTGCATGGTGTGAATGTGCCTCCAGGCCAGTGGTGTGAAGTGACTACGTACATTTACTCAAACACTGTACTTAAGTACAATTTTGAGGTACTTTTTGTACTTTACTTGAGTATTTCCATTTTGTGGTACTTTATACTTTTTACTCCACTACATTTATTTGATAACTTTAGTTACTAGTTACTTTCCAGATTCAGATTAATGCTACAAAATGTACTCAACAAATAAACTATGATATTATTATATCAGTAAGACATTATTGATCATTGTTGAATTTTATAAAATGACATTTTCAATACTGTGAGCAAGTCAGAAAAACTATATTTCATACAAATCCAGAGATGATCTCAAAACCTGAGAAAATAAAAGCAAAACTATCAGCATGGCTAGATACCACAAGAGGTAAGAGAGAAGTAAAGTGAGGTTTTTTGTGTTCTGGTTGAACCAACGCTTCAATGTGTGTATCTACCGATCACCATGTTTCAGTTTAACAGGCTGATGGTGGCATAACACAACAGTCCTCCTGTTTATTTTTGTTCTTATATCTCATTGTAAGGAGTCATTACAGTTACAAGTCAGTTGCAGTGTTCGACCAATCAATCCACGGGACCTGTTTCAGTTCCAGTTGCTTGCATTATCAATCAGAAGCTTTGTCCCCTCTCATTGGCAGCGGCCCTGACTACACTGACGTATCGGCCCTGTTTTTTCACTTTACCACCTTGCAGAAACCAAACCATGACCTTACAAATAGATTTTCTTGATAGAATGAGACAAAACCAGTGTCAGCTGAAATTCTGCTGTAGCCGTTGATTCGCTTGAGCAATCGTCTCTTATCTCCTGCAGGGCCAGAGCAGCGCTGCTGGCTGTAACCTCGCAGCAAAACACATTTGCTTTCTCAAGGCTGGAGGTACAAAAGAACATGTTTTACTTTAATGGCTTATGCATTTTTAAGCATCTCTTCTACTAAGTGCAAGAGTCTCCAAAGGTATTTGTTTTTTTATATCTCGAATCTCATCTGTGTCCTGCAGTCCAGCTCAGCGATGTCAGACCCCCAAGGGGAGGGGGGAAGACCGGAGTGTAAGGAGTGTGTGTGTGTGTGTGTGTGTGTGTGTGTGTGTGTGTGTGTGTGTGTGTTTGAACATTTATATATTCACATACTACATGCAAATGTGCTGTGCTTGTAATGTTATTTCTTAGCCACGTCTTTCTTCTTCTTTCTCTTAGTGTTCCTTGGTGCCTCTGCTTTAAGGTTCAGGATCATCAGTAAATCACTGCACATTACTGCTAACAATCAATTAGTGCAGTTGATTAATCCAATACAGCACTACCCCATTTTTAGCCACACTAGCAGCATGGCTCTAGTGATAGCAATGTCAGTCTGTATTTTGGTCCACCACTTTGGTCAACACTGAAATATCTCAAAACCTATTGGATGGATTTACATGAAATGAGATGACATTCATGGTCCCCAGACAATTAATCTTACTGACTTTTACTCAGGCGCCACCGTGAGGTTCACATTTGTGGCTTTGAGTGAAATATCTTTAACTACCGGATGGATTGCCATGAAATTTGGTACAGAAATCCCCCCCCCCCCTCAGGATGAAATGTAATAACTGTCCAATACTTTGGTTTATGTATAATAAATTAAATCGATAATAAATATATATAAAACTAATTACATTTCCCATCAGCCTCAACTGTAGTTTGTGTGTAGTGCTAATTAGCAAATGTTTGCATGGTTACACACTAAACTAAGATGGTGAACATGGTAAACATTATACCTGCTAAACTCCAACATGTTAGTTTTGTCATTGTGAGCACGTTAGCCTGCTGCCGACCCGACAGACGTAGGGTGTCGGGAACGAAAATGGGTGTCGTGCACCACAGTTGATCATTTGTAGTGTATCATAGTGGATGATACCTTTTGCCTAGTATGACAAATTCCACCATGTGTTCCGTGACGTTGACCAGTAGGAGCTAAGAGCGCTTTTCTGCTGTACACTGTAAACATGGCGAAGCGCAAGAGGAATGATGTTGTGTAACTGTGAAACGCAGGAAAGGTCACAGTCGTTTTTTCTTTTCTTTTTTAGGCTTAGACACAAGACAGCCAGTATCCTATATACCGCTTTGGACGCTATTGTTTGTTTACATTTTTGTTCCCAGAAGTTCGTCTCTAGCTCCAGTCATAAAAGACGACAAGCTATGATTAGCCGGGGACCAACGGTGTAGTCTGTCATGTCTCTCGGCCAAGTCACAGCAAGAATTTATGACTCTATAATTACCTAATCTGACACAGTGACCGCCTTAACAGACAAAAATATTGTGTAGTTTGAACCCGGCATTAGTCTTGTTTACCTGTGACCCACTCAGGCAGCAGTGAAATGCCATCATTGATGTTGTTGTGGTATTTCTAATATTCTGCCTCCCTGACGTGAGTAATTATAAAATCAAAAATCACTTTTCATCATAAATCAGTTAAACACATTCATAAACTACAGGCTCAAAAATGACCATAAAGTGGAATCAGCACCTCTCTGACACTGTCAGCAAAAAGTGAACATTTTAATCTTCTCAAAAAGAGAGAGTTTATTGCACTAGACGGCACAGAACAACATCACAGAATCACAGAGTTGATTTAGGTACCAATCACATACCAGGTGTGGTGACCACTGGCTCCTCAAATATAGTCTTTAAAATTACTTTCTGCCTTTCTCTTTTAGCCTCTTGAACTCTTATCTTGCCTTGTCTTTCCAAGCAGCTTTTCTCAAGGATGTCACAAGGTCTGTGTGCTCACTGGTATGGAGATTAAGATATCAGCATGCTGCAGTATATTTGGATAAGGCTCGGGAAATTAATAGTGGACAGAAATCACCAACTGTCTTCAGGCCTTCGGGGAAGAATCATGACCTTTCACTCGTTTAGCTGAACCAGGGAATTTTACCTTGAAACTATAACAGAAATATGCTATGTGAGCACCTCTTGAAGGTCAGCTGAGGCACAAATTCACTGCAGGCAAAATTCTGAATATGTCCCCAGACAATATGCTGTTTTATTTAGAAAAGGCTGAAATGAGACAGCAAGGTCACCTGGGGAAATCAAGAAACACAAAATAAAGATACTGATGAAGTGAGTCAGTGTCTGTACATAATAGAAATACAAAAGGACATTACTCAGGTTAATGAACGTTATGTTACTAAATTTGTTACTGCTTGGATTTGACAGTGATGAAACAAAAAGCAGGTGATCTTTCAGAAACAGAAAACAGTCCTCACAAATATATGGATATGTGAGTGTTATGAAGAGACTCAAGGTTAAGAATCAACGGCAATCCAATTATCCTGCTCATAAAAACATCCAGAAAGCTTTGCTGCTGAATTTTATCGTCAGAGCATTTTATTAAAGTTTTGATATATATTTGATGATTCTTAGTTTAATCAATTATTAAGCTGTAGTTCAAAGTGAACGGATGTGCATTCAAGAATCAATATGAATTATAAAAAGGTAAGGGTCATAAATATATGATTGAAGCATGTAAACATGTAGGTTTTGTAACTTATAAAGAGAGCAAATGTATCATGTTCATACAGATCTATATACATTCGTATCTATTAGCCGCCCAAATCGAGGACAGTCTCGACCAGCTGAGCTAGTGTGTCAGTTTCTTAGTAGTTACTCTGTTGATTAAATCATCAAGTAATCAAATTAATCAAGTAATCAAATCTAAAAATCCCCCCAATTGATGGAGCACAAGGTTGTATAAGAAACCACAGACCTCCACAGAACACACAATCTGATTAAGTCCCTCCCAAACCCAATTTGTCTGCTGTTAATGAAAATGAATGTAACCTGCCTCTACACACTGTTTCAACAGCATGATGGTAAAGGAGGCAGAGCAGCATAGCTAGTCCAATCACGTTTAGCTAAACGTAAACACATATCCCCGCTGTCAGCGCAGTGTTTAAGTGTAAATATCACCTTATTTCCATTTTTCTATTTTAGATTGAGGCTCTTGTCTAGAGCAGCTTACAAAGACAGTCACAGGGAGGAGGCCTTTCTCAAGATTTTGTGACTACTGATTCTGAAAAATATCAGAAGCACAGGTTAAAAAAAAAAAGTCATGGCTCTGACAGCTGAGCTGGACAGTTACCTGTCACCGAGGGCGTCAATGTGTCGACAGCTGTAATGAGATTCATCCCTAAAAGCTGAAATGCAGTCACATGTGTGTGTGTGTGTGTGTGTGTGTGTGTGTGTGTGTGTGTGTGTGTGTGTGTGTGTGTGTGTGTGTGAGTCACTGACTTGTATCTGACATACCTGTCATAACGCTGATGACACACTTGCCAATCACAGGTAATGACACCACAGGAAGAACTCAGTCAGCGAACATCCCGGGTCTCGACTGTCACAGATTACTGACACTCTGCTGAGCTCTGAAGGACTCCTTGACATGAGGGAATTACCTCTCTGAGCTGTGAACGATACCCTGAAACATGAGGTCAGGACGCAGGCCAATAATACTTTATATTCACATTCAGAAAAGAACAAAATATTTTGTTCCTTGCTCTCATTGTACAGCTCATTATACAACTTGCCCTCACTGTGAACCAACATTTTCATTTACTTATCAGTGTGCAAAAGGTGCTGAGCTGCAGGCTTATTTTATGCATTTCTCTATACACAGTTCTGTCATGGATTTTACCACAGATGAGCAGCGCGAAGTGTTGTCTTAACAAGTGCAATGAATCCAGTATCTTGCTGGGGAAAGACATTTTTTATTATTTTTTATTGGAGCATCAATTACTAGTAAGCCTGTCAAGCTTTCCGTTCTCGCACGGCACATATGCAGTTTACATTGACAACAGTGGCAGATTTACCACCTGAAATTCATAGTTATTTTTAAATCGCTTTATCCTTGACTTCATACAGAGGCAGACAAAAGCAGTAAACTGTCAATTTTGCCAGCTGAAATGAAAACTGGCTAATAAAGCTAATGTTAGCTCCATGAGGTTGCTTTAAAACACTGTCTCCGGCTGACTTTTTAATGTTTCCCTGACTTATTTTAAAACAGTAATCTTAGGAAAGGGGTCTTAAATATGCACTTGATGGCTACATACATGATTCATGCTAAAAGACTGAGGCTAATGCTACATATGCTAAAAACCAGCATCCTCACCAGTTGATGATCCATGTAGAAGGAAATAAAAAATGTTCTTGTATTGTAATGGACAGCTAATCCTAGTATTTATAAGTTTGATAAGAAAAATGTAAGATTAGACTGTTATCTCACTCCAACATAACCGTATTCGGCCTCACTTACACACACTAGTTTTCACTTTTAACGTTACAAGCGTAAAGGCTTTTAGGATATGAGGACTAACTGATGTGTTTGGCAAACATAACATAATGCCATCTAAGGTGAGTTTGGCAAGAGTTGCTGGAGTTGCTGGAGTCGTAAACCTCCCCTAAGGTTGGAAAATCTGTGTTCAAGGGAGAACGGTCAATTACTGTTGTTCAACTTGAATGATTGTTCATGTTTCACCCTTTATATAAAGTCACCAACTGCAGATAGTGATGGAAGAAATAAAACAACCCA
Source organism: Macquaria australasica (assembly GCA_005408345.1). Lineage (NCBI taxonomy): Eukaryota > Metazoa > Chordata > Actinopteri > Centrarchiformes > Percichthyidae > Macquaria > Macquaria australasica. The sequence continues at coordinate 3,667,706 of SEMN01000007.1, forward strand.
TAAAATATTACACACTGCAGCATTTCCTGAATTCAGCACTAACTAAAAATCATGTAAACTGAACAAATGCCTCTGTAATAAAGTGCTTGTTTTCTATATGCAGTCTGTGCCCATCTATGCTATTATAGCTGTGAAATGGATTTAACCAAAGAGGTTTTAACATCACAGCTTTTTGTTGGCAATAGTTCAAAAGGTCACCCTTGGAAGAAAAATCAAACAACAAACTTTTTAGTGGAATACTGATTTGTCATGGGAATGATATTCTGAGGAGCAATTTCACTCGCCTGTTTCCCCTTTATGGTAAATTAGAGCGTGGCAAGTCTTATCAAGTGCATTTCAGGACACGAGACTCATTGTGAATACTGATGAGAGCGAGGGAGGTGCAACGTCTCCGCCCCAAAACTGGAGCTGAGTCAGTAAAAGGTAAATCCACTTAATGTAGGAAATCATTCCTAACCAAATATTCAGTGCTTGCTCAGTCTGGTCTGTGTTAATGCCCAGGATATATCTGTATGTATCTTATTATAATATTTCTGTACCCATTTCTGTGCACGTGCTGGTTCAACCAAATGTGATTATATAATTATACAGTGATGCATTTTTTATTTCTAGGTGTTGCTATTTACATCTGTAAATATGTTCATTAGAATAGCCAGACATGCATGCCCACCATGCATTTATGCTCTCGCGCTTGGCTGTAAAAGTACAAATCTAATGAGCTGCAAACATCTGCAAATCAGTCTGCAGGCAACGAGCAGGCACTCATTCTAGCCCATTAGGGGGCAATCTGTGAAATACACAAAAATATTTGAATGTTAAGTGGAATTTCACTCTAAAGTAAATGTGTGCAGTAACCTTTCCTGTCAGGTAAACCTCTTATAAACAAGCAGCACAACATTGAACTCAACTTTCATGTTTCCAGGATGATGGAAGTGGTTATGAAAGACAGCTGATTCAATACGTGGAACTACACTGTGCTTTATAAGTTGTACCTTGTACATGTGCTGTAGGTCATGGTTGCACAATTCAAGTCTCGCAAACTATTTTCTGTTTCCTAATTACACAAACCTGCCTCTTCGACACAATTACCTCACAGTTCGATAGAGCCAGATGGTAAAGAACCACTCTCTGGAAAAGTATTTAGCATGGAAATGACATTTTTTAACCTAACAACATCTCAGCTGCCATATTGTCTTGTTATGAACTCACATGAGCATACTGTGCATGCAGCTTTTTTCCCCTCAAGGGCATTTTGACATATAAGCCACTCTCCTCCTCAGCTGATAATTACCATGACATGAGGACATTGTTTTACGCTTTAAGTTTTATTAAGTGTAAAAGACTTGGGTTGGGAAGACAAGGGGTGAACACAAGGGCACACGTGGTAGCTGCCCCACCCTTATTCTGTGCTTTATAGCTTTTATTTGCTTTTTTCAAACTCAAAAAGAGTCACAGTAGCTTTTACAAACTGAAAATAAATGTGGCTTGAAATGATTGAAATGTCCTGTGTGTATACATGCTTATTCTTTAATGAAAAGAGGGCATTTACTCCATTTTCAAGATCAAATTTCTCAACTGGGCAGAGTGAGTAACGAGTAATAAATTGTGCGTGCCAAGTGGGAATCATGTCATAGTATGAGCAATCACTTTTCCAGCCAGAGCGCCAGGGAGTGGACGACAGATACAGTAATTACTGTTTTCTGAGTGAATCCCGTAGGGACCTGCTGGGTAAATAATGCAGAGCTAATTGACTGGAACTACTCCCAATTGATTGAGATACTGGAGCCAGTGAAATAAACTAGAGAAGTCACTGCCATTGCTGTGTGAGAGAGAGACATTAGGTAAAGACTCAAAAGGAGTGCACATACACACACATTCTTCTTTAATGTCTTTTTATTGAAAGGAGCAATAGTATATCAAGCATAAAGTTCTTCCCTTTTCACACCTGCATGACTTCACAGCTAACCTTCACACCAACCTGCTGGCCAAATAAATAAGCAAATTAATATTTTTTTGATTAATAAATGTCTGCACCACAAAACTGTCTGGCTTTTCAGTGTCACAGCTGTACTAGACTTAGGAGAGGCCTTACCAATTTGCTCCCAACTATGTAGTGATTAACCTCACCCAGAGGCTGTAAATCAGCCTGGCACGAGTCGGATAAGAAAGAAGGTTCAGGGCACAGATGCAGCTTCTGCACAACTTACGTCCTGGCTAGCACTGCATCATTTCCCCAGAAGACAGACTGGCATTGTGGCCAGTCTGGGCCATGTGCACTCAACATTTGCGTGCTTGCCAGAGTAGAGAGCTTGTTTGCTCAGCTGCTGTTTTTTTTTTCTTGAAACTGGCGAATGTGCGAGACAGCATTTTATTGGTCATTATTCTGCTGCACTGATAGCAAATCTGTTCAGAGTTTCCAGTTTGGCAGTCAAATGCCTGTAGTCATGACAAGTGTTGTATCCAAAAATCCTCAGAAATAACTGTTTGACTAGAAATTCCACTTTATTGGTTGTTTTCTTTACTTTAATATTCCTCCAGATATAAACTACAACCTATATCAGTGATATAGCAGTGGTACTCATACCGCAGGGGGTACTTCTGCAGTTTTGCCAGGTGGGTACATTGAAATATTGAGTGGCCCAACAAATTTGATACAATAGAATTTCCAATTTGATGAAAAAATATATCCACATTGAGTCCAGCTACCTGGACAATGTTGCATTGAAGAGTGTATATAAACGGCTTAGTTAGCAGAAGCGAGCAGAAAAGCTGAAACAGTAAGCTAATGGATAAATAGCTGAAATATGGTTTTGAAATAGTTAACGAGCCAAAAGTAATGGGTAAATGGTTGAAATAGTTAGCTAAAAGTAACAGATAAGTGGTTGAAGTAGCCAAAAGAATCGATAAACAGTTTAAATAATTAGCTTAAAGTATGGTTGAAATAGTTAAAGTAACAAATAAGTGGTTGAAATAGCAAAAAGTAATGGGTGAACAGTTTAAATAGATAGCTTAAAGTATGGTTGAAATAGTGAACGAGCCAAAAGTAATGGGTAAATTCCGTGAAGCACTTGCAGCCTCCTTACTTCAAGAGAGTCGCTCTAGCAGCCGCCGTTGTCTTATCTCAGCTCTTCTGGGAATTGCTTCCTAGCATCTGTGTATAATAAAAGTTTGAATTATTTATCAAATTTAGTGCGCATGAAACCTCCACCGCTCAATCAGCTGTCACAGCACTGTGCCGAATAAGTCTGTGTGCTCAGCTAATCAAATGCATTTGTGTTGGAAGCAATTTAATTTGATAGGATACACCTGAACAAAGCTCGGAAATGCTGATCGGTTGGGGAGAATATTAAAGCCAATTGAATTTGGCACAGACATGCTGTGGGTTAATAAATCTGAGGGAGACTGGAAGTCGGAGTCAGAAGTTTGAAAAGCAACCAGCAGTGTTTCTTGTAATATTTTCAGAATTTGGACGCTTCTCATTTGCAGATGTTTGTGTGCATGTCTTATAGTTTGCCTCTTCTTGTGCTGAGGAGTTTTACACTTTTAGCCTTCCGATTCAACCAGACAATGATTAGCTGACGTCTCTTGTGTCTAGACAAAACTTCCCTATCTAAAAGTTGTGAGGATGATGGCAATCAAGAAGAGGAGCTGAGACATCTTCGTGTCCCAGAAAATATGTAAATTTTCTGAAAATATGTAAATTTCCAGGGACACGAACGAGTCTTCATTCTCAAGCCTCTCTTTGAAGATTACTAAATTATCCCACATGATATTTACTGAATGTGTTACTTAGGTAATCCAGAGAGGGAAGATGAATTAATATGGTGAAGACAAAATGTGTGAGCAATGCGAGGCCTTTTGGAAGATCAAAGGTTTTAGTTTTAGTAGGCCGAGGTTATCAAGTGCTGTAGCCTGTTTTCTTCCACATATCAAAGACAGGATGACCTCTTTGTCACTCACTGAAGGTCTCACCTGAATCAAGGCTTGTAGCAGAGCTGGTGTGTGGGAGAGTGACAGGAAAGAGTGCGATTTTATTTGAATGACTGAAGAACAATACGGCCTACAGCTTTGCAAAGAATCAAAAGGAGACACAGGACACCTCTTTTCTGCAACCATATTCTTAAGTTTGTCACTAAAAAAATAATCAAAAAAGATCACTCTTTCTTTAATCTTTGCTTCACTGATGCCTGTAATAATACGGCTCTCAGGCGTAGCATTTAACTTCACACATTCAGGGTTTCCTTTTTGCCTAGTATCATTTGTAGACAGATGAAGTCACACATTTAGGCAGGAATGTCTTCTCCAAGCAGTGCTTTTCACTTATTAAAATATCAATCAAATATTTATTAGACAAGCACGCTTTTCACAAGAGACACGAACGTGCGCATACATTTTCAGTCATGTAGCAGTTGGACTCAGACCATAAATGATTCTGTCTCCTTGACTTACTCTTCACTAAAGCCACTAAGGAAAAGATTCCTTCCATTTAAAGCAAAGAAAGCCCTGTGAAGACAATTACTCATTCAAAGCAAGAGCAGCCGCTTCCGAGGTGCGTATTTGCTAATGTGCACTGAGTGATTTCATATTCACAGTGGTAGGATTGTAATTCAGAGGGTTTGAAAAAGTCTTGGTGGGAAAACCCAATTAGGATGCCAAGAAGGGGCATGTAATAAGATTCTGTCACTCTGTAATGGAGTGACAGGGCTGGTAATAAGGCGGGCACATGTTGAGCTCTCACTCTGAGCAGATTTCAATCAGGGTCGTCCCGGGAGGCATGACCTGCCTCGATAAGAGGATACAACACCCTCCCCTGCTGGTTAGATAACTGTGAAAGAAAGCGCTATACCTTTTTAAGAAATATGGTTCATTGTACAGTCTCTACTGTCCACAATAAATGTACAATAATTATCTGAGAGGGCTTAAACATTTCATAAAATATACATGATCGACTAATAATCGCCTAATCTAATGCTGCAATGATTAAATCGTAAATCAATTTGTCAGCAGCCCAAAATAAATTAAGACATAAATACATGAGTAATAAATGAATATTGGCTGTTTTGACAACCCATTAATGATTAAGTTATTTATTCCATGAAAAACATTTGCTCGTTTCAGCTTTTCTCTGTTTTATACAACTGTAAATCGAAAACTTTGGGCATCACACACATCATTTTGGGATCTTATAACTTGTGATGGGCCTTTTGTCATTGTTTGTGACATTTTAAAATGTAAGATTAAGGATAGTGTAGAGTGATTGACACTTATTCTATAATAATACTTATTAATATTCTTTAGTTGTAACCCCAGTAGCTACATGACACACACACACACACTTGAAAACTCCAAATAAACTTGTTTTAAGTGTTAAAGGGCAGCATGAACAAGAAAGTTATGGTATTGTCTAAACTTTCTTCAAGCCAGGCTCTGCACACCCACACATGTTCAGTTATCAGCTCAAGAAGGTGTGTGGAAGTATGCAGAGTCTGGAGGTCACTGGACTCCCAATACTATCAATAAGGATGCAGGTGCAACAAAACATACCAGAGAGTGAGGGAAATGTCAGTCAAATACAGTCTGAGCACGCCCACGCAGTCTTGAGAAGAGGTTTAGTTAGCCAAAATATTTAAATTACCTGTAAACATATCCTGAAAATCTATTTTCTCAATCATCTTCTTTGAGTGATGGCGTGCTACACGAACACACAATTTTCTTCCGAGTTGGAGTTATTTCGTATTTTTATCTGAGATTTATCTGAGTTTCAGCTGAAAGAAGAAGTGATGTAACTTATGCCTGTGCACCGGATGGAAATTGTAGGGCCACTGCTGATGATGCCAGGCCACTGTCAATCAAGTCTGATCAAACCACACCCACACAGTCCTGATGAAGCAGATTGGCTATGTTTTTGAATGTTAAACTTTTAATAAATAATACATAATGATGATTTTTCACCAAAAAACTTTTACTTTGATTGTTGCTTATTTAGTAATTAATATTCACACCTGCATTAACTGATTTTTTTGACCAGTGGAAACAAACTCTGACATATTATCCCCGCATAAAGTGGCTATAGCAAACCTGCTAGCAAATAGTTCCCTATTTAAACATCCAGCAGATATGGAGCAACATTAGCATTCATGTGGAGTCGTGCTTCTGTCCACCTGCTGAATGTCAGTCCAATATTTACTCTTCTTGTAGCTCTATTTTTGGTCTCCACTAACTCCTGAGAGGAATATCTGGTTCTTTAGCTGCTAAATGCTCCACTACTTTAATGTTATCAAAAAAAAAAACTCAAACAGCTACTCACAGTTTCATAAAATACATTCTGAAACCTGACTCACACCATTACCTCATAACTTCTGTTGCAATAAACACTGTAAATTGGGACCAGGATCAATAGATAGTGTGATAAAGTGACTGTACATGTAATTAACTAACTCATGAAAGTGGATTTAGTGTTAAGTTACTCTTTAAGATTTGAAACCAAGTTTTCCAGAGCTTTAAAGGGAAACTCCAGTATTTAAAAAAAAAATTAGAGGGCGAAATGACTAATACTTACCATTAGTTTTGGAATTGGTCCAGTAGATCGCCTCCGCCGGTGCAATTGCTCACAAGGATTACGTTGCAGCCACTGCAGCCTGTTCGCGGATGCCAGCAGAGGCGATCTACTGGACCAATTCCAAAACTAATGGTAAGTATTAGTCATTTCGACCCCTTAAAATTTGTAAAAATAGGGCGCAAGTTTCCCTTTAAGATACTTAAAGTTCTTTCCAGGACTTTCTTAAAACAAGCTAAACATTCTCTAATTATTAACAATTTCCATGAAGAAAATGTATTTAGCAGAAACTTTTCCATCACGCTGTTTGGTTTATCAGCAAAAAGTAATTATCAAACTCCATGTGGTATGATTCTGAACTAGATTTAGGTGAAAAGTGAGAGCGCAGCTGAAATTAATTAAACTTTCTCTCAGAGAAACAAACGGCATTCTTTTATTGTTCAGGTTTATCTCAAACATTGTTTTGAAAAGATTTTAATTTGTAAATAACTTTAGTTCATAACACTGCTGACAATGTAAGTGGGGGGTGAAAACAAGGCCTCCGAGATTGAATTGCTTTTAGTGTATGCAGGTTTTCCATTAAAAGTAAAAAAAAAAAAAGTATTTTTCAAGCAGAGAATGCTTTCTTTTTTAGAGTTACCAAAACTTATTCTTACACTTACACACAGAAATAAAGAGAACTTGAACTGTTGTGTGGTGACTCATGGAGAAAGCAAAGAAAGAAAAGCAATTGAGATTCTACAGGGGAGAGCTAAGCGCTATTTACCCAGGCTGCCCAGAGCGAGCCTGTGGGCACAACACAGTTGACACCACGAGTAAATGATGCCCACTCCGATCTCTCATGGTGATCAAAAGGGAAACTTTAAAAATCTGGTAGGTTCTCTCATGACCAATTTGGACATTTTCTGTAGAATAAAATATCACGTGGTGCTTGAACACTTTTAGATTATCTAATTAAAAGATGTGTGTGATATTTCTGTGTGTTTTGAAGAGTAATGTTGCTGATATGTGTGAACAAAAGAAGTGGTGAGCATTTACATTAAGAGTGTCCATTGTCCAGCGAGAGAGGGAAACTCCCACTCCACCTTGTTCAGTAGTTTGATGGTTTCTTCATCAGTGAGAGCAAACTCACTTCACACCTTCAAAGTGATATTAGCTCATAGATACAGATGTATTCATAGCTGCTGGTACCTGTAAATGACTGTATCCATGTCAAGAGGTCAAAATACAACGGCGCTGAATCCTCTCTACCCAAATGATCTCTCAATTCGCCAAGCTAATGGCGCTGTGCTTTAGAGAACCGACAATTTTTTGTGCTCATTGACTATGGATGAGCATCTGGTCAATGTGGATGTGTGATCCGATCGCTGTGCTCCTCCTGAGAGCATCTCGCTGTGTTTCCCTTTGCACAAAGATAAAACATGCAGACATATAGAGCCCACAGAGTCACGCTCTGCACACACATCTGGCGGCATGAAAATGCAACTTTAGACTATATGTGACAATGACTCGAACTCTTATAAACATGAAGGAGTCTAGCAACTGGAAAAGAGACTTTTAATAGTGAACAGAGATCACACTGATTATTAATGGTTTTGGACTGTTAAAATTTGCGAATAGGTCTCTTTTAAGGGTAGATAAATAAATAATAATTCAACAATATCAACATCTGACCGGTTTTGATGCTGGTGTATCTGATGGACTTCATACAGTACTGTCAGTGCTGTGATAATAAACCCAGGGGAATTAATGGGTTACAGCTGCTTGCTGTACTTCATAAAAATTTTATTATGAAATAAAGCTTGATTGGATCTGCAGTGAGTCTACAAAATGGAAAAATGTAGCCTTGGATCCATGCACTTAGCCATTGTTAAAAGTATGTAGTCATAGAAAGTAACATTAGTGCATTCACTCAAGTACTGTACTTGTACTTAACTTGAGTTTTTATACTTCTACTCCACAACAGTTCAAGAGGAAATATTAGACTTTTACTCCACTACATTTAATTGACAGCTATAGCTACTAGTTACTTTGATTTTATATACAAAACGTATCAAATATGATGCATCGTTAAAGATGAAACTACCCAACAGTATATAAAGAAGTCCACCATGCTTACATGTTAATGGGATAATTGCTAATAATCCAATAATATATAATATATAAGAATATGACAATGGCCATTCCGCTCCATAATGAGAACTTTTACTTTTGATTCTTCAAGTGCATTTTACTGACAATCAGTGGTGGAAGTAAAGTAAAAGTAGCTAAAAATACTTTACTAGTAAAAATCTTACCTTTTTAATTTGTTAAAGTAAAAGTTAAAGTACAGAATCAGCAAAATGTACTTAAAATATCAAAAGTAAAACTAATTGTTAGATAGAATGAGCCCTGTCCGTGTTAAAATGTTATATTATTGGACCATTATTATTGATGCATTAACATGTAAACAGTACTTTAATGTTGTAGCTGGTTGAGGTGAAGCTTTTTAACTTTTTTTATATATGTTTGGGTAGTGCTATAATGATGCATTGTGTTTTATAAATGGATCATGTGTAGAACATTAATCTGAAAAGTAAGTAGAGCTGTAGCTGTGAAACAAATTCAATGGTAGCATAAAATGGAAGTACTCGGATCTCATCCACTTCAAGAAAAGTTTTTAGCATAATTCAGATGTGAAATTAGTCCAGGCTTACAAACATAGCATGTTGACCTTCATTCCACCAAGGAAGTGCAGTTGAAGTGAAAATTAGACTAATCCATTTCCCAAGCACACATTAATGACAGAGGGACGAGCAAAACAGATTTTCCTATACAGTTGAATCCATCATTATACAGTATTATGTCTGTGGGAAAAATGGTCTGTGATTTATTCTTCCCTCCATCATTTATCTGAGTTAATTTCATCTTAAAGTGGACGGAAGTCATTTTGTACTGTCAACGAGTTACATAATCAAATTTCTGTCTTGTTCTATTCTTTGCAGTATGACTAATTAGCTCTGGACATCCTCAGATGTGTAATGTCTGGACAAATCGTCCGCCTCTAGAGCACTTCCATCTTGATAGCCACAATCAAGACAAAATCAACTGATGTGCCGCTGACCATGCTGGTAAACAGCGTGACCTCTGTTGGTGTCAGGACAACTAAAATAATTAGCTGAAGCTGCAGCCAGAAGAGAAGGTTAAGGGCTTTGATATCAAGTGAACAGAGGAAGGAATAAAGTACGTTAACCTACCAGCCAGGGTTTGAAAACCACCAGAGGCTTTTGTCTGGAGTTTCCTTTACTCTGAACTCTTGCCCTCCTGAAATTTGCTTCAGAACAGAAACAACTCACATTCACATTCAGGGTTTTAATTTTTGATGAATGTTGGTTTAACCATCTCAGCAGGTGACACATGAGCTGCTGATGCATTTTGCAGGCTGAAATACCTCAGGGTGTTGAAATGTTGAGTCACTCAGCAAATAGTCGACTGGAGTCCCAAAGAAAAGGTGATGCAGCATTTCTATATGGAAAAAGGATTTACTCACTGACTCTCTTGTGATTTCAAATAATTTATTAAGCAGTTGTAATATGAAGTTTTATCTTACCTTTTATATTAGCAATAATACATGTCCCCTGATGTCAGCATCCCTGCTTTCCCAAATATTTGTTTTACATTTTAATAAATCAGTTCATGATGAAAGAAAGTCTGTAGTCCAAAATTGATCTGTGATTACATTTTGTCACCCATGCGTATAACGGGCCAAGAGGTAAAAATAGTTAAAATTGTACAGTAGTAAACATACAACTCAAATGAGCATTCAAATAAACAAATATTCAGTACAAGTGATAATTAAATATAGTGACTTGTGTATCAGGGATTTTATGATTTTTTTTATCCAATTCAGGGTGATTGACCGTTCGCTAAACCCTGTCCCCCTTATACTGTTACACCTGTCAAGCTTTCATTCTCGCACGGCACATTTAAAATAACAACGGTGGCAGATTTATTTCCAAAACAACGGTTCCTTGATTTCACAAAAGCAGGTTTCTCATTTCTAGTTGACAACCATTGATTTTGCCAGCTATACGTTAGCTACCTAATTAAGCTATACGTCAGCTCTGTGAGTTGTCTTCAGGGGATGCCTCTCCAGCTGCCTCTCTTAAAAATGATGTAAAAGGGGTCTTAAATATGCACTTGGTGGCCACATACATGATATTGTGCGCTAAAACTTACGGGTCCCACGTAAAAAGTCAGCATCCTCACCAGCTGATGATCCATGCAGAAGACATGGAAATAAAGAAACAGCACTGCTCTTGTGTTGCAGTGTAGAGCTAGTTAGTCCTAGTACCTGAAGTCTGACAAGGAATAATGTGTGATCAGAGTGTTATTTCGTTCTTACATAACCCTGTTTGGCAGCTTACATACTACAGAAAATTGGCTTTTAGGAGGGGGACTAACCAATGTGTTTTGCAAAACGTAACACCATCTTGGGTAATGTTGGCTGGGGGTGCTGGAGTGTAAACTTATTCAAATCAAATAAAGAGCAGGACAGATCCACTAACGTTGGCCTACACTCCAGGATTGGCTTCCACACAGTGCGGAAATATTACACAGTGGATGTGCTAGTCATGAACCAGGCTTTTTGTTTTTTTAACATAACCTGTAACCCCAAAAGCTACTGTAGGTAGTCAGTTACTTACGTACTTGGTAGTAACGATCAGTTAGTACTGTAGGTAGCAAGCTTGTTAGGCAGACATGCTAATATTTGCAGCTTACTTTAGAGCATATACACACAGTTTAATCCATTCCTCACACTTTTGCTCTTGTGTTTTTTGCTTTGGAAAGGTTAAAAGAAAGACACCAACATCCACACTATGTATCACTCTTACGGAGAAGACTCACTGGAAGCTCATCTCGCTCATCGTGGTGGGCACGGGAGTGGCTTGCTCATTGGCAAACATTGTGGAAATAAGAAACCTGTACTTTCCCGCACGGATCCCAGGAAGTACAATAATGATCGTCTCCACCACAGACATGTCTCCACAGCAGGCAAACACAAAACTTCCTGACCCACCACTGCGTTGCTTTTCCGTCAGTTTTTCAGCAAAATACCTCATAGCCAAACTGGCACATTTTGTCAAAGCTTGACAGACCTGCCGTGCCTAGTTACAGTTGTTAAGCTATGATTGGACAATCGATATTCAGGGGATGAGTTTAGCGAACAGTCCATTCAAGTAAGTCTTATTCATGACTGCCACTTTGGTGCTTGATTAATTGAAAAAAAGTGTAGTTTGAAATAATATAATAATAATAAAGTATTTTATGCAACCCTATGGACAGAAGTGAAAGAAACAAGCACAAGGGCACAAGTGGGGGGCACAGATGGTGATCTATCAAAAATGACTCACAGTATGAGCGGATGGATGGCTTATTGGTGTTGTCCTTCTATTTGTGGCAATGGACAACTTAGTAGAGAGCCCGTAGGTAAATGTAAAATACTGGACAAAATCTGCAGAACAAATTTTAAATTATATCACAGTAGTCTTTATTTATATGCAATGCCCATCAACCCTGATTCACTTTTTAAAATGTTTTTAGTCTTAAAGGTAGTCTGCAGAAGTCAGCGGTCAGCATTCATTCTGCGCAGTTTAGGGGGCAGGTTGTCCTCGGGCCGACTCCCTACCAAGGGGATCTGGACTGGTGTTGGGGTTGGAGCAGCGATGGTGCTAATGGCTGCTGGCAGTCTGTGTTTCTCCAGCTCACCCTCCTCGGCATCTCCATCCAAGGACAACAGCTGTACCTGCTCCTCCGGCTGTCCTTGCATCGCAGCCGGGATGGAGCTGGACCTCAGCCTCTGAATACTAAGCGGAAGGTCTCCTGTGCTGGAGGCTTTGCCCCCAGGCAAGGCTGGTGCCATCTTCAGCCCCCTCCAGAGGTGGTCCTCCCTGGTGGAGCTCATTCGCTGGAGTTTGCTGGGCAGCCTGGGGGCTTGGTCCTCTACGTGGTTTGCATAGTCGGCTGACAGGATCCTTTCTCTGCGGCCTCCGCGGCCACCGTTACCCAGCAAGGGGGAGGAGGGGGTGTGTGCAACAGGCAGAGGGGTGGGCGACGTCAGCGAGGACTTCTCCTCCTGCTCTTTGACACTGTAGGGAGGCGTGGGGACCTCAAAGGTGTTGTGGAACTGGGAGTAGTCGACTCTGAAGAAGCCCTCTTCCAGTGACATGACGGGGAGGAAACGATGGCCCCACAAGACTTCATCTTCGGTGTAAGATGTCCTTGCCTGGCATGTCATACCTATGATGAAGCATAGAGAAATATTTCAAATACAGACCAGAAAAAGACAAAAAGGAGATGATTAAAAACACCGAAACATTATGAAAAAAAATTGTATAAAGTGGGCTGTTAAATAAAAATGGATAGACAGCCAGACAGGGAACAGAAATGAAAAGAGAAGAACTGCTTCAGGGAAAATACAGACAGATATGAAAAATATATATACGACAGAGACAGAGAAGAGCTTGTGCTATTGAATAATTAAAGACCATGAAATTAAACATTCTGTTAAATATTTTATTTTATATTACTGAGAAATGCCACAGGCTAAATGATGCTGAAACAAATGATTAGGGAAAGGAAAGCTTACTCAAAGTTATTATTTAAAATATATATACTGTATATTTATTGAAAAATAATAATTTGCTCTAACCAGTGGTCTCCACGATGCCCTCTAAGATGACAACAATCTCAAACTGCTCGTTCATGAGTGAGCGCTGCGACAAATCGAAGAACGGGCTCTTGGTGTTGATCTCGTGGCAGATGGTTAGAGGCGACACCAAGAAGAGCTGGTCCGCCCCCGTCCCAAAACCCACATCCAGCTCACACTGGTCCAGGGGCAGGAACTCGCCCTCTGGGGTCTGCCGAGACTGGAAACACAAATGATTAGGACATATTACATTTACATTTTTACTTACGATTGATAATTCAGGATAATTCTTCAACTTTGTCCTCCACAACGGGGTCAGAGTGCAGGGCTATGGAATCAAATAATAACAATAATAATGTGAATTTTATTAACCAATCCAATTTCAGCTTTGTATTTTTTTTCACCTCACTTGAAAACCATGAATATTATAGATATTCATAATATATATATTATGAATATATATAAAATTCATGGATTTGGGAACACACAAAATTAAAACCACATCAATTAAGATAGATGGTAAAATATGTCAATGCTATAACTTTTGTGGTATTTAAAGGAATAGTTTGGGAACATTTTGGGAAATGCGCTTATTCACTTTCTTGCATAAAATTAGATGAGAAGGTTGATACCATGCTCACTGGATAAGAAGCTGCAGCCAGTTAGCTTAGCTTAGTATAAAGACTGGAAACAGGGGGAAACATTTTGTCCAGAGGTAACAAAATCTACCTTAATGAAACAGTCAGTTAGGCAAAGCAGGTGTTTGTGCAAAAAAATGTTAAAGGTTTTATCCACGTGGTTTCAGGGGTTTTTTGACCCTGAGGATGACCGGTGTGCAGTCTACGAGGCCACTTGCCTGCAAGTGGCAAGGACATATTTTATTATTGTATTTTTTGCATGTGTAACTCTTATGGGATTGTAACTGAAGCAGTGTTAAGGGTCCCATGAAATAGCTTTGAGAAGGCAATTTTCTTCTGTGATTTGACATGGATCCACATGACATGGGATGTTGGTGTGGGAGTTAAAGTGGTGAGGAGGAGGTTGATTTTGGAGCGCAAAAGCAGGCAGGACAAGGCCTGCAAACTAGAAGTGATCATAGTTGTCCAGGATTGCTTTCATCATCCCCAATTAAGGAGGAAAAAAAGGAGATGTTTTTGTCCTCAGTCTCAGGCTGTTGCTGCAAAATGATGGCAGCTAAATGCACACCTCTGACCTGCTGCTTTAGTGCTAGTTTGCTTGCCTGCATGTTGATTCTGAATCTCCCTGGATGAGTCAACATAAATTCTTGACACTTTTGGCAGAGAAATTGATGGATTTTTATATAAAAATACAAAAAAATGAATATTTTTGGTATGTAGTAATAGGGCAATAGTGCAACAATACACCCAGAAGAGCCAACAGCACTAAAAAGGTGTCCTTAGGACCTTGATGTTGTTCTGTATGCACTTACTGGCAGACAGGCTGAGTAAAGGTGAGAATACGGGTCTAAAAAACAGTGGTCTCACACAACATGAGCAATGGTAACATTTATAGTTTAAGACACTTTGTGGTAATCTTTTACTCTCATTGCCAGCATATTAGGGTACTTCTAAGACAAGTATCATTAGATTATGGAGAAAACACTAGTGCTTGCTCTTGGGAAACCAAGCTCAATCAAATAAAGTACTCTTTTAGCTGTTAAATTAAAACATAGGATTAGGGAGAAGGCTCTCCGTGAGTTTATAAAACCTCTTTTCCTGTCAATTGCAAGCCACTTACTCCAGTTGACAAGAGTGTCAAGAGTGAGTGATTTACAAAGGAAAAGGTGTTTGTTTCACTCAGAAGGTCAAAGATAAAAACTCTGCAACAGCCCATATGAATTCCACTATCAACACGAGTGAATAAAAAGCAGAAAATGTAATAAACTTAACTATGTTCTATTCTTCTATAGCTCAATTCAGATAGTTCTTTCTGTTGCCTCATGTTAACTTGTATGCAGAGTGGTCTCCCTGGCCCTTTGAGTGAAGAGCCACAGATGGCAAACAGGCTGTCATTTGTATTCACAGTGATGCTGAGGACAGAAGGGTGTGACATTTCACAGGAAGACGTCTGTGCCCACAGATCCCTGGCTCGCCTTGGTGAGGGAAAGTGTCACCCATCATGCTGTATCAGTGATGGACACTCCCGGAATATGCAGACAGGGAACCTATGTCGCATGTCTACTGAAGTTAAATCAGGGTAAAATACTCTGACAGCAAGAGTAGGCCGATGTTTTACATGACAATACAATGTTGAAAAGTGAGGATGCCTGAAAAGAAAAAGAAAATAAAGAGAGGAAAAGCAGTAAAAAGCCACACCGACTGCCTGACCTTTAATCTACCGGTCTGCGTGGTATAGTCTTGTAATAAATACAATACTATAACTTCATTTTGGCATTTCCCTATGCAACGGGTGTGCCAACGCAGGCTCCGGCAAAACAAGTGTTCGTCTAGCAATAAAGTTTTGCTGCAATGCAACGTCACCTGGCAAGGCGCTGCGCTGGCCAATTGCATACATCCAGAAACACATTCCTGGTAGATAACTTTGTAACATGAACGCCATATTTTTCCTGTTTACCTCGTGATTGTTTCGACGAAAGGTAAAATAGTTGCCGCTGTGATAACTTTCCACAGTTGTGAAATCCTGTCTACAAACACGTGTGCAGTGCTTTGCCATATGATAAGCCTTTAAACGCATTCATCTGTGTACTCCAACTGGACCTGGTCTCACCGGTACCTTAAACAACAAGCCCCCTGCCTTGTTTTAAAGCAGGGCTGTTTTTGGTCTGAATCCATGCTTGGAGTTGGAAAAACAGTTTTACATTTTAGGTAATATACTTGTTCGCTTACTTGCTGAGAGTTAGATGAGAACATTGATACCACTCTAATGTCTGTACTATAAATACAAAGCTACAGCCAGCAGGCAGTTAGCTTAGCTTGGCATGAAGACTGGAAACAGGTTAGCTGTTCCCTGTCTTTATGCTAAGCAAAGTTAACTGGGAGCTAGCTGTAGCCTTATATTTAACAGGCAGATATAAGAGTGGTATCAATCTTTTCATCTGACTGTAAGTAAATAAATCGATTTCCCAAAATGTCAACCTGTTCCTTTAAATCTTAATTAACCAGCTTTCTGCCCCATCCTCCTGCAGCATCTCTTAGACATAAGGTGTAAAAAAAAATCCCCATCTCCTATAAATGGGAGGAGCACATGAAATCATTTCAAAAAGCCTGTTGTGTTTATATCTTTTTTTATTTTTTTATTTCACCCAATCATTTGAAGATGTAAATTGTCATTGAGATACTGCAGGCAGGTGTTTCATTTGTCAGCAATGTTCATACAAGTCAATGAGATTGGAAACCAATTTCCTGGGAAGTCATATTTAAGCTGTTCTAGTCATGAAAGTGAAGCTGGTATTTTTCAGATACTGAACTGACTGAATTGACTAGCGCCATATAGTGTTGCAACAAAATTATACCTCTGCCAAGGAAGAAGCAACCCGCTTGACACTGAATGGTTTTAACAAGGTGAAAGCCGTGTGTGTTCTTTTCTCTTACTGCCGCTAAACAGTCAGTGCCACAAGGGGGAAATTAATGGCCTTTGGAAGAGGACCTGATATAGAGGGAGTGCTTAATTTACCAAGCCACCTGAGATTCAGGTTGAGTGAAAGCGGGCCCTATCCCTGGTGACACACTTCCTCCTCTGTGACAGTGTGTGTGTGTGTGTGTGGGTGTGTATGTGGGAGAGATGCAAAGAAACACAAACAGTGACAGTGAAAGTAAGACAGAAGTGTGTGTGTGTGTGTGTGTGTGTGTGTGTGTGTGTGTGTGTGTGTGTGTGTGTGTGTGTGTGTGTGTGTGTGTGTGTGTGTGTGTGTGTGTGTGTGTGCGCGCGCCTTGTGTGTTTGTGTGTCTTTAATGCAACTGTGTATTCGTGTGTCCAGCTGGACCCTTTGAGCTTTGGGCTGGACATCAAACGTAATGCTCACACAGACATCACATTTGAGCTGCCATTCCCAATCTCTCGACAGCACCATTAAAGCTTATTCAAACGTCTTTCTCTTTGTCTCTTCTTCTCTCTTTCTCCTCCTCTTTCTGCTTGTCCTTCAGAGTTAGACAGTGGCAGATGTGGCGAGTCATGCTGACATGTCTCCCTGCCTGTCTGTCTGGCTAAACGCTTGCATCCATGCCTGTCTATCTGCCTCTACTAGCCCTTATCACTTATCTCCTGCTGTGGACCAACCTACTGAGACGAGATTCTGTTGACATTGACAAGCACCACCCAGCTGCCACTCTCTCCCTCTGTCTCTATGTCTTTTTGTCTTTTCTGTTTGTCACGTTGCTGCTGTTTACTGCTTCTTTCTCTCTTGTCTGAGCACTTTTATTTTTGCTAGTATGAGTGTGTTTCCTCCATGCACTGCTGGCAAACCAGATGCAAACATGCTCTTTATTTTAAAAGCATATTCTGCCAGTGCTGCAGGGGTCAGTGCACCACTGCATTTTATTGATTTATTAATGAAATCTGCATTAATATTAATGGCGGTTCAAGGACAGTTATCTTTTCAAGTTAATATGCATTATGGATATAAAGACATGCACAGTCCTGCAAAGATTTGTTTTCAACTTGCAACTTAGTGACCCAAAATGTGTGTCTAACTGCAATAAAAATAGTATCTAATGAAGTATAACTCACACTCTGTTCATTTGATTGTGGCTACATCTACGTCGATTTTGTCAATACTTGAATGTTTTTTTAACAATATATTTCCTAGCAGGTATTAATTACTAAAAAGTTCTTGCACTCCAAAAAGTGTTTTTGTAAAGAACCAAAAACTCCCACACACTGTCCATCACTTGAACTCACTTTATAGAGCTGCGAAGTGGGAGGAGCTATTTCTAGCTGTGTTTCAGTATTAAGTAACATTGAGGATATTGTTTAAAGAAAGGTTTGGCTCCTCCATCTCTTTAAAACCTTTCGGTCCTCAGACCTCCAACTGGTAAAATTCATGCAGGCAAACAGCCCTGGTGTCATATATATGTAAACATAGCATGCGCAAAACCCACCAATCAAAGGGCACCAGCAGGTGATAAATTAAGTAAAAGTGGTCGACAGTGTGCAGGATTCTTTGGTTCTTGCATAATATTTCATTAAACGTTCTTTTGGGAAACATGACGATGCCAACGCTGACAGTAATGTGCATTCCTGCATTATAATTACACTGTATTGTAAAATAGCATGAATGCTCATGAAGAATGTGACCAACTTTATTTTTTGGCAAAATCCAGAGTATCCAGGTCCCACAAGAATTTACAACCCTTGTCTAACCCTGACTATCCCTGACAATTGATTGCAGTTGCCATGTCACACTGCGTTTACACAGCTCCATCATTAGGATTTACTGCAGCATGTCTCATTGCTCCAGTCAGCTTTGTGGACAACCCATTTCACAGTGACCTTGAGTCGTGTATTACCTGAACACAAGCCAAGGCATAATTTCCACAGTGCAGGTATAGTACTACGGGGTGACGCAGAGTCAATTTACTCTACAATACCCCACTGTACAGTCTGACACCACAATGGTGGAGCTTTATGGGCTATAAAACATCACCATGTCAGTTAACACACATTAAAAGACACATAAGAATACTGCATCCATTCAGCAGCAGTCCTACAAGGACATCCTGCACACTCTAGCCTTCTTAATCCAAAGGCAAATCACTAAATCTGTTTTGCCCCACTGTCCAAGAAAATCCATGAAACTGCACAATACTGCATAAAAGTGAACTTGAAAAAAGCATGTTTTGATTATTTACTGTTCATCCTCTGGGCATGATTGATGGTACATGAATGTGATGCTTTTTAGCAGGCAATTAGGAAAGTCTTGGATGTCTTACCTTCCACCAACACGTTGCGATTTAATTGTCATTTAAAATGAACATCATTTACTGGCAGAAATCCCAGATCAGGATCGTCACATACATCTAATCAACTGATCTTTGAAAGAAAGCCAAGGACTGTTTAACTTAAAAATCTGAAAAACAGATGGGCGAGAACACTTCCAACAACAAACGTTCCCACTGTTCTTTGTTTTGCAATAATTAGTTAATAATTTAGTTTAAAAAAAGACTTACTTAGAGGTAAAGGCACGACTGAGTAAGGTACAGTGTAGCCAAAGTACTGGTCCTCCACAATGTATACTCTGCAACAGTGCTGCAGCAGTTGTTGCATCTTGTTCTGCTTTTAATGTTGTGAATCAGAACTGCTCAAACTACTAGTTTTACACTTGGCCTTAAGGTATCAAATCAAGACCATCACCTAAATTATCCCAACAATTCTTCATAAATAATAAATCTGTAGTGGCTCCAGGTGCCATAAAAAGAGGTAATTCTACGAAGGAGATATCTGTAATATTGGCACACTCTTTGTCAGGTCACGGTCAAACACGACAGCATGCCCCATGGGTGCATATCCTACTGCTTTGATTCTGTTTGAAATAACAGATTTCTGAAAGCAGTAGGTGTCATAGACAACCATTACAGAATGTTAAACTATCAACTACTGGCCACTGTAGAGGGAGAAAAGTTGATGGAGCATTTGTGCCTCCATGATGCTGCGTTGATTAATTGCTATTAACGCACCATGTTTTTCTTTGCCTTCTTTGCTATTAATCAAACAGTAAATGGTGATTAAAAAAAACTCATTCTAGGGGAAGCTGAAACATTAGCGCTAATAAGTTATTAAGTCATGGCTTTTAATGTGTTAAACTGAGTGACTTTTATTTCTCTAATGGATACCATTTCTTTTCTTTTTTTACTCTAAGCAAATGAAAAATGACAGAGACTGACTGGAAAACATTATTTTAAAAAATTATAAGCCCGGATAAAATCTGAGTGCAACACAAAGCATTAAACATAACCATATTTATGCACTAATGGTGAGGGTAACATACTGGAAGCTTTCTGGTGACTCTCCCTCGAGGTTCAGAAAGTAAACTGTCACTTGAGATCATCACGCTACTCCGCAGAGACAACAAAAGCACGACTAACTCTCCCTGTCACAATAAAGCACTGCTGTCCTTTAGATACCTGCTGATGTTTGGACTGGAGAAAAGTAGATTTAATTTATAAGACATGCCTGCTACAGTGAGGAAATGCAGGGCTTGCACATAAAACACACAACTGTCAAAAAATCAGCTTCTGCCACTGAAGTGTGGTGCGTGGACAAGGCTTTTTCAGCACAAAATTTAGAAAAAACAGCCAGGTGTGATTCAGAAAATGTAGTGATTGTTCCTGCATTTTTAGTCTTTTTCAGTTGTGAAGTTGTATGACAAAAAATGTTTTCCTCTTTTCTTTTATCATATCCAGCAGCTGCCTCAGCTCCTTTCATCCTCAGGATTTTTTCAGAAACCAGCATACACTTAATACAAAGGTATATCATTGTCTGCTCTCTGTGCTCCAGATTAGTGGCATTTTGTCTTTAGGCAAGAGTCACCTCAAGAAATACCAGCAGTCTTTCCCACATTGTGGCCCACTAAGTATAGGAATTGCCTCAATGGATCTTTTAGTCAGCATAGTTTCCTACCTACTGTCCCCCAGGAGCCCATTCATCTCATCTGCAGACAGCTGAAGCACAGGCTGAACTTAGATATACACCCCATTGACAGCCATTCTGCTGACTGAGGGGGGACAGTTTGTGATGACCCTGACTGTACCAGGCAACACACTCTCAGAAATGAAGAGGGAGGAGAGCAGCAACACAAGACTTATGTTCAGGACAAATCCAGCACTGAAGTAGGTGCTGCAGGGGGTAAATGTAAATGGTCACTCATTAAAATACATCTTATGTTGGAGCCTCCTCTTAAAACCAGCCTCTGCAAATCACAGAGACCCTCAGGGAATGCAATCAATTCTGGAGATGAATGGAAATTCAATGCATGACTTGGAAAGCACTCATAAAACATAATGAGCAATTTCAACACAAATGAAGTGACTGTCAATTAGTCTCAGCCTTGATAATGGCATTTCAAGAGTTGAGATGGAGCAAGAGGCAAATGTTCACTGCGCCAAAGCCAAGCGTGCATACTTATGTACTGATTTAGGACATAATGCGCACCTAAACTGTGTAACCTGTAGCCTACCTTGATGACTTTGCACCTGATCTGCGCGGACACCATATGGCTGTTGCGCAGGTTCCCCACTCGGAACATGAGGCACAACTTCCCGTCCCGCTGCGAAATCACCGCGTCCTGGCTGAACATCAGCGTCTCCGCGCGCTTCTTCGGCTGCGACATCTTGATGAACATGCAGCCGATGAGAAAGGCGTCCACGATGGACCCCAGCAGCGACTGGAAGAGGAAGAGGATGATACCCTCCGGGCACTTCTCAGTGATGTAGCGGTAGCCGTAGCCGATGGTCGCCTCGGTCTCGATGAAAAACAGGAACGCGGATGGAAAGTTGTACACGTTGGCGACGCACGGGGTGTAGGACGAGTCGTGGCCGCCGTGGCTCAGGTCGCCGCGGATGTAGGCGATGACCCACCACATAGAAGCCATGACCAGCCATGCAACTGTGTAAGTGAGGATGAAGATGAGTAGGTTCCAGCGCCACTTGAGATCCACCAGCGTGGTGAAGAGATCGGAGATGTATCGGCTGGTCTCCCCGCCAAGGTTACCGTGCTGGACATTGCAGCGGCCGTTCTTCTCCACAAACCGCTGCCTCTTCCTCTTCACCGGTGCGGAAAAAGTAATGCCCTGGTTGGTGTTTACCACCTGGTAGTCCTCGCCAAATTTCCTCCGTATGGCTGACATTGTATCAATCACCTACTTGTGACAAGCAATCAATGCTTGTGCAGAATCAGGCTCTTTACACAAGTTTGGTACCCCCTGCCCAAAACCATGCGATAACATTCAGCGCACGACTCGCATCCTGTGAGATGGAGATGCGCCTCTCTCCTGTAAATTAATCGTAAGTGAGCAGAGATTCTGCGCAATACATGATTCAGACCCGCTCCTTTACGCAAAGGAGTCTCCCGCAAGTGCCAACTTATTGTTCAGGTCTCATCCATGGAGGGGGAAAAACACATTCAAAAGTAGGCCTACATTTAAAACAAAAGCAAATAGCTCGATTCAAAGGCTGTGTCCTTGGTGGATCCACTGAGATGTTCAATAAACCTGTGAATGAGAATAGCTGGCGCGACAGTGCGCACTTCTGCCTGAAGGAACACGCTCTGGTAGGAGTGACTTCAAATTAAAGAGTGTAGACGAACTGCAGCACGGGTGGCAAATCTCTCTTTCAAGAGGGGTGGGGGGAGCTGCTGTGGGGTTAAAGAGAAGGAAATGGGGGGGTTTTTTTTGGCCTGTACCCAATCAGGTAGTCTAAAAGCATCAGAGCGAGCGAACAATGTAACAATGAAATCAACAGTGGGCAGCATTCTAGCCTTTCTTTTTATTTTCTACACATTACTTTAAAATGTGTTCATTGTTGCATACTTATCTCCCTCTCTCTAACACTGCACTATAAAATTGGTTATTCTAAGTAGTTGTGGTGATTGGCGGCTATTTGGTTCCCCCTAGCGTTACTGCAGTGGAAATGAACCTGAAACAATGCCAATAACTGTAAACATGAACCACGTTATACACTATGGAATACTCCAATATGAAGTTACTCTTTCAGACAGATGGTGAAGAAATGTCTAAACAAAAATACATATGTTTGTTGGAATATTATAGGAATATAAAGGAACAGGTTACTATAGCCTATAAACTTGCTTCACACCAAACTCCATGGGAATATTATCAAATTAATATGGCTATTTGTTGTCAAAGCTATTTACACAATTGGAATATGGAATCACTGCTGTGCCCTTCCAGGTCTGAGTAGCTCTGAGAGCAGTGATGTGATCAACACCATATCTGTTCTGTGTATTTTTTCAGTAGGCCAGTTGTAAGATTGTATCATATCTCTGTGAATGCAGGTAATGACACTAGTCCCAAGAGGGATATCAAGCTGGAATGCACACAGACTCTTGCATTATTGTGATTTCCTCTGTAGTTGCTTCATCATTGTCAATTTATCATCTCCGTCTCCGAAACCAGCCCACGTACCTTGCTATTTTAATTAACTGAAAATAAAGGCATATGAGGCTGATAGGGAGTACAGAAAGAGGGAAACATACAGTTGGACTTTGTCCCAGGCCAGCAGGAGATGAAGTGTTCCACACAATGAGTTGTTCATTATTAGGTGTGTATATAAAATAAATGCCAATGAAAACAAAATGGAAATGGAGTTTTTGGATTTGGACATAAGGATAATTGTGACTTTTGTATGAACTGTGGCCACAAAGGAACAGAATGGCTATTGAGCTATGTAATGGTTTCAACCTTCGTACAGTAATGGGTGCATCAGATTGAAGTGGTTTTTCATTTATATCAGAAATATGCTATGATTCACCTAACAGATGACTGTACATGACAAGTCTGCATACTTGTATGTGTAAGATCATTCAGACAGCAGGGGAGTGATCTGATGAGTCAACTCAAATGTAATGTGCTGCAGTTACACTGAACTGGGTTTTTTTTTTTTTAATGATCACTTTATCACTTTATTGCTCCTCAGAAGCAAAATATGAACTCACATGCCCTGAACTCATGACTGTAAGCCATTAAGCTGATAACTGGCAATTACAAGTTGATAATGAAAACCACACGTATTTATTCAGTTAATTATTTAAGAGATGTTTTGCACTAAGAGTGCATGTTTTTGCTGTTGGATCTTGATTCTTGACAGAAAAACAAGTGTGCTATATGAACTGCAAACAGAGACTTTTTCTAATACCTGCTGATATTAAATATAAAATGAAAACACATCAGTGGAAAAAGAAAAGCTCTCAAGGATTATTATGTAAGCAATCAAAAATAACCAGTCCTACCAAGCCACAAATGTAGTGCCTCAACATTTAAAAGGAAAGGACACTCTCATCATAGTGAATCCACCACACATCAACAGAATCATTTCTTTTCAACCTAAGGAATAACCCTACAAAGTCACATGAACACAGACCCACTACTTACCACTGCAATAAAGTCTGAGAAGGTACTAAAACAGTAAGAGTCGCAGTCTCCGCTTCATGCATGGATTTCGTCATGGCCAGATTAACCTTCTAGGGGGTCCCAGGGCAATAATTTGGCCGTATTGACTCCCACCATCACTCTTTATTTAGGAATATGCACAATGTGAGGACAATATACACAAAAATAAACCAGATTTTGACACAAGGACCTTCTACAATGTATCGCCACAACATAAGGTCATAATGCAGGATCCACCTTAATTGATATTACCGGTCCACAATACGTACAGTTTCTTCATCCATGTATCAATGGAAGTCAGTGTTTCCATTAACATTCAGTCATGACAGGACACTGACTCAAATTTTAGGGCCATAATCCCTGGTCTCATGTTACCTGAGCTGATAAAAATGATCCTAATGAGTTCCACACAGTGAGGTATAAAGAAAGCACTGTTATCAGATCGGTAATCTGTATCAGCAGATACCGTGAGTTGAGATATCTTGAGAGAAAAGTCGGATTGGTGCATCCCTAATTTTGTGCATGTGAAACATACTGTATCTGTGCAAGCCTTGCATTAGGCTATATTGTAGGTGATTATGCTGCCACTTTCACAAAAGCCTATGTATATAGAGGGACAAAAAACATGAAAAATAGCTTATACCATGCAATCATACATACAAAACACAGCCTGAATTAATATACCATGCAATCACAGCGTAAATTATCACCACAGTGATTTGTTTGAGAACAAAGGTAAAATTTGTGGCAGGGCGATTGTATTGTGCTACATTGCATTTCATTCTATTTATTAGGATCCCCACTGGATTCATCTAAACAGAGGCTATTTTTCCTGGGGGTCCAGTCACACACCTTATCAAGAGCTAACTCAAAATCAAATTCCAACACAGTAACACACCATAACAGCAACTCACAATGTACAAAATCAGAAACAAAAATGTGAAAACGTGTAAACAGCACAAAAAATAGCTCCAAAAATAAAACACTTTACAGGTAAGTAATATAACATTGCTAAGTGCCTTGTATATCACTAAAAAACATTATACATAAACCCAACTTAACAATTATTAAAGCAGTTCAACACTTAATTGGGACTGATATAATACAGTATATATTTCAATTTAGCTTTATTATATCTAGATTAAAATGTACAAAGATTTTAGCAGGAGATGCTGTTTAAAGAGAAATGCAAACGTATCTTTCCAAAGAGCTGCATGACGCCACGTCTCTCTACATTACAGCGTGTGTTTACGTTGCTGCAGAGCACAGGTCTGCTCGTGTTGTCCGGCGAGGGTCTCCCAAAACCTCTGCAACCCTCCGCCTGTCTCCTCTCACGACCCGTCCGCTGCACCCACAATTCCCCGCGCCGAGACAAGATGGAAGAAAGCAGCGATCGCCGGAGAACAATGTTTTGGCAATAAAAACCCCGAAGCGGCGAGCACGGAGAGAATACAGGCACGTTTGAGACCAACTGCGGTCATGTGTAGGTGAGCGGGGAGACTAAATTGGCTTTTTTATTCGTCGCGAGTGCTCCGGCTTTGTCGAGGTTTGAGCGACGGGGTTGTCCCCGCTCGGCGCGCCGAGACCCAGCATCATTGTCTCTGTCGCACGGGCCGTAATGCGGGGTTTTTCGGTCGGGGGCAGCTAGCAGCTAGCAAGCTAACGAGCTAGCTCATGGCAGCTTGATTGTTGTTAACGCAGCTGCCTATTTATTTATTTATTTTTTTAAAGCGCACGGCGTTATTTAGCTCGCTGGTTGGACGTCCAGTCCACACGTACCGCAGTCGCCGAGGAACGATTTTGGTGGCCAAACGCACCGGGGAGCGTTATCCGGTCGTAGTTGCAGCTTAAGTTGGCGAACAATAAACGGAGCCGGACAGGTTTGACCAAAGCTGGAGTAATGAGCGGTTTGTGCCGCTGACCTGACTTTAAAGCAAACCTTACTGTTCATTTCACCTTATCGACTGTTATTGTTATGTTTTCTCTCTCTCTGGTTAATTCATGCCGTTTGATTTTCGGATGCCCCCCCTCCTCCTCCATAGATTACCCGTTTAAATAGTCGACATATGCTTAATAGCATCAAATCATGCCGTTTTAGCGTTAGCTAGCTTTGATAGCAGCACCAGGTAACAGGCTAAACGTTACGTTGGTCACAACGGATCAAATTAGAAATATATCGACTACAAATGTGGCTTATTTCAGACCGCGTAACTTGTGAGTGTTGGTGTGACTTTATTTGAACGGCTGGTTGTGGTATGTGGGACGTCTTAGCCTTTTGTTTTGATTGAGGACGTAAAGATGCTTTGATTGTGTCTCGTTGTGGCTAACCGGCTGGCTAACCATGCTAACTAGCTGGCTAACTAGTATGCATCACAAAAGCTCATCCGCTTTCTGTTGAGTTCAGTGTCACGTAGCCAAATGGTCGGCTGGGCTAGACTAAACAATAAATTCTCACCTCAGTCATTCTTCTGTGCTCGTTTCAGTACACGTACCGCTTAGTCACCCGACAGCGCCTGCCTAAAATGACTGAAATGTCTAGCTGAATTTGACCCAAATATCGGTTGTTTTAGGCAAGTGTAGCGAACCGATTAATGTGCCAATATTGCAACCAATGCCCCAAGATTTTGCGTTCATGTATTAAGGTGCGAAAATAGTAGGGATGTGCGTGTGAAAGCTTTCAAGATTCAGCACAGATTTTAATTTGGCTGCAATCCAAGTCACATGTGGTGCTAAATGTCGCAGGTAGAACAATGCAAGATGTGGATTAAATATTTCTGAAGCAGCTTCTTATATTGAACAGAATTTATAGAAACGTTAACATGTATTTTGATGAGTGCAGAGCTTTACAATTTCTTTACCTTATCAAACCCTCATACAACATAGATGATTGTTATTCATCCTTAATGTGTCTCTGTAGTTTTTTATTTTATTTTAGCAATACCTAGGCACACTGACTGCATTTATTTATCTTCTATTAAAACTATAATTAATCTTATTTGAGGGCTCTTATTGACAAATCTAGGTATTTTCACCTTCAACCTCAGATGGCTAACCTAATTTTTTCATTTGGGCTTTGATATGAAATTTAGTCGATAGTAATGGTTGGGTCTCTTTCAAGTATTTGTAACATACTGATTGCAATAGCATTTAAGTTTTGGCATGTTACTTAAGTAAGTGGTGCCAAAAGTCTGGCCCTGTGGTTGAGATGAAGGAATGGAAAGACCAGCCACTGCCTTGATTTTGTTAGTAATGTGTCCAGTGTATTGAGTGTTTCTGTATTCTCTTGTTTTACATTTAAAGTTCTGATACATGAATCACAATATATTAATAGTATTATTATTCATTTCGCTGTTAAATGTTTCAATATGCTCTGCTGTACAGTAGTAGCACAAAGCAAGGTATTTATTTTAATTTAGAGGTTTCTCATAACTAGTTTGTTTCTCAGTGTAAATTAAATGTATTTTGTGTAAAGTATTCATTTACGGTTTCTAGTTACTGTACCCAGTGCTTCCGTTAGGTAAAGCCTAATAAATCCAATTAAGTAATTAATGGGCGACTGAGGAAATTCAGAGAACATTGTAGTACACACAGTACACGCACTGTGAAGGCTATGTAGCAGTGACTACATTCACTTAACTGACCAGACTTATAAGAGATGAGATGTTTATAATAAAGACTTGCAACAAAATGTGACAATTACTTTGGATTGCATACTTATTCATGTTTGAAATCATCAATACTTAACATTACTTTTTTTTTAATCTGCTCTCTCTTTCAGGATATTCTTCTCCTGCATTCCTCTTTAGATTTATTGCCCTCCTTCTTCCCTGCACAAAGCAAAACCACCACCATGAGTATTATCCAAGACAAATTAGGCAATGAGTTTTTGCGTAACGGTGGCATGGACCCCAATTTTGCTCCAGGTATGCTTATGTTCAGTCACCTGCCGCCTGTCACCAGCTTTACACGGCTGGCCTCCCAGTCCGTTATGGGCGAGCTTCCCCAGGAGATGATCCTGAAGAAAGAACGCGACTCGCCCCCAGAACACCAGGGTGCCACTGCTGCGAACACAGGGGGCTTCCTCCACAGCATGGGCATTAAGCAGGAGCGGCTGAACGAGCTAGATTACCGTATGCCCCTCTATGGCGGGGGTGGAGGAATAGGGGTGAACTGTGCTGGAGGGGGCGCGGGGAAGAGTGGTGCTGACATGCCGGACATGTCTTTCGGCAACCACCACCAAAATCACCAGAACATGCTTCTGCATGACCTCAGCCTCAGCAACGTTCGTTCCCTTGGAGAACCGGTGAGAAGGGGTTGTGGTTCTAAATGTTGTTTCAAGTGATATATTGTTGTACAGGATTTTATTCATAGACCTTTGTTTACCCTGCAGTAGCGATTGCTGTCTCTATTTGCCATTTATAGACTGTGGTATATTTACCTTGTTGTTTGTCCATAGATGCCTGGAAGACCGGGCAAAGAGCCAAAAGAGTCATCAGGTAGAAGAGGGCGGAGGAGCAATGGGGATGGGCAGGGAGGCAAAGCACGAAGGAAACGCAACGATGCTGCAAAGGTTAATCACTTCTCCCTTTTCCCCATCTCCTTCACTACACCAGAAAAATATGTTTGGCTGAAAAATATCTGCACATGAAAAGAATGGTCTCACGCCTCTAATGCTTTTAGCCCTTAAATGAGTTTGAGCTAATGTGATGTGGAAAAGTCAACGGTATTTTACTTGTACTCTTGTACTGCTTGTACTCATGGTTTTCTCCTTGTAGGCCATGATGTTGGATGCAGATGGAGCCTGCCTGTCCCCCAGCTCAAAACCACATATCTGTGAGCACTGTAATGCTGCCTTCCGCAGCTCCTACCACTTGCGCAGACATGTGCTCATACACACAGGTGAGAGACTTTCGCTGCTTGTCAGTGCTTTACTTTTTCCTCAACTGTCAGTATTTTTCCAGAATTTATACATTTAAAGTTAAAATATTTTCTAACCAGCCAGGTCCACAACTCTTTTCCCCAAATGCACCATTGCTCACGTTGCTGAGTAAATCCCTTATGCTGAAAAAAAAAGTTAATTGATGTAAGATGCACATGGGACATGTTAAGTCAGAAGCAGAACAGGTACAGGTATAGGAGGCAGTGCCTGTGCTCTGTTACATAAGAGAAGTTTGTGTCAGACTGTAATGTAGCTGACAAATCAGAATTGTAATAAAAGTATGCTTGTGTTGATTCCTGTTGTCATTTTGATTAAATATACAGCCTCAGATCCATTTGCATGGAATTTGGTATAATGCTGTGTTACCAAGGTTTGACACAGAAAACAAAATCATTTTCAGACATTAAATTAGCTGCACTCTTCACTACCCTCTACTCTTACTAATCTCCCCTTCACCATGAGTTCTTGGGGCCTTCTTTGAAACCAGACAATCGCTAAAGCCTGGGATGACTCAATGATTACTCATGTATTTCTGGATGTCTTAGTCATTCTCTTTGCTGGGAATTCCTCGCTTGGTTCTTTGAAGTTGAGCTCATAAATGGTTTAAAGGAAACTTCAGCTTTTTTTACAACCTGAGTTTATCTTAAATCATTTCCCTTGTTTTGTCTTTATTTCTTTCCAAGTGTAACTTTATCTGGCAAAATATCTCTGCAGTCTCAGAGTATGGGTATATCACAATTTAAAAATGGGAAACGTGGTTTTCTTGTATGAAATATTGGTCTGTAAAGGGACCCTGTTCTGTTCTAAATACACAATGCAGTACAGTTTCTTCAACATATGTGAATTAATTGTTACTGTTAGACTGTTCATTGTCATTGTGACCACATAGTAAACACAGTTATAAGACAGGCTGGGCATTAATTAATGTGGTGAGCGGTTTGGTTGTACTCTTGATCGCACAGGTGAGAGGCCCTTCCGGTGTAGCCAGTGTAACATGAGCTTCATTCAGAAGTACCTGCTCCAGCGGCACGAGAAGATCCACAGTGGTGAGTTTCTGCACATATAGTATACTGAAGTGTTTTGGAATGAATACCTTCACTTGTCACCAGTATCAGCGTATAGAAACGTTGCTGGTGTGATAAGCCCTGACACTGTGATATCCCTGTCTTTTGCAGGAGAGAAGCCTTTTAGCTGTGACCAGTGCAACATGCGTTTTATCCAGAAGTACCATATGGAGCGACACAAAAGGACTCACAGTGGCGAGAAGCCATATCGTTGCGATACCTGCCAACAAGTAGGCTACATGTAGTCTGTTTGCTAAGTAGCTTACCGTTGTTTTGCCTTTTCATTTTGTGCATTTTGCTAGTAGGCTTTGTATATACTTTTAATGCTTTTTAAAAGGTAACGTTTTATCATCATTAGCATGTGGTCTGTTCAAATTTTGTCTTTCTGTAC
The DNA here is from genome assembly GCA_005408345.1 of Macquaria australasica. Taxonomy (NCBI): domain Eukaryota; kingdom Metazoa; phylum Chordata; class Actinopteri; order Centrarchiformes; family Percichthyidae; genus Macquaria; species Macquaria australasica. The sequence continues at coordinate 3,698,445 of SEMN01000007.1, forward strand.
GTCCCACACTAAATCCCTTTTTATAAAACCCTGTCTCAGTGGGATTAGTTGTGTCAGAAGAGGTCAGGGAATATAATGTTCTCTCATGAAATTCAGTGGTCATATAAACTAGCTACATACCCACGCAGTATATTTTCTGTTATTAAAATATAAAATATATAAAGGATTTTAAAACTACTACTGTCCATCCAGTGGAACTAATCTAATATTTCTTTCTTTTCCTCATCTGTCATCCTTCTGTCCACTTCTAGTTTTTCTCAAGAACAGACCGGTTACTGAAGCACAAACGGACTTGTGGAGAAGCCATAAAGAAGGGCCTGGACCCAAGCATGCTGGAGCTCAGCGAAGCAGAGCTAGGCCATGGCAGCTATTCACTCACTCAGGGAAACTCAACCACCTCCGGACGCAAGAGGGCCAAGTCCAAAAACGGTGAGGGCGGTGAGCGTAAGAGGAAGAAGAATGCCTCTGCATCAGCAGCCTCGTCCTCTGGCGGAATGGCCCGTGACCTGGGCCTGCAGGACTTCAGCATGGAGCACCCCTCAGGCTCTGGCCCCACCATGCAGGCACGTACTCCCAAATTGGTCTTTAAAAAAGCTGGCCGCAAGGGCATGGACAAGGGCCTCCTCTCTCTGGAAGATAGTGCTGACGGACAGAAACGGTTGGGCCAGAAGCCTGGCTCCATGGATCACGTGGAGGGTTCTGGCCTTGATAACATGGGTCTACTTCATGGAGCCGGGGGCAACAAGCAGGGCCCCACCACCACCAGCAACTACGATGATGCAATGCAGTTTGTGAAAAAGCGGCGCTACCTCCACGCAGTTAACAATGACTATGGAGCCGGCTCACTGCACATGGCACCCCAGGGCAGTAGTGTTATCCAGGGCTCCCTGGGGCCCGAGCCCACGCTGGCTATGCTGGACTCGTCACCTCTGGAGCTCAAGCACGACAAGTCAGGCATTCCAGATGAGGTACTGCAAAGCCTGCTAGACCATTATAGCCATAAGCCAGAGGGGGGACACCACCATGACGTGACTTTCGACCTGTCGGACCACCCACACCACGTAGATCTCCAGCCAGCAGCCCCTGTTACCCCTGAGCTGGAGGATGATTCGGCCAACGGTGGTGACAAGACGGCAGTGATGAGCGAGTACTCAAAGTTCCTCTTGCAGGCCCTGGAGCGCACCAGCCATAGTGGACCCTTCCCCAGCCTTGGCCCAACAGGGCCTTTCCCACTCCTGTCCAGCAGCTCCAGTCCCACGGGGCCCCTGTTCTCCGACAAACATGTGTACACCACATCCCCACTGGATTGTGGCTACCCGCCTGCTGTCTCCTCCCCACTGCCCATCGTGGCCCCTTCATCAACCTCCTCCTCTTCCTCCTCCAAGTCCCACTATGGCATGCTCGTTGGCTCCCCCTCCCAGGCAGGCTACCACCTCAGCTTGGAACCTACAAGCCACCAGCAGCTGACTCCATCTCAGGAGCTGACCGAGCAGTTGGAGAAGCAACACTCCCCCGGCACCTTCAACCTACCTCCCCAGGACCTTGCTGCCCCGGCAGAAGGCTCCAAGGGGCAGCAGCCCAAGCCTGGAGGGAGCGCTGCACCCACCAACGGCTCCAGCTACCCAGACCTGTCTCCACTGAACCCCCCTAAAGAAACCACGTATCAGATCGAGAACTTCGCCCAGGCCTTTGGCTCCCAGTTCAAGTCAGGGCGTCGGACCCCTCTGAGCTATGGCAGTGATCCTGGGGCAGAGGTCGACCACCGAATACGGACTCCAGTGTCAGAATTCTCAGGGTATACCAGTTTGTTAGCTGACGTCGGTGAGCCAGTGAGTACGGGATCAAAAACCCCGACAAGCCAAAGTTTCAGATAAGGGTCAAACGAGGTGAATCCAGTAGGGGGCTGTTCTGTTACTGTCCATGCGGTCCCTATACCCATCCTAATTTTGTTCTTGTAGCAAAGTTTTGTTTTTTAAACACTGCCATTAAATGTTAATACAAAAACGACCAGGGAGGGTCTTCCATGGCCTCAAATGCAATTTTTTAAAAATATTCTCATTTTTATTATGTATTTAGTCGCTCAATTTTTGTTTAAGAGTAGTGATTTTGATATGAACGTACCGTAGATTTAAATGTAATTTAAAACATTTAGAGGGTAGCTATAAACTTGCTTGATTTTATTTTTTTCTTTATCTGAACCCTTGTTTTACCAATCATCATACCATTGTAAAATAATAATGAATAATGTTGATAATTTCAATAATAATAACATTTGTGGCAGGGAAAGGCCCAGAATTCAAATGGCAAAAAAGTATATATTGTCTGTTACAAGAAACGTATTAACTCAGGAAAATAGGCAAAATTGTGTAATAAGACTTTGTATTATGAGATGCAATTAGCACAGTTTTTACAGGTGAACTTTGAGACTACAAAGCTTTTTGTTTTTGTGTTTTGTTTTGTTTTTCAAACTTGTCGGAATAACAAATTACAATACATGATCACGTTTGGTTTCTACTGCGTGTAGCTTTGTTGAGATTATGGTACTGTTGTGTCAATGTGAAGACATCCACATTTCTTTTGAGAGCCACATGTGTACACGAGGTAGTATACATTTTAGTGGAGTTCAGCCCATGGTGCGCACACATGTTCTGAAGTGAAGAGGACGTTTGAACATAACTTGTTTTGTCGGCATAAAGTGTCAGTCGATGAAGCCTGTCTAACCACGCACTCCTCTGGTTGTGCCCACCAGTGGCCAGTAGAAAAGACACAGCTTAGACAAAATTCGACCCATTGCTGGTACATCTATCTCAAAATGCAATGAACATCAATCCGTGATCTTTTCATCATGCTGTTGCTGAAGTGATTTTCTTTTTTTGAAACAAGTCACCACTTTTCTACTTCACTCCTTGCTGTTCCTTTTTGTGTCAGTGGAATCAAACAAGCACTTTTTTAAACAAATCATCGGAAACAACAACAACCCATTCAATTTGCATATGTGATAAGTGAGTATAATGCTAATGCTTATTAATATTATTTTAAGAGGAGAAAACTGTGAACGGAGGGAGGGAGGGAGGGATGGTGGGTGGGTGAGTGGGAGGAAGGAAAGGGAGGGCTGGATTATTGTTAAATGGGGTTTGATAGGGGTTGACTAGGCATGACCAGGGGCATCTAAATGTATTTTGTTGCTGTTTCTCGAGGGTAGACGAGAAGGGATGGGGGGATTTTTTTTTTCTTAAGGTTTGTCAGGTGATGTAAAAAGATTTGTTATACAATATTTTGAGAGTACCTCTTTGTATTTAAGTGTTTTGAGAGACGGGCTGACATGCTGGAACCCTTATATCTTTAACCCGCTGGGTATGTTGGAAGCATACCCAAACCCTTTTATTTATTCTCCACTAGCCACAACAGAACTCAGTAGCAGATATTTTTGGCAAGTAATCACCGGACCTAGACCCCTACCCCCCTTCCCACTACTTTTTTTTATGATTTTCTTTTACCCCACTGTCATTATAATGCAAGAAACTGCTTCAAAAATACAGTTGATAAACAAAAAAGTTAGGTTATACCCACCTCCCCTTCCCAAAATGCAGTCCTGCACTCACAAGAATAAACAATGGCCTTCTTTGTCTTCCGTGGCTAAAGCCATTCTATCCCGGCAGCCAGGGTTTGATATTTAATTTAGTTGATTTCGTGTGAGCTGAACCCCCCCCCCCCCCTTTTCCTTTTCCTTTTCCTACGTCTGTGAGCTCCACAGCCAAGAGACTTTGAAGCTGCTCAGATCACAGGGAACAAAGACTGACTGACCAGCCACCTCACTCCAAACACACACTATGCTTTTAAAGGAGAGAAAAAAAGAGTGGGTGAGAGACGGGAGAGAAAAAAAAAAAAGACGATAAGATTGACCTAAATATACCTCATATCACTAAAGCGTAAGAAAGCAGGGACACGCATTTCATGTATGTAGTGGAAATATTTGTAGTATAGGTTTGACATATTGTATAATCATTTAACACTGCCTGTGTTTACAATTATAGAGCAAGTGACTCGTCAAAATGCAATTTTTTTTTTCTGTAAAAACGGCCACGCCAAGCAGTGTTGCATTCTAGATGCCTCATAGAACATTCATTTTTCTCATGTTATATCCCTTATTTTTGTTACTTGCCATAATGTGTTTTGATATGATCTCTAGAAGGATATTGTTTACAAAAATGTACAAAAACACTAAAAATGTGTGTTCTCAATTTTCTTTTGAGTTTTTCCTCCAGTATGCATGATAAAGACATTTTTGTATGGCTTTTTTTTTCTGACTGTCACCTCAATACCAAATTTTGTAGCAGAAGCCTCCCCGTTCCTTTGTCTTATTTGTTCTAGACCCCATGTGATATGATTTCCCAGGCTGTACCTGTTATTGAGATGAACGGATTAGAGAAGCCAATAAAATCTTTTTGTTACAAAAAAAGTACATGGTGTGATGAATGTTTGTCTGTCAAAAGCACTAAAAACCACTGATTCCCCAGTACTTAAATATAATACCAGGTACTGTATTTTGTCAATTTACGTAATCATATTAGGTCTGCTGAATTACCCAGAAAGAAATGTTACTAGTTGAATTTAACTTCAATTAACCAGGAATGGGCATAATATTAAAAATCTCCTTTTCATTTCTTTGTCCTGGCCAAGATGGCAGCAGCACAAAAGGCTATCTCATATCATCAAATCTGAACCTGCTAACTATTAATAAATGTAGTGAAGTTAAAACTACATTTCCCTCTGAAATGTAGTGGAGTAGAAGTATAAAGTAGCATAAAATGGAGATAGTTAAATTCAACCTCATAATTGTACTTAAGTAGGCTACAGTACTTAAATAAATGTAATTTCTTGTGCTACTTTGACAATATAATATCAACTTACACTTTTAAATAGCCTGAAATCAGGAGCAAACCCTGATCTCTTTATTTGCACTGTTTATTCCACTTCATTTCTCACCCTGCCTCACCAGAACACATGAATAAACAACCAGAATAAAGGATGGTGTACCATGTACCAGATTCAGATGAGGTAAATGGTGAGGGTGTTTAATACTCTCTTTATGCAGGTGAAACCTGTATTTCAACAGAGACAGCAGACACTGGATAACACTGACTTGCGTTCTTACAGTGGATGCACTTTGCTCCTACTGTGAGTGAATCTAGTTTACAGTATGTCATGTGATCCCTTCAGGGATGATGTGTTTTTAATGCAACGCTGAATCATCCTGTCATTTAGACAGGAGGCCCTGCTGCCAGAAGATGGAGCTGTAACATTGACCTCATGATTTCAGTTCGTTGAAATGTTTTGCATAAGTGGCCTCCTTAACAGGTGTTGGGCTGTCAAAGTTGAGTGTAATGTCAACAAGATTCTTTTGTTTTCACTCTTATCTGACCTCGATGGCTCTGAAAAATCTGGCAAAGAGATGCTGGAATGTTGCACTGTTAAAGCAGCTTCAACCCTTTTTGTACTGTTTGAAGTACAAAAATTAGAAGGAGCAGAGAGTGCTCTCTCTTTAGCTACGCTATTTGTCTCAGTGTGAATAACAAGTGAATCCAGCGCTCAGCCCAAACATCACTATCCAGATGAGTTAGAAACAGCCTGTAACCACGATCTTTCCCTAACCTTAACCAAATAATTTTAGTTTCCTGACCATAGTTTAGTTTAGTTGCCATAACCACAATCTTTCCCTAACCTAAACCATTTAGAGAATTTAAAAAACAGGACTGCATGAATGAATTCCCCAAACAGTTATTTTTCTTTTTGTTGTTAGTTATTATTTATTGTTGTGAATCTTCTGCCAACAAACACTGAAGTTGAAAAAATACACTATACCACGTAATGGTTTGAAAGTAACTAAGTACATTTTGAGGCACTTGGACTTTACTTGAGTATTTCCATTTTCTGCTACTTTATATTTCTACCACACTACATTTCAGAAGCAAATATTGTACTTTTTACTCCACTACATTTATTTGATAACTTTAGTTTCTTTTTACCGTGCATGTTCAGATTAATAATACAAAATCTAATCAACAAATAAATGATGATTTATTATATATTAAGATAAAACTTTATTGATACCTGGGGGAAATTCAGCTACCTAGCAGATAAAGTATATAAAGTAATTAAAATTAGCTCCACCTTTACCAACTTTAACATTAAAGTGATGAACAAATGAATGCATAAATAATTATAATCCAATAATATAATATACGTTATTCTGAAATGGGCCATTCTGCATTATGAGTACTTCTACTTTTGGTACTTTAAGTATACTTTCCAATACTTTTGTACATGTTTGAATGCAGGACTTTTACTTGTAACAGAGTATTTCTACGCTGTGGTATTGCTGCTTTTACTTAAGTACAACATCTGAGCACATTCTTTCACCTCTGCATTTAATGTCGGTTTTCCTTTTATTTGTCATCCATTTTTACATATAATGGGTTTTGGATGCGTGAACCATGACGTTGAAGTGTAATTGGTTTGAAAAAATATTCCGTTCCTTCTGCCTTTGCTCATTTTGCTTTGTGTAGTCTCTTCTTGAAGAAGCCTCCTGTTCAGAGTCAAGAGTCTTCAGGGGAATGACTGACACTGGCACCTTTTCACTCTTGCTCCCTCAACCTCATGAACATCATGTTCTAACTTTAATCACAGTCGTCATTGCCAGGAACAGCAGGTTGGGTGGGGTTGAGGAAAGCCATAACTATAAGTGACTTTGGACTTAGAGTTGCAAGAGGACACAGAGGCAGTTATTGCTCTGTGATCGCACCTCTGTTGACACTCCTCACGGCAACATAGTTATAAAACCTGCTGGTGAAAAATGTAGCTGGGGGACTCTGTAGATGTCCTAATTTGCAGAAAATGAAGCATTTACCTGCTCTGAAACAAACTTTGAGGTGATCACACAATGTGAAAAAAAATGTGACAATAAACTGAACTCCAGTTCAAAAGTTAAAAATTAACTTTTGGAAAAGTTAACTTTTTTATGATTTGGTTGCTGAGGTGCTGAGCGAGCAGTCAGCAGCTTGAGAGTATGCATGATGTGTAATTTAAATGCATTCACATATATATTGTTAGAAACGTTTCTGTTGAGTCTTCTTGAGCAACAGGCCTTCTTCACAGCAGACATTTTGACTTGTCATAATAGGAAAAGCACAGGAGTAATAATGTTAACGATGGCTCTGTTCTTTTCAACTTTTCCAGTAATTCATGAAAGTGGGCCAGCATGCACAATACCAGGACCCTGAAACTGAAGCGGCTAAAGGAAATTCAGCCATAGTTAATTTTATTATTTACTGTGCTTTTCCTACTGTGACACGTTTAAATGTCTTCAGTGAAAGAGGCCTATACATATTTATTCCCACTATTACACCTGATTGTGTACATTTAATAGAACTTTTTGTCATAGGAATTCTTATTTCAACACCAGAAACACAGGTGAGAAAAAAATGGATAGTGAAATCCTTTTTGTTCAGTGAAGCGATGGGATTCATGGGAAATGTGGTCTTAATTCAACATAGTATTGGATACCATTGGTGTGATTTTGTTGATTGTTGGGTGAAAAGTAAAGACTATCATTGGGAATGATATAATCTAATGTTCCATAAATACCTAATACCTAATCAGTCAGTTTTTCTGACAATTTAAATTTAACAAACCTTTAATAGCACCAAAAACCTAAATAGCTTAGGTATAGTTGCTGTCCTGTGCTGGTAAATGTATTAAGAGATTTGTCATTAGAGAGTGAGAGCAGGTTCAATCCAGTGTTTTAAAGACATTTTTTTAAAAAGCAGAGTATTCAGTGGTCAGAAATGCCAGCATGAAAGCTTAAAACAGAGCAAAGATATTAATATTATTGCTGGTATTGTTATTTTGCATTAATGTGGAAGCCCCACATTGATTAAACAGATGTGTTTCTATCTATCTATTTAACCCATTTGTTATTTTGGCCTTAGTTAAGCAACATCAATTGAAACCGGTGCTTGAAGTAGTTCATCTTCAGTTAAAATCTACCTGTTTTTATCTTTAGTCCATTTCAGTCATTTTTCCACTGACGCCCGTAATGACGCTGGAGTGGTGTAAGAGGCATGTGTTAATTCAGATATGCAGCTGGGATCAAAGTCACCTTGGAGATAATATCATTTTATGGGTGGTCATGGGTTGATAGTTCAGTTCTCATTAAACTAAAAGAATTTAAAAAACATGACTTCAGACTGACATTCTTAAAGTTTAAAATGTTCCAACTTTCATGTTACAGTCCCGTAAACCTCTTATTTTTTAGCTGTTTAACTGTTCATGCCAAGATCGTATTATCTCACATCTTACGACATCTTTGAATCAAAGGTCACATTATCCTTCGTCCCACCCCCTTTTATTGGCCACTTAGTTTCCGATAACGCTGTTCTAAGTGGGTTGAATCACCTTCTCAAATGACATTTTTAGACTTTTCTTAGTAATTGCATATAACTTCATGGACACAACTTCTTCTGTGGTGTTGTGGGGACACAGTCATGTTTTAATTCGGCCTGTGAAGAAATCATGTTTAACGAAGCTGTCCCAGGGTTGAATGATGACAGGTGAAACTGCCATAAATTCATAAAATGACTGGCAAGGAATGCAATCTTTGTCCCTCCTGTTCATTACAGCCCCTATATGAAACTTATGAAGTCTGAGACTGAGCATCAGACAATAAAATAATAATTAAAAAAAGAAAAAGAAAAAGGTACAATCATTAAAATGAAGAAAAAGAAAATAGTAGATAGCAAATTAAATTGAAAGTAAAGTAGATTGTTTGACATTATACTGTGGTAGTATTTTTGTTTTTTGTTCTTGTCGTATAAATCCTCCGATTCTGTTTTACACGTTTCCAGTTATGGAGGTTGAAGTTGCAAGTGATGTGTTTGATATTGCACAATGATAATAAACTCTGCCAGTAAACTCTGCTGACGGCACTGCTCTAAGGCTTCCTCCTTTTTTAAAGAAATGGTATATTATATATATATATATATATATATATATATATATATATATATAAAACAGTCTTGACTTGAGTTGACGTTTGCTCTTGATGTGGTTTGACCCAGGCACATTTAAAATGCAGAACACGAGCTACCTATTCATTTATTTTTATCATTAACTCCTTACTGGCAGAGGTGATTGCTTCCTTTTGCGTTTCTCCTCAGCTATGATTTTAGACCCACTGTGCTTTCATGAGCAGTTCTACGAAGCTTGCTGCTCACTTGGTGCAAAAGTGGCAGCTATATATATTAAGAAAGCAGAAATAAACCATTTTAGGACTCCATCACTGTCCAAAAGGAGTTTGGGGTTATTACTTTTAGAGTAAACATGTTTATGTAAATATTTTATAATAAAAGGTGGGAGGGATGTGAATATATAATATACATTTGGTCCAACCATAGCTATTATAGGAGTCATGAGATTTAGAACAAGCCAGAACTCTGAACAACATTAATTACATTAATTCAAAACAATTTTAGTGCTGAAAGCTATGTGAAATCTGATCTGTCCTAAAGGAAAATATCTAATGTGTGCCCAGCTCAGGTAAAGAATTTTAAACCAGACTTTTTTTTTCTTATTTATACACTTATGAGTAAAAAGACAATGAAAGAAAAACAATAGAAATATTAATTTATTGATTAATTAATTTGAATTGAGAGTTGGTGATGTTGGTGCAATATGACTTGACCTCTGCTTTAGTTCAGTTTTTCACAATGATCCTAGCATTACCTTTAATATATTTTATTGATTACATTCTATGTAACACTACCAATATCGTCAATATTATCTCATGTAGCACAACATATTGAAAGCATGTCTGTTTTGAACACAGAGTGTATTTTCATCATCAATCCAAGACCTCTCTTGAGTGGCGGCCTCAGCCAATTAACCCCAAAAAACATCATCACTGGGGCACTTTGTTGGGTTCTTATGAAAGCGATGAGGATGTTATTTTACCAATGTGGCATACATTTGTGTAATAAGAGGTAAGTGGTTGCTGAGATAATTTCACACTGCACTTCCCAAAGATCATTTGTCAAACAAACAGCATGGCCAGCACTTTCTATTCTTTGGATTTTCTCCAGATGAAATTTGTCTGATGGCTATAGTCTTCCCTGTCTTAACCTGGACTGGCCTTTATACACTATAGCTCTTAGATCGATGACACACTTTCTGCACATTAACAAAAACAAACAAACTGACAGAGACAGATCTATGCCATGGGAGATTGATAAACAGATAAATGGCATGGAGACATGGAAAGTGAGTGAGTCTTCTTTTCTGGGCAGGAAATGTACTTTAGACACAGTGCCGCCCTCGGAGGAGTGGCTAATGATTAAAACCGCCAGTGGAGGACACCTGAGCCCTCATCATCCAAGGTTTTAGGGCACTAAAGCCTCGTCCGCTTTTCTTTCTTGTGGTGAGGTTTTGTCCTTAAGTTCTTTCCCAATGGCTAGAGAATTCAAACTCCTCTCTGTCCTTTGGCTAGTTGCAGCCTGTATTGGTAAGTCGCCTGATTATTTTTTATTAACTTTAAATCCTAAACATTTTAAAAATCTTTGTTAGTTGTTAGTCTAAGCAAGTTCAATTATCAGGTAAACTTAAGAATTGAGGGAAATATTATATATTATATTATATTATATTATATTATATTATATTATATTATATTATATTATAATATTATAATATCTTTTGATTTCAGTCTTTTAAATCTTAAGAAATTCTGTAAATCTTTATAGATTGAGTCTTAAAATATAACTGGGTTTTAGGTTTAAATAAGTCACTACCCAAAGCAGGGATATTTCCATCACACAGCTGATGTTTAAATAGGCATTGATTAAATAGTAGTAGATTTACAGATGCTTTTAGTTATGACATTGTATGGGTTATGATCCAGCTATACCCTTGTGAGTTGAAAATGGAAAGCCACCAATGATGTAAGACTAAGGGCTGGTTCTCTTTGCTGCCATCATCATCTCTCTCCCTCAATCACAGTAATTGGAATTAGGTCCCAATGTATTGTTCTGCTGCTGCTCGAAAAGAAACCTAGGCATCATTGTCCTCTGTTTTTAGCCTGGCTATAATCAACTGTTTAAAATGAAGGCACAATTTGCATAATTGCTTCAAGCTTGGCCTAAAAAACATTTTTTTAACCTTCCTTAGGGAAGTCTTTTCCAATGAAGGAAGTATCTTTGTTCCCCTTAGACCCTCCAGTCTGGTTAATGCTTTACATGTTTGAAGCCTAAATTAACTTAATAACTTTGAGTCAGCGTTATGGGGCAGGTGTAGGACCTGTTGTTTATTGGTTTTTGGGGCTCATATGAATGGGCCTAATTAGTGTGAAAGACCTTTTTTGGCCCTTGTTTTGTATCCAATTTGCAGACACACAAGGGAAATACATATAACAATGTCTATTGTATTTCACTTTATGTTTTTGTTTTGTTTTGTTTTCATTAAGGAATTTTACATTCTCTTTCATTTTTATTTAATATAAATGTGACAAATTGCTCAAAAAATCTTTCATCCTTAGTTTGGATGTGATTTAGAGTCGACTACGCTTTCAGGCTGCTACAAAATTAAACATATGATAACCACAATGCTCAGCCTTTTATACAGCAAACAGCTGGACTTTTTTCAGGTTAAAATATGGCAGGGCCACGCTTAATTCACCACCCACCCTTTAAACTGTAATTCTCGATCTATGATTAGTCCTTTTTTAACTTCGGGTAAAGGAAAAGCACTGCCTATAAACCCATACTTCATGCTGAAAACAGCCATTGTTTTTTGTTTTTTTTTGTTTTTTTTTGATAAATCATCATCTTTTCCTCCTGTAATCCATGCCATCTCATAGATAATCTTGCCTGATGTGGGGAAGCCTGTTAAATAGATAGTTTCGTGTAGAGTTGATTTTCCTGATTGTTTAACTTGTTGGCATTTCAAAGTTAGCTGTAGCTGAACACTTTGGCAACTGGCAGGTTATCATTTACAAACTGCTACATTGTGCTGTTTTAACCACAACAATCTAGGAACAGCAGTTGAGTCTAGTATAGCGACACCTGCTACAACAACAACAGTTGAGTCTACTACAACGACTCCTGCTACAATGACAACAGTTGAGTCTACTACGACAGCTGCTACAACGACAACAGTTGAGTCTACTACAACGACACCTGCTACAACAACAGTTGAGTCTACTACAACGACTCCTGCTACAACAACAACAGCAGTTCAGTCTACCATAACGACACCTTCTACGACAGCTGCTACAACGACAACAGTTGAGTCTACTACAACGACACCTGCTACAACAACAGTTGAGTCTACTACAACGACTCCTGCTACAACAACAACAGTTGAGTCTACTACAACGACTCCTGCTACAACAACAACAGCAGTTCAGTCTACTACAACGACATCTACTACGACAGCTGCTACAACGACAACAGCTACAACACCAACAGCAGGTCTGAATACTACAACACCACCTTCCTCAATAACAACCGCAGGTTCAGTTGGTCCATCCACATCACCGTCACCCTCTTCAACAACACCAGATCTTACAACCACAAAGCTTCCAGGTAATTGCACCTGCGTCCAAAAACTGTCATTTCCTCTGTTTCCAAGATGTCATTGTTTTTAGATGCTCACATAACGCTGAAAACGCTAATATTGTTGTGTGTGTGTGTGTGTTTTTTTTCCCCTTTGACTTTAAAGACCCTTGTGAGGCCAACCCATGTGGCGATGGGAGCACCTGTGAGCCTCGTGTCAATCAAACCTTTGTATGCTTGTGTTTGGCTGGTGATTTCTACAATGATACCAGAAAAAGTTGTGAGAATGGTAAGTATTTGTTTGCGTACCACCACTATGAGGTTGTTGCTCCATGACAAAGTGTCTTAATGAACACTAGTTATAATACCAAAGTGTAGGCCTGTATGTATCTGTGGGATGTAGGAGGACCTGGTTACACAGGACTAGTAAACCAGGGGAGATTTCAGGCTATCTGTTTACCCTTGTTTCCAGTCTTAATGCTAAGCTAACCGGCTGCTGACTGTAACCTTATATTTATTGGACAGATATGAGAGTGGGATTTATCTTCTCATCAAATTCTTGGCAAGAGAGCGAACAAACATATTTCCCAAATTGATGAACTATTCTTTTAAATAAATGGTTATGACTGGAGTGTATATATATAACTTTCTTAAGATGATATTTTCCTATTTTAGCCAAAGTTTTCCCTGGAGAACTCGACTTGCCTGGATTACAATACACAGATGGGATGAGTATCAAGACATCATCAGCATTTGAAGATGCCTCGCAAAAAGTTATTGACCAGGTAAGCAATCAGTTCTCTCCTCTTTTCATTTGGCTTTTTATTTATTTATTTACTTTTTAAATGCTAGGCAGGTAATGCACACCTGTTACTTGTATGTTTTCTTTAATATCACTCATCTACTTTGTTAGGAGTGATACATATATTTATACATGATTTGCACACATTTAATTTTCCAGTAGATCTTCAAACCAACAGCTAACTGAGGCTGTTGAATATCTTGTGCAACAGCAAAGACCATATGCCTGCTCTATCATGTAGGAATTAACAAATGATCAATAAGTCTTCTTTTTTTGTTCTTTGACGTTTGATATTTTTAATGCAAAAATACCCACTGACAACAGTGATAGCTAACTCACCTGTGCTACACTTCGGGAATTAAACCTGAGTGTGGTAACGAATGTACTATGTTGCTACACAATGTCTGTGAGTGAAACTGATCTAAAGGGGCGGTGCATCCCCAATCAGATGATGGCCTAAACAAAATGGTGTTTTTTTTTCCAAAACACAGCTGTCATCTATTTTCGGGAAACCTGATGGTTACTCTGGATCTACAGTGCTAGAACTAAGGTAAGTCGCAAAGTGACAATGTTTACCATCTGACTGTCTATCCATCTAGAACCACACTTCCTACAGTACACTTTCAGTATATATTGCACTTAATAATTGCAGAATATAATCATCATTAAGTTTGATTTTTGTCTATACAGGCCCATTAGCAAAGTGTGGTCAAGGTCAGAGACTGGGGTGAATGCAGATCTAGAGATCGCCTTCACACCAAATTCTGACATCAAAACAGATGACATTACAAAAAGGATTGTAAATGCTGGCACATGTGATGCATGTTTACTGGCAGACGCAACTTTCAAAGGTACGTTTATTACACGTATCTAGTATGTATGTCTGATCTTTTTGTAGTTTGATGGTGAGATTTATCTAAATAATATTCCAACAAGATATAGGTTTGTTTACAGGCCGCTACAAAAACGCTACACCAACCTTTTAGAAACTTCTTAAAGGTTGGTGTAGCGTTTTTGTAGCGGCCTTTTGTAGCATTTTAAAATACTGCCAAAACCCTGATGTTAAAATCTGATTAAACATGTATTGCTAGGCCCTCTGTCATTGCACATAATAGTGATCTTTGTACAGTGTAGAGAGTATCATTTAGCTAATGAGTAATAATGTCTTAGTGATAATGGTATTTCTCAACTGCCAGCCCACAGTTCATATCATGTAGTTATTTTTTAGTTTTGTACATATTTTATACCACTGTAAACTATCTTCTTTTGTTTCCTTCATTTAAAGTGGTACCCCTGTGTCAAAAGAATCCCTGTGATGATAATACTGCAATATGCTCAGAAAAAGATGGATCTTATAACTGTACCTGTAGGGAAAACTACATTAAGACGGACTTCAGTAGCAGAATGTGCACTGGTAAGAGCATTAAGTGAGTGGGAGAGTGTCTTTGTGTGTGTGTGTGTGTGTTTTATCATAACCTTTCTTTAACTAAACTGCAAACTATCTCAACTTTTTATGCTTTTGCAGCTTGTCCCAGTGGTCAAAAATATGAGGATTCTGTCTGTGTCAAGTAAGTACTTATGTCATAACATGTTCTGAAAATTGAACAATTAGCATTTATCAAATTATCTAATTTCAACAACATTTCATGGAAGTCATTGTGAGGAGGGAAAAGCTGAGAGCTGCTGTAAATATGACCTGTGTTTGTAGAGAGCTTGGGTATAAATACAATTGTAAAATTAACCATTGTTCTTGTCTTTCAGTTGTCCTTTTGGTTATTCTGGTATCAACTGCAATGAATGTGAGTATACAGAATGTGTTTGAAATAACTATTTGACAATAGTGATACAAAATTAGTGACAACATACATTTAAAAAAAATCAGTTATGCTACTTTACAAAGAATAGTAAATAACTTTAGCTATCAATTCTTACAAATGTAACCATCTTCTTCAATGCTCCCTAAATCATGTTCATATTCAAATCATTTTAATTTCAACACATTAGACAAAACATTCATATTCATTTAACATCAGTACATGCCAAGTAAAATGGTTTGAGATACTGTTTAAGATTTTATCTGGGCTTGTCAGTTTCATGAAGTTGAACTGGAAACTCATGAGCTGCAGTGGTCTGCGATTCTTGCTTTACTACAGGACGTCCATCAGTGTATGCTTAAATTCATACTGTATGTCAACTGTATGTTTTTGAGCAGAGTTTTGATATAGGTTACATGATTTCCATGCTAAAATACCTGAATAGAGGGCAAGGAGTTTGTTTGCAAGTCTTCTATGATATTTTGAAATGCTGATTCAAGTCACATCACTTTAGGCAATTTATCAGATTTTGCACCGCTCCCTCTGGAGACACAAAAGACTTTATTGTGAAACACTTTGTTTTTGATTTAGAAAACGTATGCTTGTTGTTAAGTTGTTTCTGAAGTAATTTCAGTAGCGTAGCTTTGTTATTGATGTCCTTGTCATTGTGTTTTGTTAGCATGGCAGCTGGTGCTGGTAATCGTTGGCTCTGTGCTCGGGGGACTGCTGCTCATCACGCTCATTCTTCTGCCGATAGTGGCATGCAAGTGAGTTTCTCATCTATTCATTCACCAACTTCCAATCATTCATTATTGCCTCTGCCATGTCTTTGCCATGCTTCTCAATCTCTACGCGTTAACCTTTATGTAACCCGGCACATTAATTATAAACCTTTTTTTTATTGTGAAAAGGTAGCCTTGTAGTTTTAATCTGCCATTTTATTTTAGACACAAACACATTTTGCAAATATTTTGAATCAAAGAAAAATCCATTTACAAATAAAGACTATAATACAGTAATATAAATACAGTGACAGTAGACAGTAATATATACTTTTGTTTTATCTTTTCAGATGTTCAAAGAAGAGCTCCAAGAAGAATAAAAATGTAGACATTGGGAAGCCTTACGTCACCCACTCTGCTGCCAAGGCACCACTGGTTAACCACAGTTTAGCTAACAGCCAGGCAGCCTCGGTTAATGGGTCAGCCAATGGCAAGGCAGCCTTTGCCAATGCTGGGGTGCCTAGGATCCCACGGGCCACAACCGCCAACAGCTGGGACAGCAGGACCAACCTGGAGATGACTCCGAGCAACAGCCGGCAAAACCTGGTCCCTGTGGGGAGGAACTTGGTGAGTATTCCTCTGTGTATGTTTGACATACAACGTGGGAGGGTAGTAAAGGTGAATTAAAGAAGTATAAGTAGAATGCTGAGCAGGAAAGACATGAAAATATTCAGCAGGGTGTAAAGAGTAAATCTGGGATATACATGCTTGGTTTTGCAATATTCATGAAGATATTGTCTTTTCATTGTAGCGGCTCTACGAAGACCATGATGACATGAACCCATATGCTCAGGCTCGACCCCAAAGCAGCCTCTATGCTCAGGCTCGACCCCAGAACAACCCCTATGCCCAGAATCGACCTCAGATCAACCCGTATGCCTCGAGCCAAGGCCAGACCAACCCTTACTACACGCACGACGATGGAAGACGGTTCAATTAATGAGGAACCACAAAGGTTTACCCTACAGTGACATTTACCCAGATGAAAAACTTGTTCAAGTTTTGTTGGAAGCAACTCAGAATTCCTTTTTTTTCTTCTGTTTTTCCCCCAAATAACTGTACATCCCATTATGGTAAGAGTTGTATGAACAGAAGCATAATGGTGGCATAGGTCTTCTTGTGCAATGGCTGAAGAAATGTGCTGTTATGAATAATACTGTACCGTAGGGCAGTTACGTCCTTTCACCACAATGACAGAGTGTGAACTCTATTACGACCAATTATAAGGTGTCAAAAATCATTCCTTTCTTTCCTTCACTAATCTTTGTGAAAGTCTGGGATATGAGATACACTGTAGGTCTTTCAAAGGTTTTTATTGTCAACCAATTAGAATATTACTTACTTAAGAATGTCAAATTGTTTAATGGCATTGAACCAGAAATTATACTCAGATGGGGCTGAAACCCAGAAATGCAGAGTTGTTCAATATCATTCTCTTGTCTCGCTCGTCTGTGAATTTACAGGTAATCTTTTTTTGAATGTAAAATGTTTTAGGTTTATGATGAATCACAGTTTTATGTTTAACTCATTTTTTTGTGTATGTGTGAATGAGACGAGTTTCTTTTGTTCTTATTATATTGTATTAGTTTTCCTTTGTCACACATAAAATCATATATTTATTTCATTTTAACCATAAAAACGTTTAAATACATTACACCTTATTTTAAAATAAAGGACTTTCCACTACTTGTGATTTTTGATGGACTCTTTCACAGGGGAAAACAATAACTGAGAAGGCAAGTCAGTTTGCTGGTTCTTTTTGTGTTTTAATTGTTTTACAAGAAATGGTCAAAACATTTCAACCCTGATACCTTGGATGTAGTTGATTTACACACATGGTATGTATTAATGCAAATGCAATAATTAAAGGTCTAAATATTAAGCCATATCCATTATTAAGGAACCTATCATTATCAATATATTATAATAATAATAATTATTATTATTATTATTATTATTATTATTAGTAGTAGTAGTAGTAGTAGTAGTAGTAGTATTAACTGCTTCTGTCAAGTCAAATACGTTACCTTAAAGCATCTGTGTAGAGGTGGCTGAAGTGTGCACTGCTGTCTACACACCCACAGTGTATGTTTTGGTACTGCCACTGGAGGGTGCCAAAGTTGTACTAACACCAACAGTTTCAAAACAGTTGTGCAAGTGATGAAGACGTGGACATACACCGATCAGCCATAACATTATGACCACCTGCTTAATATTGTGTAGGTCCCCCATTTGCCGCCAAAACAGCCCTGACCCGTCGAGGCATGGACTCCACTAGACCTCTGAAGGTGTGCTGTAGTATGTGGCGCCAAGATGTTAGCAGCAGATCCTTTAAGTCCTGTAAGTTGCAAGGTGGTGGGGCCTCCATGGATGGGACTTGTCCAGCACGTCCCACAGATGCTCGATTGGATTGAGATCTGGGGAATTTGGAGGCCAAGTCAACACCTTGAACTCGTCATGTTCCTCAAACCATTCCTGAACCATTTTTGCAGTGTGGCAGGGCGCATTATCCTGCTGAAAGAGGCCACTGCCATTAGAGAATACCGTTTCCATGAAGGCATGTACTTGGTCTGCAACAATGTTTAGGTAGGTGTTATGTGTCAAAGTAACATCCACATGAATGGCAGGACCCAAGGTTTCCCAGCAGAACATTGCCCAAAGCATCACACTGCCTCCCCAGGTAAGCGACGCACACGCACCCGGCCATCCACATGATGTAAAAGAAAACGTGACTCATCAGACCAGGCCACCTTCTTCCATTGCTCCGTGGTCCAGTTCTGATGCTCACGTGCCCATTGTAGGTGCTTTCGGCGGTGGACAGGGGTCAGCATGGGCACCCTGACCGGTCTGCGGCTACGCAGCCCCATACGCAACAAACTGCGATGCACTGTGTGTTCTGACACCTTTCTATCAGAACCAGCATTAACTTTTTCAGCAATTTGAGCTACAGTAGCTCTTCTGTTGGATCGGACCACACGGGCCAGCCTTCGCTCCCCACGCGCATCAATGAGCCTTGGCCGCACATGACCCTGTTGCCGGTTCACCGGTTTTCCTTCCTTGGACCACTTTTGGTAGGTACTGACCACTGCAGACCGGGAACACCCCACAAGAGCTGCAGTTTTGGAGATGCTCTGACCCAGTCGTCTAGCCATCACAATTTGGCCCTTGTCAAAGTCACTCACATCCTTACACTTGCCCATTTTTCCTGCTTCCAACACATCAACTTCAAGGACAAAATGTTCACTTGCTGCCTAATATATCCCACCCACTGATAGGTGCCATTGTAATGAGATAATCAATGTTCTTCACTTCACCTGTCAGTGGTCATAATGTTATGGCTGATCGGTGTACAGTACAATGTAATATGGTTTGTGTATCCAAAGGATTGAAGTGCCTAAGCTTGACCAATGTGTTTTTCTGCAAGTTAACTTGCCTTTTAATGACATATGGTCTAACAGAAAGGAAAAATGCTTTAATGAAACAGACATTCAGTGTGGTCCTTTAAAGGAATAGTCCAAATATATTTTAATTTACAAAATAGTGTAGTTTGTTTTTTTAATAACTGAATTCACTTGTGCTGTAGTGTGTTGGTATATATTATCTATTCTCAGAAACTATATAGTCTTTACTAACTTAACTTCCTGCAGCAGTGTTACACATACATTTTTCTTGCTGATGTAAAAGTTAATCTTAGATGAACTTTATGTAAAGGAGCGAGCCATAAAAAGCTTTATTACTCCATGTCACATTATTGGTCTGCTGGTTGCTCTGGGATATACATCTCAATCCCAAAGACAGTATCGTCCCCAGGCTCATTTGGGTTTACAGAGTCAGATTTAGCATGAGCGTACACACTTTGTCAAACTAACACCAGAATTAAATTATGGGCCTTAACGGTCTTTGTCTTTTTTCTCTTCTACTGCTGTCCCAAGGAATTCAACTTGTTCAAGGTATGTGTATATTTCACAACAATACATTTTCTAGTCACCAATGTGTTAAAGCTGTGTAATGAGAGAGGAATAATAGGTAATGGTCAGTAGTGAGATTTGTTTTGGATTTCTGCATCATCCTCATCAATATTGAGTTTAAAGTTTTTTAATATTTCACAATTACTATATTTTTTTAGCACAAAAATGCTCGCAGATTAATGCTTAAATAAGATTTCAGTAGTTTGACCGCCACTTTGAACAAATTATTACATAAATAAAAATCTGGTGACAATTTTAGCTATTTTGAAATTATTAAAAATTGAAGCAATTGATTTTTAAAAGGTTCACTAAATAAAATATGTGCGCACATAAAAGGTAAAAATGTACCTCCAAAGTATATTAACATTATACTAAATACTAAATTTATGCCTATGGTTTTTGGTATTTATAAATTTACAATACAAAATAGAAAGTTTCTGACTTTTTGTGGAGTTATTAGACTTGATTCAAAATGAAATTTCACAAAATACTGAAAAGTTATGAATGCACAAGCGATAGAAAGTGCGCATCTCTGTGCTGATTCAGACATCAATTATCCATTTCAAATGATGGGCTGTATACTCCAAGGTCATAGTAAGGACTGTTCATTCATGGTGAAGAATTAACTATTCTTTAAAGGCCGAATCACATGTTTTAAGGTTCAAATGTTGCACAAGGAGTGTGGCTGCAGCTGTCATAAACATGGTAACTCATTTGTCAAGGAAACAGTAAAATATGCTTTCTTTAAGTTTAAGCATCATGGACATCTGGCAAGTTAGGTTAATTGGTGATTCTAAATTGTCCGTAGGTGTGACTGTGAGTGTGAATGTTTGTCTGTCTCTATGTGTCAGCCCTGTGATTGACTGGCGACCAGTCCTGGGTGTACCCCGCCTCTCGCCCAATGTCAGCTGGGATTGGCTCCAGCCCCCCGCGACCCTCTAAGAGGATAAGCGGTATAGAAAATGGATGGACATCTGACATTTAAAAGTGCAACTCTCACTGTGTATTTTAAACTCTATTTAATGTGTAAATGACCTCTGTAAGTAAAACCCTGCAGTTGGAGCCCACACCATGCCCATAAAAAGATGAATGATGACAGATGTTTTAAATCTATCCTTCTGTCTCTGTTTTCTGCAGGAAGTTGTGGCAGTGCAGAGTTTCAGTGCACTAGCGGACAGTGCATCAACATAGCTTGGAGGTGTGATGGGACTAAAGACTGCGCAGATGACTCAGACGAGCTGAACTGTCGTGAGTATTACAACCAGGCAGTACCAAGCAAAACCATTATATTATACCCAGTGTTTCCAGTGATTTTATAAATTCACCGCACAGACATATATGAATGTCTGTGAAATAATCTGCTGTACAGAAGCATAAAATCAAGCCAGAACACAGAGCCACTATTATTTATGTGTAGACTCTTCAATTGTTTTGTTTTTTGTGGCAGCACCTCCATCATGCACTTCGCAGGAATTTAAGTGTATGACAAGCGGCGAATGCATCTCTTTGGGATTTGTCTGCGATGGGGAGGAAGACTGCAGTGATGGCTCTGATGAACAAAGAACCTGTGGTATGCAGACTGATTGTTTATGTGCTGTTGTTAAGAATGGGAGACTGAAGTTATGTGGCTATTTTCTTTGGGAAGATGCTGACTACTGACACACCTTGTGTGGTCTATGAAACAGAAGTGCAGTACTATAATATGTCCTGAAATTAGGCTTAAAGTAGAGCATGTAAACATTTATATCATTGATCAGAAACTTAAGGAACATCACAAAGGACAAAAAGCTACTTGCTCAGTAATGAATAGTAAAACCACTAGGTGGCGACATCATCTCAGTATAAAACTTAAGCCATTCAATAGGAAAATGCATGGAGTTCAAATTAAACTTGTAATACATGTAAATAAACTACACCACAAGCTGAATTTCTCCAACATGAACAAAAACATACTTGAGATAAGAAAACAATAGTTCCAAACTTGATAGGATATTTCCTTTTAGTAGTGAAGAAAACAGATGTATGTAGGTCAAGGTTTTTCTGTGATTTCTTGATAAATGTTTTTGTTCATGGCTCTACATGTCAAATTGACAAAAGTATTCTGGACAGACAAAAGGGATGTATAATAATATCAATTAACATGTCACAAAATGTTGTGACAGTTGATGATCTTTGCCCTTTAAGCATGTTGTCATTTTACATTCTAAATTACCAGTCCAATTCCCCTGCAACATAGCATTTTGAAACAAAATCCACTCACATGCTCTTGGTTCAGATGGGCAGACCTGCAGCCCAGACCAGTTCACCTGCCAGGAGGGCCAGTGTATCCCCGGCAAATACAGATGTGACCATGTCAAGGACTGTTTGGACAACTCTGATGAGAACAACTGCAGTAAGACTTTTACATCTACAATAATATCTGTCCACAGTTTACAATACTGATGTATAACATCAGATATTTTTGTTTACCCTCTAATAATTGAAGGGGTTTGATAGGGTTAATTTTATTTGCATTATTGGGCAGAAAATGGATAGTCCCTTTAATCAATAGAATAAGCTTGTACTTTTTGCAGACTATCCACATTGCACTGAGAAGACGTGTGCTAATGGGGCCTGTTACAACAACTCTCAGCACTGCAATGGGCTACAGGACTGCAGAGATGGCTCTGATGAATTCAACTGCAGTGAGTAAAGGAGACTTGCAGCAAATGCCAGTGTGTAATTGGCAGTGATGGTTTTGCAGATACTTAAGAATATGAATGTTCTGTTCAGTAATAATAACAATAATAACTTTATTTGTATAGCACCTTTAGAAACAGAGTTTACAAAGTGCTTTGACAGACAAAGCAAAAGCAGAATACCCAGAAAGCTATATAACAACAGAAAGCCAAACAGTAAAGCAAAACAAATGCAAGATAGAAATTAATGATCAATAAATACAAATAAAAAGAATTAAAAACAGTAAAAGCAATAAAAAAGACGACATCACATAAAAGCAAGTCTATAAAAATGATTCTGCGACACACAAAAACACAAACAATGTGATATGGGCAGCATTACGTTTCCCCCCAACTTCTGTACCTGAACTTCAATTTATAGGCCTACAGCACAATCATTCAAATAAAATTAAAGTTATTTGTTTACATTCAAAGGAGTTCATAGCTGTCATGTTGGATACTGGGATGAAAAATTCTGTCTGCTGCAAAATAAACGACCATGTGGACCACGGACATACCATGGGTATTAATAGAGTTAAGGCTAACACTTTAGATTACAGCCCACAACGTACAGTGTAATTACTCCGGAGCTACAGTGTAATCTTTTGTACTTACATTGTACCAGTACAGTACGTACCAAGTAGGTACAGGGTAACAGTTATGGAATAAGGGGGTAACAATTCGGGATTTTACAAAGAATTTATACTGTAGTTATTTTTTAACTACTGGGTATCTATTCTGTTATTACAGAGTATTTATGACCTACTGAGTAACAATCTGGACGTTTGGGAGAAATTTAGAGAGAATGTATACTGTAGTTATTATTTAACTACTGGGTACCTATTCTATTATTACAGTACGACCATAAAACTGGACGTTTCAGGGTAGATAGAGTGATGACTTCTGATGGGATTTTATTTTAAAATGACCTTATTACCAACAACAGGCAAACTACATTGTTCCTTTATAATTCTGGGGGTCCTTAAAATAACTACGGGGTACATCTGTGCATTTACTAAAAAAGATTACACTGTAACTCTGGAGTAATTACGCTGTAGGCTATATTGCGGGCTGTAATCTAAACACAGATTGTTTGCTGGAACTGACTTACTTATATTCAACAATGGTATCTTAAAAATAAAAAGATAATAATAATATGTATATATATCTTATTTTCCATCATATGACAAAACATTCATATTTTTCTTGTGTTGTGCATTGTAGAAGGGAGAATGTCACTTCCGGTCGCCATCTTTGTTTGGTTTAAGCTGAGTCGCAAATACAGAAAGTTTTCTTTTTTAAACTCACAGCAGACTGAATATTTTTCATTCCAGCTACATACATTTTTTTTTTTTAACAAAATTTGGCGTCTGTTTATTTTTGACGGTGAGTTAGTGTAGCTAACTTGAATGTTTTTTTAAATTTATTTATTTTTAGCTACCGGTAACTTGAATGTATCGTTAGCTAACGTAAGCTCAATGCCTATGAGGGGCACAAACTGGCGTTGGAAATTGCCATATCATAACGCTATGTATGTATTTTATCTTTGTAGCTATTGTTCTATTTTCTTTCCTCGCACTTAGCCTAGCCAACTTATGCACCATCCTGTGGTAACAGGAATAGCGTAGCTGACGTTTAATTTAGCTCAGAAATCATCCATGTCTCAAACTTTGCAACGTTACCTTTTAAAATGTCGCTTCCTTGTGATTTTGGTGACCCAGAAATAGAAACGTATCTACTGTTGCTTCACTTTAGGTTGCCTATACTTCAGGTAGAGGTCGTTTGACTTCAGGTGGGCCTCAGTTGTTCACGATTTTTTTTGACCACTTCTAAATTCACTGTGTTTTATTTTCAGCGACACAGCACTGCCCCATCCACCAGTATCAGTGTGCAAATGGCTACTGTATTCCACATTCCTTTGTGTGTGACCACTATGACGACTGTGGCGACAACAGTGATGAGCAAGGCTGTGGTAAGGGTGAAAGTGACTCTTAAGTGCAGCTCTCATGACCATGAAGCTCTCATAATTTCAATATTTCTCCAGTTCACTTTATATTGTAATAGGTGTTTCAGCCCAGATGACAGTAGTAAAGGGAGGAATTGCAATCCCACTGAACCAAAATTCAGCAGTGTTTTCTTATTTTAAGGTTTGATGCAACGTCCAATGGTACAGCATCTAGATATTGTATTTTGAAGCTATAAAAAAGACTTCAAACATGTGTAATAATTGTTAGAATTAAAGTAACATAGGCTCATATTTTTGGTTACAGTGGGTATATAAAGATGGGCAACAGTTGTTTTTTTTAGTTGGCAAACTGTTCATTATTCTGAATAGATTTAATAGATTTACAGTCCCAGAAGTTCCAAACTTATTTTATACATTGCAATTGTTGCATTCCAAAACAGGTTGAGGCTTATGTACTACAGTATTGTATTTATTGTTAAGAAGAGTGATTTTTACTTTTTTTTATGGCCAACTTGATTGACACACTGCTTGTATGCCCATATAATCACAAATGTTCAGTTCCAATCAAAAAGTTACTCTTGCAAAATTTGGAAACCAGAATAAATGTGAGTTCTATCTATTTGTTTTCTAGTGTTTCAGAGCTGTAGCGGCAGTCAGTTCACATGTTCCAGTGGCCGTTGTATTCCTCAGCACTGGGTGTGTGATCAGTTCAACGACTGTGGGGACTACAGTGATGAGAGAGGATGTGGTGAGAAAACCTGTTTTACGGGTGGATTAATAGTTTGAACTAGAAATTCTGTATGAACATTAATAGTTATTTTAAAACATTACACAAGCGTGAATCATGTTGGTATGGCTGAGGAGTTTCATAGAAAAATGAAGCACAGTTAGTAACAAATGACTTTGTCAAATGATTGCTTAAAGTGATGGAATAACTCATTTTGAAAAACATGTTAGCAGTCCAAAAATGTATATATTTTGGGGATAAGTTCATGGACATCGTGAAATGACTACTGAATGATTGATTTCATGGGGCAGGTTTTTGTCTTAGTGGATACTGTAGAGTTTAGGAATCCACTCTTCAAAATATATAAATAACATCATCATCATCAAAATAGAAAACTGTTGTTGTTTTTTTGTATTACTAAAAGTAATATGTGGAAATATTTCTAATTCACAATATAACCACGTGTTTCTATGGTTTTTAGATAGTAACTCTCGAGGCTGTTACCCTGGTGAGTGGGGATGCCCTGGCTCGACACTATGTATACCAGTGGGCAAAGTATGTGACGGCAAACCTGACTGTCCTGGAGGAACAGATGAGACCAACTCCACAGCACAGCAAACCTGCAGTAAGTCACACAGATGGAATTTTTTTACATGGATTTGATAAATCTACACATTAGAGTACCACACTAAACCACAGAAAACATGCAATAATGCTACTATGTATGCCTGAAATATTTATATATTTCTTTATTCCTACAGTGAAAATAGCCTGATCACAAGAAACACACTGAATTGAATTCAGATGAACTGAATTACATGTTGCCTAAGTGAGACAGATCTGGTTAAGCTTAGAACATCCCACATTTGCAGCACATTCATAGGGCTATGCATTTAGGTGCAAGAGTTTTATACATTATAGTATATTATACTCATAAATGTTTGTCAGCTGTTGAGACTGTGATATGATCATAGCTTTAGCCCTCCTTATCACTGCCTTCTCACCTACCTGGTTTAAGATTAACTTTTTTCAGGTAATTCTCCTAGGGCGAACACTAATGGCCTCCAGACTCAGTTGATGGTGGATATGAAGCTGGTCACGATACTGATAATGACACTCTGGGAGACAAAGCAGCGTAGATAATGATCCCAAGGACCAACCTTAAACTGTAAGCTAGATTTGACCATGATGTTGATTTATATGATTTTTACTCACAGGCCTGGAGCAGTGCTCCACCTTGAGCTGCGAGTTCGTCTGCCATCCATCTCCTCAGGGAGGAGCTTGTTACTGCCCTGATGGTTTCATTGTAGCCAATGACAGCCGTTCCTGTGTAGGTGAGTGCCTTATATTTGTTTTTTTGAAAACAAAATGTTGATTTGTGGCATTGTTGATAGTAGTGGACTCTCAGCTACTGACAGCATGAACAGGTTTTGGGAAGCTTCTTCAAATGTATACTGTAGTTAAGCAACAGGAGAAAGCTGAACATCACTTAGTAAGAATGAGGTTATTGATGGAGTGGTTAATTTCTGAGGTCTCCTAACATTGTTGCAGGATCTGTGGCCATGATTACTTCCATGGTAACATAAATACATTACAGGATACCATATTCTGTAATGTGTTTTTATTTTAGCTTACAAAGTATCCCAGACCTTTTAGTGTTAAACTTCAGCTTGTTTTGATGAACAGAGCACAGAGCTTTTGGTCAAATGGTCTTTTTGTTTAAAATTTTAATGTGAGTCAGCCTTGAAAAGTTACAATTACTGGCTTAATTTCACGGCACTTTGGTTGCAAATTACTGTTATAGATCCTCATCCTGATGCCTCAAACATAAAAAATGGCTGTTTGTTCTATTGGCCAGACTATAATGACTGTCAGATCTGGGGGATCTGTGACCAGCTGTGTGAAGATCGTCCTGGGACACACCACTGTAGCTGTGCTGATGGATACTTCTTGGAGCAGGGTCATGTCTGCAAAGCCAATGTGTCAGGTACAGGGAGTCGCACGTCACACAATATATTATACGATATGTATCTGCTGCTACATAATCTGTGGGGTGTCTAAAAGATCACGTTAAGAAAACAGTACTTTAAAGTGACCATGCAGTCTCTGGTGTGTGGAGAGATCATGACACAAAATCTGGATAAGAGCCAATATTGATTTACATAAAATTATTTTTTTCAACACATTTACTAAAATGTTTTTCTTTTCAATGTCACAGATGATTTTCTGAAATATGTATGTTTTTTATAATTATAATTAATATCTAATATAACTTTTGAAATAAATTTACTGCTGAGGTCTGGTATTTGTGTTTTCCAGCTGGATTGCCAAAGCTAATTTTCACCAACGGGGGTGATGTGATGATGGCTGATATACACGGCCGCTTTGTCAGAACTCTGGTGCCGTCCCAGGGCAAAGGTTATGCCGTAGGGGTGGCATACCACTGGCACAGCAACAAGGTCTTCTGGAGTGATACAAATACCAAAAAGGTCAGTCTGGATCATTGTCTGGTGACATATTTGATGACCGCATTCTTTCTCCTCACCTTCTTCATAGCTTTTTTATATGATTGCAAAACACTGCAAGGGCACTAAGGCAGAAGTTGTGTTTAATTATTTTGCCAGGTATACTCTGCCAACTACAATGGGGATAACATTAAGGAGGTTCTGACTGCTGCAGTCCAAAATGTCCAGAACCTCGCTGTGGACTGGGTCAACTTCAAACTCTATGTCTTAGAGGCCATGGTGGAGCGCATCGACATGTGCGACTTCGATGGAGGGAATCGGGTCACGCTTGTGGCTGAAAACCTGCAGAGTCCTCACGGCCTCGTCCTGGACCCTATAGTGGGGTGGGTTTAAATGCTTTAGTCTTTCAAAGCTGCTTCCTAAGCTGCTGAGAATGCCAATCAGCCATCATTATATGAGCTGCATGTTAATAACATCTGATTTTGATTAATAATACAATGTTATGTGATATTGTATGTAATTTGTCAATATTGATTGTAACATGAATATTAGTATTCATTTTTAGAATCTTAATTAGCATTTTATAATGCACAATGACATCGGGGGAAGAGATCAGTACTTTGAAAGGTCATTACTGTTATACCACTGGTCTGATTATTATTTTTTTTCTTTTAAACTGTCTTTTAACTTGGGGGAATGATGCAACTTAGTACAAACTGGTCCAAAGTCTGCTCTTTGTCACATGTTTGCTTGTGATTGTTGTCATTATTATTTAAGCTGATCAGTTAAAGCCAATTTGTGGTCAAATACAAAATAAATCGTTGGCAACTCTACAAGATATCAAATGAATCCTGTTAAAGAACTCTATATTTCAATTATACCAAGAGTTTTTACATCCACTTGACCTGGCATCATATAGCTTATATACCATCTCTGTAAGTCTTCATTTTTTGTTTGTTTGCAGCTACATGTTCTTCACAGACATGGGTGTTGCCGGTGAGCAGATGAAGCTTGAACGTGCCTTCATGGATGGCAGTAATCGTGTAGAGCTGGTGAAGAGCAGACTCGGCATTCCAACAGGAATTACCCTAGATATTGTCACCCAGAGGGTCTACTGGTCTGACAGCCACTTTGACACGGTGGAGACTGTCACCTACAGTGGCTTGGACAGGTAAAGGTTGCACTGAAAATCTTGCCAGTCATTGAAGATTTCTCCTTACCTGGAGAGTAACTTTAAGCTAAAAAGGGAAAGAATGTTGTGCTCTCCTTGATGGCCGTTCTGAGATGTTGTTGTTTCCCAGGAAAATAGTCCTCAATGGTGGAACCCAGGCTCCACATCCTTTTGGAATGGCTGTGTTTGAAAACCACGTATTCTTCACTGACTGGACCAAGATGGGTGTGGTGAGAGCCAACCGCTTCAACGGTAGCAACCCAGCACTCCTTTATCGCACCGCAAAGCGACCGGGCCATGTTGTAGTGTCTCACCCTGTCCTGCAACCTGTTGGTAAGGAGATGCACTTTCAACCTGATTGAGTTCAGTGGTCAGAGATATCCCAGTGTTTCTGCTGCTAATATACAATTTATTCCTACTTAACTTAATTTAGTATGTGTTTCCTATTTGGTTTTCCTGTCATTGCTCACTATACCAATATGGAAAACAACAGCGCTGTCTTCTGTCATGTCCTACAGTGATGAACCCTTGCGGCAGGCACAACGGTGGCTGTCAGCAAATTTGTGTATTGAGTCACCGCTCCGACAATGATGGTCTCGGCTTTCGTTGCAAGTGTCGCCATGGTTACGACCTGCAGCCTGACCGTCAGACCTGCTTTAGTGAGTTTCCATTGATTGAGGGCAAAATGACCTGATGTTTAGAATTGGTCTGTTACTCAGTTCACAATCTTTTCTGCGTTCTGTGCTGTCAGAACTAGTCATGAAACAATCAATGAAATTTATAATATTGTACACACATTTACTAAATTGCAATGATTTGATTTGATTTCATCAAAGGTAGGAACAGTTTGCCAATCAAGGTGATGCTATGATAACTTTGGCCTACATATGAAGTTATTCATACATAGTCATAATCAAAATTATTCATAAAATTATTATATATATTTAATTACTTGTAGGTTTGCATAACAGCATAACAGCCATAATAGTCATAATCGTAACATATTTTTCCTTCTCAATATTTTAACTCAATAACCTACTAACAACAAACACTAAAACATGCAGAGATTTAGGATTATATTCTTTAGACAGTATATATACCTGCTAGTAACCACCGCCACTCACTCTTTCAACAGAGGTGAAGGACTTCCTGTTGTTGGCCACCTCTCTGGCGCTGCGGGGAATCCCACTGAACATATCCCTCCAGGAGGACATCACCCTGCCCCTCACGGGGCTCGGGACGTCTTTTTCTGGCTCTGCAGTGGAGTTTGACGGCAACGAGGAAGCCCTTTTCTACAACGACAGATCCAGAGGCCTCGTGTATAAGTCAAACCTCAATGGCACTGGTGAGTTTTTATTATTCTTGTGTTATAAAGCACCATTACAAGGGCACTAAGTGAGATCACGTTTAAAAACATTTGTTTCTGTTGTGCAAAATGAATTTGTAAGTTAATTGTTACTCATAGGTTATAGTCATCGTATTACATTTTCTATTACAAGTTTCTATGCTTAATCCTGTGTGTCACACCACCCTGTATTGATTTTCTTTATGAATTCTCAGTCCAACAGATTTTGACAGGCTACAGAGTGGGAACGGTTGATGCCATGGCTTACGACTGGACCTCCAAAGTCTTGTTTTGGACCACAAGCACATACAAGTTGGTGGCGGCCTTCAGAGTCGCAGACAAGTCCAGACGAGACATTGTGATGGGATTGAAGAACCCAAAAGGAATTGCAGTGCATCCCAGTGCTGGGTGAGCGCTCAAATATATCAGCTGTAAGAGAGAGTGATTGGTTTGCTCTGAGGAGAATTCAGGTTGCAGGGGCAGCAAGGGAATTAAACAATACACATTACAGCACATTTACTGCTTTACAACCTTTGCACTTAAATATACACAGTATTTTTAGTATCAGTTTGAACACGGGTATTTTATTTTATTTTATTTTTTACTGTTATCTACTGCATTACTCCAATTCAGTCATTTAGATTGCTTCTACTTACTCTGTCTCTGGAAAATACAAGAGCAAAACATACTGGTAATTTTATTTCATTAAAGTAGTCCACTTAATGCCACTTGCAGCCATAATTAAATATATTCAGGCTCCATGGTTACATTATGACTAAACAGATCTGTCTTCTTTTGTGTCTAATCAAATGTTGATCCACAGCTACTTGTTTTGGTCTGACTGGTACCGTCCTGCGGTCATAATGAAAGGCTTCACTGATGGCAGCAATGCTGTTCCTCTGGTCAACACAACACTGGGATGGCCCTATGGACTTGCTGTTGACTATGTGTAAGCACAGTGATGACAGGATTACAGAATTATGATGTGATTTCAGTGAACAGTTCTCAGGCTTTGATGTGTGGACTACAGTATTCCTTTATATTCACTGGTTAATTCCTTGTGATCGGTCTTTGGCAGGATGGACAGGCTGTACTGGGTGGATTACCAATTGGACCAGATTGGTCACATTGGCATTGAAGGATATGACAGACAGACGTTTACCAATATTGGCCAGATCACTCAACCCTACTCTCTAACAATTTATTCAGGTGGGTTTCTTGGTCTACTACATATTACACATGCACAATATTATTGAAATTGTATATGATATTATTCAGGTTTATATTAATCAAATCCGAAACTTTACTATAAACTTCTACAAATTCCCGAACTCCCATTTTTGTGAGAATATTTGCATTCAGACCAAAACAGTGGTGAACAGAGGGCTCCTTAAATTAATGTAAAGCTATAGTATCAGTATATCCCATTTAAAACAGTAATGCTCAATACTATAAAGAAGTGATAAATCTAAATATTTCCTTTCTGCAATATGAGAATGCAGTGCACTGCGCTTTGTTCCTGTACTGACTGATAAAAGTTACTTAATTAATATAAAGTCCAGATTTTCTTTGGGAAATCATAATACTACTGCCCTATATGTATTAGCTCAACATATTTCACTTTTAAAATGAGTTTATAGCATTTAGTATACATTGTTCAGTATACGTTGTTCATTCACATTCAACACAGTTGCACGCTAATAAAATTTAATAAGAAACTTATTTTAGCTCATAATTTGATAAGCCATTTATTGTGCCTATTCTAAAATTACTGTAATACAGCTACTCATGACTCATTTATTATATTTTGTGAATGTGGATTGGTTTTTAGTACATTTATACGTATAGCCTTTTTTTTTTAAATGCTGAACCATCTGTTTCTTGTAGACTACCTGTATGTGTCTGACACAAGGACCAGAGCAATATTTGAGATGAGGAAAAGGGATGGAGGAGGAAGCATAATGATCAGACAAGGAGTCAACAGCATCATGAATGTCAAGGCCTACACAGCTGACCTCCACAGCAGTAAGTTCACACACAGGGGAGTCTGCAAATAGTTTAACTGTCCAGTCTTACAGTAACTGATGGTGGTAAATAAATGCCAAAAATATGCCAGATGAGATAAAAGGGGCCATGGGGATTTGACTGCTAGTAGGCAGGTAGAGCAGTGACAAAATGGAGCTAAAAAACATGAGAATTACAGAGACCCAACTGCCTGCCTCCATATCACATTCTCAAATCAGAATAATGAATGACTGCATGGCCAGGACAATAGTTGAGCAGTGAGTCAGCCAGTCGTAATAATCCAGAAACCATCTGACTGCTTCTTCATCATCCTCCTGACAGCGTTCACCAGCCGGTGCAATATGGTGCCCAACGGGCGCTGCAGCCACTTCTGTTTCCCGACTCCCTCCAGTCGAGTGTGTGGCTGTCCGTACGGCATGAAACTTCAGGCCAATCAGAGGGACTGCATCAAGGACAATTCTGTTCCCCCACCTGACAACAACTGTGGCAACTTCGCCTTTGAGTGTGATGAAGGACACTGTAGACCCAACTCCTACCGCTGTGATGGATTTGCTGATTGCATAGATAAGACTGATGAGGCCAACTGCACTAATACAGGTGAATGTATAAGAAAATGTCTGTGTTTGAGGAGTAGTGGAAGGAAAATATTGAGCCTTTTGAGAATTTTATTAATTCCATTTCTATTCAATCCAGTTTTATTTATGTAGTGCCAAATCATATATTATCTCCGGGCACTTTGCATATAGAGCAGGTCTAGACCGTACTCTTTATAGTATTATTTACAGAGACCCAACTGCCTGCCTCTTATCTTTACCAGGAGCAACCTGTTCTCCACAAGCGTTCACCTGCAACAACAAGCACTGTATCTTGTCCAGTTGGCGCTGTGATGGCAGGGACGACTGCGGCGACGGTTCCGATGAAATTAACTGTCCTACTCGTCTCCCTACCACCTGTCCCGCCGGCTACTTCACCTGTAATAACAACATGTGCATCTCTAAAATATGGTTGTGTGACGGTGACAATGACTGCGGTGATGGCTCTGATGAACACAACTGCAGTAAGTATGTATGGACTGTGGGATATTTTCAGCACAGTCACCTCACTAAGTGGGATTTTACTACATAAAGTACTGTGCAAACAACTGTATATTACATTATAAATGTAATGGAACAAAATTCTGGTAAATGAGTTTTATCTGTGATTGACAGATTCAACCATCACTACATGCCCGCCTTCCTACTTCCTGTGTCCCGACCACCGCTGCATCTACAACTACTACGTGTGTGATGGAGACCAGGACTGCCTGGATGGCTCTGATGAGAAGAACTGTGGTAGGAATCACTATAACTTCAGTTTTTGTTGTGTTCTGTTTTATTTATGTTGATTATTTATGTAAAACTGAACACCTCCTTATTGCGCCAAATAGATTCATTTTTTGGTTCTGAAATACTTGTTTACTTTTTTTTGCAGTAGCATGGAGATAAGTTTCATTTTTCTGTTTACTTATCTTTTCCCTCTTATTTTTCCTTTCTTTTCCACCTGAAGAGTTTGCCTGTGCCTCCTATGAGTTTGCCTGTGCCAGTGGGGATCAGTGTGTCAGTTCGATGTATCGGTGTGACGGAGTGTTTGACTGCAGGGACCATTCTGATGAACGAGACTGTCGTAAGATACCAACACTGACTGACGCCATAGATAACAAAACTAATTATGTCAGTTGTGTTAATTAGCGATGTAGTAATGACCGATAGCACCACTTGAAATTCTGTCAGCCTTATTGTTATTATTCAATCAAATAGAAAATTATTATTGACATGAATCAATGGAAATGCTAATTAATACATATTACACCTCTGTCTTGATTTTCTGTTGGTGAGTTGCTGTAATTTCTGAGAGAAAGCCACTGCAGTTTCATTGTTAAGTCATTTTTAAATATTTGTTGCTCCTCCAGCCACTCGAGGTCCAGGCCTCTGCCATAATGACGAGTTCCAGTGCCAGGCTGACGGTTTCTGCATACCAGACGAGTGGGAGTGTGACGGCCATCCAGACTGTGAGGATGGATCCGACGAACACAACTCCTGTCCGCCTGTCACCTGCAGATCCAACTATTTCCAGTGTACCAACAAGTTGTGCATCCCGACAAGCTGGTTGTGTGACGGCGACAACGACTGCCGCGACATGAGTGATGAACAGAACTGCCCCACCCCTCCATTTAGTTGTCCCTCCGGACAGTGGCAGTGCCCCACCGACCAGGTGTGCATTGACCTGGACAAGGTGTGCAACGGCCAGAGGGACTGCCCCAATGGAGCAGATGAGTCACCTATCTGCAGTGAGTTTTAAAAATATCATGCATTATATATTTAAGCCTCAGCAAAGAGTATTCCTAAAAAAACAGAATAAATGGAAATTATATTCTTGTATATGATTTAAAGAGTGATGTGAACAATCAAAATGTAGCACAACAACAAAGCAAATAAACTTGAGTATCATTAAAATATAAAAATAAAGTAAAAGACTGTAGGACATTAACACAAACATTTAATGCAATTTAATGTACATTATAAGGACAAACACCACTAAAATGGACAACAGAAATCAAAGCAAAAGTCAGCAACAACAAATACAGCACAATGCATAATAAATGCACAATACTAACTCACTGTCCTGTAATGTCATGAAGACCAAGATGACTGTATACTGAACAACGGGGGCTGCAGTAACGGCTGTGTCCAAGGACCATTTGGGGCTCAGTGCACCTGTCCACCTGGATTTCAGCTCCTCAACGACTCCAAGACCTGTGAGGACATAAACGAGTGTCTGATCCCAGGTTTCTGCAGCCAGCAGTGCTACAACGAGAGAGGAAGCTTCAGGTGCTACTGCTCACATGGTTACCTCCTAGAGCCTGATGGACGCACCTGCAAAGCTACAGGTAAGCAACAGTCATTACATTACAAATAAAGCTGCAATTAAACAATGCTGATGTAATACCGAGATAAAAAAATTGGGTTTTCAATGATATTCTGTTTATTAATAGATACATGTGATTTGTCAATTAATTACTTGGATCAAAAAAGCCTTAAATGCAGCATTTACAGGAACTACTAGTACATGCATTCTTCTCTATGAGGAGCATAGAACCATATACACAAAGGTACACTTTAGATGAGATGTTGGTAGGAAACAAGATATCTTTCTGCCCTCAGACCCACTGGCAGCTGTACTTCTGGTTGCCAAGCGTAGCCAGATCATCGCCAACCAGATCAACATGAGACCACCCCAGATGCATCCAGTGATCACCGGTTCAAGCATCGTGACTGTAGACTTTGATCGTGTAACTTCCAGAATTTACTGGGCTGATGCCTCACAGAAGAAGATATGGAGTGCCTACCAGAACGGCACTGACAGACGGGAAGTAAGCGAAATGATGGTGCAGATGCATTAAAGCAAGAGATTTCAACCACTGGTCAGAAAATGTCTCTAAAGGGCAGAATTTGAACATACCTGCTGTACAGGAACATGAAAGCCAACATAAACTAAATTGAACTGTGCAATATTCTCAGTTCAATGTGTCCCTGTTGTTTTAGGTCTTCTCCACCGGTCTGATGGTACCAGAGAGTATAGCTGTGGACTGGGTGGGTCGAAACCTTTACTGGACGGACTCTGTCATGGAGAACATAGAGGTCTCCACTCTGGATGGTTGCTTTCGGAAAGTCCTCCTCACCAAGAATATTACCAGCCCCCGCGGACTGGTTTTAGACCCCCGTAACTAGTAAGTAGAGACTCTTTGGGAGAAACTGACAAGGGTGTTAAGATGTTCTTTAATTTGATATTACATTATTGTCTTTTTAATTTTATGTTTAGCTCCATTATTCTTTATAAAATAGTGTCTTTGAGCCCCTAAACAACAAGTCCCAAGACATAATAAACATTTTATCAAAGCTCCTTATCACACTGTCTTTCCTCCCAGCACCAACCTGATGTTCTGGTCAGACTGGGGTCAGAACCCCAGGATCGAGCGGGCCGACATGGATGGAGCCATGAGACGAGTCATTGTCAGCACTAAGCTCTACTGGCCCAATGGCCTGGCCCTGGACTACACCACGAGCAGGGTCTACTTTGCTGACGCCTACCTCAAATATATTGACTACTGTGACTATGATGGCAATAACCGCCATCAGGTCATGGCAAGTGACATGGTAGGTTTAGTTTTATTCAGTTATTTTAGAAAAAACAAACCCATGGTGACAAGTCATTAATCAAACCAGAAAAAGAGAACAATAAAAGCGGTTTCATACCTCAATGCATCTAGATCAATTAAAAGTAATTTGAACTCTTGTCAAAAGTCTTTTTCATGTCAGAGATTATTATCACTGTTTTGGGTCTGTATTAAAATTGTAATAGACTTAAGATCTGCAACAAGACTGAAGGTGGTAGGTAAGATGGTTACCCGAACATTTGAGACGTGGTAAATTTAAGTATAACACTCCCTTCTTTTAGCAGTGACTCATGGTAAGATAGGTGTGAGTTCCCACATATGAATGGGTGTAAACACATCAACATAAGTCAGGGTAGTGCTGAAATGGACATCTGAGATTCAAATAAAACCTTAGTTGGATAAATAACGTTTAAAAACCACCACCCCTGTTCATGCCCACCTCACACCAGGTTCTCCAGCACCCACACGGTATGACCGTCTTCGAGGACAACATCTACTGGTCGGAGCACTACACCAGCAAGGTGATGAGGACGAACAAGTTCCATGGTGGCAACATCACCACTCTGATGAACAGTGTGTACCAGCCCATGGGCATCGTTATGGACCATCCCATCAAGCAGCCAACAGGTAACTTCCAGTTCAACAGCAAATCTTACTTGTATACTTGTAGTTTTCTGAAGTGTATTAAAATGGTGTGTGTTGATGCAGTGTAGGTAGATAAAAACATGTGTTATCTGTAATCAGTGAGTATAAGTTGAGCCTTCTAGACTTGTTGTGGGCCTTGAAAGCATGCTCCAAAAGCTATGCTAACCACAGGAATATAAATTTCCTTCCCCAAGTGCACAACAGGGATTTGGAACAAACCAAAGAACTCTGGTAATTAGCAGAGACAGCAGTAGCAGCCATAGCTGTAAAGAAAAAAATGCTGGTACTAAAACAACCTTAATCAAACTAAAAATAAAAATAACTCATGCACTATACTCACCACAATAGCTGCACCAAATGATCATTTTAGTATGACAAATTAGATTGTTCTTTGAAATAGTATGTCAAATGTCCTTTTAAGTCTGATTGATTGAAGGTGACACTGTGGTTTTGTATTTAGCCATCAACCCATGCAGAGAACACCTGTGCACTCAGCTGTGCCTGCTGTCAGGCCTGAGACCCAGGTACTACTCCTGCCAGTGTCAGTCTGGCTGGAAGCTGGATGCTGACAAACGCACCTGTATCAAAGGTAGGTTTTTTTAACAGTAGCTTTTATTTTTTTACAGTGCTCTCTGCACCAGTGTTCACAGGATTAAACCATGTTGAAATCCTGGTACATATAAACCATGCTGATGAATATTTATTTTCTAGTTCTGATTGACTTTCAATTTGTAGTGTTTCTACTCTCTCCTACAGCTTGGCACCCCTTTGTCTGAGTATCGCGTTCCTCTCATCATGTGTACTACATGTACTTCTATTCTAGATGAGACTCCCTTCCTGATGGTTGTGAGAGATTCAGTGATTTTTGGCATTCCTCTGGACCCCGCTGACCCTTCCAACAATGCAATGGCCCCTGTGTCTGGCATCAGCCAGGGGCAGGATATCGACTTCGATGACCAGGAGCAGCTTGTCTATTGGGTGCAGAGCACTGTGAGTGGAGGTCTTAACTTGAACCATGGAGAAACGTTTTGTGGTATATAATGCATTTATTGTGATACAAGGATAGCTTTTGATTAAAATGTGTTATTACAGGCAATTGTGTAAATTGTATCCCACGTTATACTTGAATAGTTTCCTAATAGAGGAGAAGGAAAAGGTTAGGCTTTGCAAAATGCCTTGCTTGAGTTGGTTATTTCCACAACATGTAATGGAAATGTATAGTTAATTACTGATGTGCATGTGCATTTTCTAAATGGCTTGTTTTGAAGCATGGTCTCTGATTTGGCTCTAATATCAGGGATCTATATGGCAAGTGAAAACCAGCGGTACCAACAGATCTGAGTTTGCTCCAGCTGCTTTCATGGGTTCGCCGTCTGGTCTGGCTTTTGATTGGATGAGCCGAATAATGTATTACACCAATCCCACTGTTAAAGCCATAGAGGTAAGCACCTTTTGAGACAAAAATTATGACTAGTGTTGATTATTGATGACGACAATACAACGGGAAATAGATCCCAACATTGCCATAACTAGCCTGGGATGACAAGGCTAGACAAAATTACTAGATTAAACATGTAAAAGGTAAATGACACTGGAATGATGGAGAGGATGCTGTAGTGTTGTTATATTTAACCATTTAAAAAAACAAACATGCTCCCTCCCTGTTTTCTATTATAACACATACATTTTCTGATCAAATTAAATCAAATATGATTTATCATGTATTTTATTTATTTAGTATATATTTCTTTCCTTTAATGTGCAATTCATAGTTTACCATTAGTGTTTTTCATCCTAACCTAATTTTTTTGTCAGTGTTTTGTCACTTAATTTCTGTTTTTGCATTGCATCATTGTGCAAACTAATAAACAAAATTTTA
The DNA here is from genome assembly GCA_005408345.1 of Macquaria australasica. Classification (NCBI taxonomy): domain Eukaryota; kingdom Metazoa; phylum Chordata; class Actinopteri; order Centrarchiformes; family Percichthyidae; genus Macquaria; species Macquaria australasica. The sequence continues at coordinate 3,737,563 of SEMN01000007.1, forward strand.
CACTTGACTTAGGTTATCCGTGTGGATGGAAACCAGCACTATAGGAAGACCCTCATCGCCTCCACTGATAAACCGGAGGGAGCAGGAGAGCCTATTGGAATAGTCCTGGATCCAGCCCGAGGGTGAAGCATCTGTTCACTGAGAAAATAAACCTATGGGTTGTTTACTGTGTTAATTAAATTTAGTGACATAAGAAAAACAATTAAAGGAGCAAATCAAGTGTCAGTTTCTGTGGGTAAAATGGCCAAACATATTTAAATGCTCGTCCTTACTTCTGTGTCTCTGATGGCGAGAACAGTACTTGGCACTTGAAAGATAGAACCAATGGACCAGGACTTCATTAATTTGACAGCATTAATTGAGCAGACAGTAGCAGGCTGACAAAGACAAAGTGGTCTAATTGTTTGAAAGATAATCACGTAATTGGAAATTAAGAGAATTTATTTCTCCAACAGCAACATGTCCATCTCAATCATGTTTCTTGTGAAAAAAATAACCCACCTAAAACTATAAACAGTAAGAGGTAATGCAGTCAGACATTTGTGCCTGCATCTTAGCATTTTTGCACAATAGATAAAAATAATCTCTATGTATATTCTGAATGTTGTTTTACCAAGGGAGGATTTTTACACATAGCTCAATTTAAAACCTTACCTTAATTATATGTACAGCATGATGACTGACTCCTTTTTGACTGATTCTCTTCAGTTGTTTCTCATATTTACATTTTTCCTTCATAGGAAATTGTTTTGGACAGACAAGGGGTCAGACAATGGAGTTCCTCCAAAGGTTGGCAGTGCCGACATGGACGGAGGAAACCTCAGGAACCTCTACACAGGCAACCTGGCTAACATAGGATTCATCGCTGCTGATATTTCTACCAGGAAACTGTACTGGGGTGTGTCGGGCTCAGGGGTGGTATGTACAGTATACATTCTCGACATATAGACTAAGAACAAAAATCACACTATACAACAAGTAATGTCCACCCCAATAATCTGATGTGTTCAGACCAAGCTTATTTTTTAAATTCATGTTCTATTTGTCATGTCACCTTTTGTGCTATTCTTTTGCTTGTAGTTTCATCTTCATCATGGTCTTGAATGATTCAAGTACTTTCAGTAACCTCTTCCTCTTTGCTCTCCTTCCTTGTTTGTCCAGATTGAGAGTGGCACCATGGACGGAGTAAGTCGGGTGACGGTGGTGAGTGGCCTGTCCCATCCGTGGGGGCTGACGATCTACCAGAACCATCTCTACTACACAGAGCTGGACTATGAGGTCATTGAAAGGGTGGACAAGGACACCGGTGCCAATATGGTGGTGATGAGGAGCGGCATGTCTGGCCTGCGTGCCCTCAAAGTGCACGCCAGAGACAGTACGTGGGTTCGCTGGTTTTTAATTTAATTCCAGGGTGTCTGTCCTTGAGCTTCTTTGGTGTTTTCATCCAGGCTGTCTATTATACAGCAAGTAATTACTGCCAATGAGTGAGCGAGTAGAAGTTTAGTGTCCTCCTCAAGGACAGCACACAGCAGGATCGAGCACCACTTGTATTTCATCTTTTGTGTTGATAAGGCCTCTTACGTAGTTCTTATAGTATTACACTACATAGTAATAGTACATAGTATTATCAAAATAAGTAAATAATCTGCCATTTTTGAAGATTGGGAGAAGAATTCTCTCTTGTGAGTTCACCTTCCTGTGTGTGTTATTATGCATCAGTTATAAGAAAAAAAAAGTTGATAAGGTAGTCGTAAATAGAGGAATTAATACCATTGAATACTATGAATTACATCTGTGCACAATAGTGCATAGTAACAAGTCACAACATTTTTCTGAATATTCAGAGTGCATCATACATTTTCATACATGCAGATGCTAAATAAATAAATGTATAGATAATAAATGCTCGGCTGATAATAATAATGATAAACCTTATAAATATAGCTTTATACTACAGAAAAGACTAAGTTAAAACCATAGAAATTATATTTAAAAAGTACTTTTAAAAGGTGTGTTTTTAAAAGGGGCACCCCATGGCTTAGGGGTTAAGTTGCAGACCATGAACCGAAACATCTTTGTCTTAAAAAAAGACACAAAGTTTGCTGCCCTGAGCCCTCAGGCGAGTCATTCCACAGTCGAGGAGCCCTGACAGCAAAGGCTGTGTAACATTTGTGTCTCAGTCTACATCTTGTAACAAGGAGAAGGAGAAGACATGCATCTGAGGATCTCAGGGAGCAAGATAAAAGTAAACTAAACATTGAGGAAAAGAAATCCAAACTTGCTCAGTTCGATAAAAATAAAAGATCTTCTCTTATATACCAGTGAAATTGTAAGACAGAGATTCTGCACAGCACAAAGATATTTGTTGTAGGAACTTGTCAAAAATGTTTCATATGAGGAGAAAAATTGCAGCCTCTTTCGCTTAATTAAATGTTGTTCAATTGTCCAGTTGCATTACAGTAATTTGGGATCATATGATCCAGTAATGCTCACCTCCACCACTCTCTTTCTCTCTCCCCCTCGTCAGATTCAGCGGGGACCACCAATGCCTGCAGCTCCAACAACGGGGGCTGTGCCCACCTCTGTCTGCCCAAACTAGACAATCAAAAGACCTGTGCCTGCACCACAGGCTTTTACCCCTCTCAAGATGGCTTCCGCTGTGAACAGTATGAATCTTTCGCAATTGTTTCCACCCCCAAGTACATCCGTGGTTTCCACATAAACAGCTCCGACCACTCTGAGGCAATGGTGCCTGTCGGTGGACGTATGTTGGCTTTATTGTTCTGCATTATGATGTTTGAGCCTGTTTTGCATGTTGTACAGCTTTTTCTGTAAATTGTTGGCTATAAATACCAAATTATCAGTTGCTACAAGTGACTTTTTTAAAATCTTTTTTAGCTTCCTACTCCATTAAGGACAAGTTGGACCTCCATATTGAATCTGGCTTTGTATACTGGACTGACAACAGCACCTCCACCTCATACAGGGGCATCTTCAGGGCCAAAACAGATGGAGGGTATTACAGCAGTGTCATCAACTCTGGTGTTGGAAGAGGAGGCATCCAAGGCCTCGCTGTAGACTGGGTTGCGGGTATGAAGCCACTCAACCATCCCTTCATTCATCCATTATCTTTACAGGGAGGCTCTAGGAGCAAAGAATTTAACTAGTACTTAGATAAAAAGACAAAGTAAAGATCATACATTAATAATTCACTAAAGTGTATTAATTTCATGCAGAACTAAATCCCTATTTTATCAAGCACTATAGCTGTGTATCTCTCTGCTTGCAGTAATCTTATCCTTCTCGTCTCTCCATTCACATTCTTAGGTAATTTGTACTTCACCAATGCCTTTGAGAGCGAGACCTTCCTGGAGGTGCTCGCCATCAACACCACCTACCGAATGATTCTCCTCAAGTCCTCCCAGGACAAGCCCCGTGACGTGGCTGTCAGCCCCAAGCTTCGCTACCTCTTCTGGGCTGATGGTGGCCAAACACCCAAGATTGAGCGGGCTCTGCTGGACGGCACCAACCGCACTGTGTTGGCATCAGAAAGCCTAGCGTCACCTCGTGGCCTAACCATTGATTACACCAATGATTTCCTCTACTGGACAGATGATGTTCTTGATATGATCTCCCAAATGGCCGCAGACGGCACACAGAGGAAGATTATCCGGTATGGGAGCCGGTATCCATCTCCAACAGGAATGGCTATATTTGGAAACTACATGCTGTGGGTGGATAAAAAGCTTGGGAAGCTCTTCCAGGCCAGTAAGGACCCTGCCAATTCTGACCAGCCAGAGGTGAGAGTTAAATCTGCTTAATTTAACACACAGTTTTAGCTTTCATGATGATGCTGTTTTGTGATTTTCCATTGAAATTACTCAATAATTATCTATAATTTGTCATCGTTTTACGGCATCTACATTAGGGCTGCAACTAATGATTGTTTTCATTATTGGTTAATATGCAGATTATTTTCTCAGTCGATTCATTGTTTGGTGTATCAGTTATTAGAATAGTTGACGATTATTTTTCTGTCAATCGACTAATCGAATAATCAATTATTTGTATCATCTTTGATCTACCTAATCTAATCTGACCTCGGCATAGTGGCTAATTTCAAAGCAGCTTTCCAGTCTGATCAGAAAGTAATCTTTCTTTGGGCTGGACAAAAAGGAAACCTTCCCTTTGTAAAACAGATGGCTGGAGGGCGGTGAATAGCAATAGCAGTTAACAATGGGAAATATCAAAATGTATATAGGTAAGGAATGACATGAGTGAAGGCTGGGATGGTTTGTGGTAGAGCTGAAACGATTAGTTGATCGACAGAAAATGTATTGGCAACTATATTGATGATTGATTGTTCATCGTTTCAACAATATTTCATGTAAAAATGCCATCTTCTCAAATCTCAGATGTGGGGATTTGGTGCTTTTCTTTGTCATATATGATAATAAACTGAATATCTTGAGATACAAGACATCACCTGGGGTTCTGACGAATGAAAATGGGCATTTTTCACTATTTCTTTTGACAATCAAAAAAATAATCAGCTTATTAATTGATAAAGAAAATAATCTTTAGTTGTAGCCCTAGTTGGTGGTGCATTTCATCTTGAAATCCACAAACCACTGGTCAGTGAATAGCCGTTAGCATCAATGCTGGTTTAGTAGCACCATCATTTTCTTGTGTCCAGAGAAGGATCTTGTAGGAGAGATTCTCTCAGAAAAGTATTTAAGTAAGAGCTAACGAGGGAGACCGACTGTGTAACAGTAAGAGTCAGTTGAGAACAATTAGTGATCCAGCTGTGAACATGCTACACCCATGCCACTAAATAACAAAACTTTTTTTTCAATGGTACCAGGTAATTCGAGACAGTCTTGATGGGCTGATGGATGTCACTGTCTTTGACGCTCATGTCCAGCCTACATCTGCCAACCAGGTGGGCTTTAACCCATGTCAGGAAGATAACGGACGCTGCCAGCAGCTCTGCTTTGCCATTGCAGGCCAGGAGAAACCAAAATGTGGTTGTGCACATGGGTCACTGCTTAGTAATGGAGTAACATGTGGTTACGGACAAGATGAGTTTCTAGTTTTCACCACAGACTACACGCTAAATAGCTTGAGGTTAGACCCTGCGGATCACAGCACCCCCTATCCTACGGTGAACTTGGGCTACAACTTGGTGGCTTTGGATTATGACTTCAAGGAGAAGAGGATTTTCTTCACCCAGTATATGGGGATTGGTTGGAGCAGAATTGGCTACATCACCACAACATCCATCACCAGCCCACCTGTCATTTTAGCTACAAGTGAGTTTAGCATTAATTGTTACTGTGTTCCCTTTGTGGGACTCTTTGTGTTCTCCCTGTTTTATTCACACTCTCCTCTCTCACCCTGTTTCATTTTCTCATTTCCTTCATGATCTTATCATTGTTTTTGTCTCTTTATTCAATATCCTCTCCTCTCTGTTACACTGCTCAGATTTGGATGACCCGGAGGGATTGGCGTATGATTGGGTCAACAAGCGTCTCTACTTCACTGACTACTATAGCCGCAATGTCCAGTCCATAGGGGTGGATGGGATGAACCGCTCAATCATCGCCCATGCAAACCATCCCAGAGGCATCATTGTTGACCCCTGCTACGGGTAAAAGCACTAGAGCATTACTTCACTAACAAATGTCTGCAGGTTGGACGTAGATGTAACAATAGCTGTGCTCACTGTGGTGTGACCATCACAGTATATCCATGAGCTCCTCTCCTCCCTTCTCATTCTGCTCTCTCTGTCCAGTTACCTGTACTGGACTGACTGGGGAGTTCCAGCTAAGATTCAGAGGGCCACACTGGGTGGAAACTTCCTGACCGCCATCATCAACAGCAGCCTGACAACGCCCAATGGCCTCTCTCTGGATTACGAGGAAAGGATGCTCTACTGGGCTGATGCCACATTGTATGTTCAGTTTTTTTAATATATACTGTATTGCAGCACATCCCATACTGCTCACATTTTTTTGACAACTCCTCTACTCCCTCTGTGCTTCTCGCAGGGATAAGATTGAGCGGTCCACTCTGACTGGTGAGAACCGACAAGTGATCGCGCAGGGGGTCCAGTACCCGTACGCCATGACTGTCTTCCAACAGGACATCTTCTGGACCGACTGGACTGAGAGAGCCGTCTTTAGGGCTGGGAAGGATGATGGCTCTGGCTTCGCGGTGCTGGTCCAGGACCTGCAGTACCGACCAAACGACATACATGTTTATGCCGCATCTAAGCAGGAGAGCTGCTCCAGCTCCTGTCAGCAGTTCAACGGAGGCTGCAGTAATGTCTGTGTTCCCGGTATGAGCAGACTCTTCCTTGTGGGCGCTACTAAACAAAGCACTGAATGCCCTCTAATACTCACACAGCAACTTACACAGCAACCAACAGAAAAAAATTGTGAATACAATTTTCTCTGGACTGATCACATAATTTGCTGCTGTTGAAGGGACAGTTATTTTGTGCATTTAATTCACCCAGACACACAGTACTACTTATTAAAAAGACAGATTACCTCTGTGTTCCCTTCAGTTCCTCTCCATTCTCAAATTCCCTCACGTCCCATAATCTCTCCTGCAGGTCCATTGGGCCCAGAGTGCCAGTGTCCTCATCAGGGGATGTGGTACCTGGCTAACAACGGCAAAGACTGTATTAAAGACACAGGGAAACGCTGTCAGCCGGAGCAGTTCACCTGTCTCAATGGTAACTGCATCTCAGCACGCTGGAAGTGTGACGGCTACAACGACTGCCATGATAACTCGGATGAGTTGGAGAGAGTGTGTGGTGAGAGATGAGGTTTAATCTGACTTTAAACAGTGATGGTTACCATTTTGAGTGGAAAGATAGAAGCAAACCAAGTAAGAAAGCAGGTTTAAAAATATTGTACATAAACACTGATGATTTTTGGCATTTTAAATGGGCTACGCAATGCCAGCTTGGGAAAGGGACGCATACATTTTGTTATTGGCTTTGACCATTAAAATTTTAGCTGCCTGTGGTTTGTAATATTGGTAAAATAGTAATGTCTGTTTGTTAAACTGTGGGTTTCAGCCTTTACTTGCTCTTAAAAAAAAGAGAATAAGCAGAAAGCCTAAAACACAAATATCATGGCAAGAATGTAAATCAGCACTCTGTGGTTTCTCCTGCCCAGCCTTCCACACCTGCTCAGCCATGGACTTTACCTGCGACAATGGGCGCTGCGTGCCGCTCAGCTACACCTGTGACTACACAGATGACTGTGGTGACAACAGTGACGAGCGAGGCTGCCCCTTCCCCACATGTAACCCCTCTACGGAGTTCACCTGCGCCAATGGACGCTGCATCAGTGCAGCCTTCGTCTGTGATGGCCACAACGACTGCAGAGACAACGCCACCTCTGATGAAATCAACTGCCGTGAGTGATGATTAGGCTGATGAAGGGATTGATTCATTGACTTATGGATTTATTATGGTGGAAAATGAGATATTTACTGTACACATGTTGCAACAGTAAGATTGGAAAATGTTTAGGAAATAACGTCATTGGTTCCACTGCATGAGTAACCATCTGCTCTTCCTCAGTTGCTAGTTTACATTCCCTTGAGCAAAGAATTACTTGGGTGCCAATAGAGAAGAATATCACAGTTGTAATATCCACATTCCAGATGTGATTCTGTGTTGCTGAATAAGAGGCATGTGTCCAGTCTCACAGGGCCGCCACTGGCCCTGTGTTTTTGATCCTGTGGTTGATGTTTTGACCTTTGCCCTCTCCAGCTGACAGGACGTGTCCTGCGGGCCAGGTCAAGTGTGACCGCACCAACATCTGCATCTACCCTGAAAACCTGTGTGACGGCTACAACAACTGTGGAGACAACAGCGATGAGAATCCTCTCTTCTGCGGTAAGTTGAACACTCAGCATTTGTCCTGCTGCTGAGTGAGAGTGTGTAAGAGAGAGAGAGATGCTGGAAAGAACCCACAAAGTTCATGTTTTACCTGCTAAGTAGAACAGTAGAAGGATTTATGTCATAATCTGTGCAATTGTGGATTTGTGTTACTGTGCTGCAGCGGGTCGTACATGCTCTCCGGACCAGTTCCGCTGCGATGGAGGGAAGTGTATCCCTGACTCCTGGGTGTGTGACTCCATCCGAGACTGCAGTGATGGGACAGATGAACCTCCCTCCTGTGGTGAGTTCTCTGCATTTCCATTTGACATATTGGCTTTTTAGACAGGTGCAACTTACAGTCAGGGAGTACGTTCAATGTCTTGATATCTTGATCAAAGTTTTGATCATGACTTTTATGTTTCTGGTATGATTTGTAGTGTGTTTGGTGAGTCAAGCCATTACATTGTGATGACACCTTTTTATATGCAGTAAACCACAATTTGTGTTTTTCATTTTTGCTTGTAAATCACAGCCAGAATTATGGTGCAAAAGGTGTATTATTAATTACACTATTGAAATACTAATTTCCCTGATCCTGTCATTGCTCAGTATTTCATAATATGGCTATAATAACCGTAAACTACATTTAGTTAGTTGTGCGTTTTACTTTAAATCCAGTAGTCAATTTGTCCGTATAGATGCCACATTTTTTCAAAGGATGGTTACCTGACTGTTTATTAATACAGTGAATCAGTGATCACCATGTGCTAAATGTTTTGCCTTTCAAATCTAATTGCTCAGCTTAATGCCTTTTGGAAATTATTTCTCTTTCTTCATTCCTGTGCAGAGGATCAAATCAGAACATGCAGCCCCAGCCAGTTCACTTGTACCAATGGAAACTGCATCCCTCAGTCAATAGTCTGTGATGGCAACAATGACTGCTGGGACAACAGTGACGAGGCTCCTGAACTGCAGTGTGGTGAGATAGCACTTAGGCATTCATTTATTGCACCGTGTGAGGGTAATACTGGTAATCTATGTATTTTATATAGATGTGTATATATATATAGATATATGGTATCATCCTCTCTCTGTCTCCTGCAGGCCAACGTACCTGCAGTTCCAACCAGTTCACCTGCCCAACCTGGTACCCCGGACACCCGCGCTGTGTGCCGTTAAGCTTTGTGTGTGATGGGGACAAAGACTGCGCCAATGCGGCTGATGAGCTCCAGAACTGCCCCAACCGCACCTGCCATATGAACGAGTTTGCCTGTTCCAACGGGCTTTGCATCCTCCTCCCCTACCAGTAAGTAAGAAGTGTGTGTGAGTGAATAAAAGTAGACACTTGTTTACCAGTCCGGAAACTAATTCTCTTGTCATTGAATAGAGTCTAATGAATTACCCCTCCTCCCCAGCTGTGACCGTGTGAATGACTGCGGGGATGGCAGTGATGAGTTGGGCTGTAGCTATGACACATGCAGCAGCAACCAGTTCACCTGCAGTAATGGAGCCTGCATCCCCGCCTCCTTCACCTGCGATGGGGACAGCGACTGTATGGATGGCTCAGATGAGGCGGACAGCTTGTGCATCACGCCCCAGCCCACCTGTGCTCCCCAGCAGTACATGTGCAAGTCTGGCGAATGCATCGACATCAATAAGGTGTGCAACGGACAGAAGGACTGCCAGGACAACAGCGACGAAAAAGGCTGCGGTGAGAGATACGGAAATATGACATTATGTGACATGAATATTGATGTGAACTGATGAGAGTCTAGTGGAAAAATGACATCTCTCTCACATGATCAGGCAGGATGTTTGGTTTAAACAGCCATTGCAATCATACAGTTTTATTGTTTTAATTCACTGGAAACAAACAAAAGGGTTTTTTTTTCAAACCAGTACACATTGTGGGAAGATTATTCACTATCCTTAAATTTAAGTTGGGGAAATTTTGTGAATCAAAATATTACCCGTGTTTTAAAACAATGACCATATTCTATGGAAAATTTGTGCTTTTGCTTGTTTTCTATCCTATTAATGGTCTATATTGGATTTTTTTGTTGTTGAATCAATAGCACAAATATCAAAGTTCTATCAAATTTTCCTCATTTATTAATTTCTTTTTTTATTCAAAATTATTGATTAAACATGTAATTGTTTATTTGCTAAAACATTACACATTCTGAAAAACTTCCAACATCTTCAAATGTTTCGTTTTGTTTCACAAAAGTCCAAAACCCGAAGATTTTTAGTGTTAATGATACAATGACAAAAAATAGAGAAGAGCAATAAATGCTCAATTTTGAGAAGTTAGAACCGGTAAATATTTAGCATATTTTATCAATAACTTAAACGATTAATACATTTCAGCAGTTGTTATCAGTTCACTGACAAATTGTGTCATGATTTATATGGGTTCATCTTAATCTGTGAGAATCTTTCAGTCATTTAAAATCACACTGAGATCTCTCAACTCATATCTGTGTCACCTTGTTTTCTTGTCTTTTCTCCACTTCATCTTCTTTCCTCGTTCTGTTCAGGAGTCAATGAGTGCCACAACCCGTCAGTCCACAAGTGTGCCCAGCTCTGCACCGACACCCTCACCGGTTACTACTGCTCCTGCCACCCCGGCTACCGACTCATGCCAGATGGCAAAGCCTGCGAGGACCTCAACGAGTGTTTAAGCACACCCGCCGTCTGCAGCCAGATCTGCGAGAACACCGTTGGCTCGTACCACTGCAAATGTGCCCCGGGGTACATCCGTGAAGCGGATGGACGCACCTGTCGTCAGAACAGTGGCATTGCCCCGTACCTGTTGTACAGTAATCGCTACTACATCCGTAATCTGACCACTGACGGGTCACATTTGAGTATAGTCCTGCAGGGGCTGTCCAATGTGGTGGCATTAGATTTTGACCATTATGAGAAGAGGCTATACTGGCTGGATGCAGGGGCAGGAAAGATTGAGAGGATGCGTTTTGACGGGACTGACAGGGAGACGCTGGCGGATGATGATGTAAGAGGAGCTGAAGGCCTGGCACTGGACTGGGTGGGCAGGTGTGTGAAGAATTATTAAAGCTGTCTTTGTTAATAAATAATACATTATTTCATAGTTTATTAAACAAAATGCAGTCCAATATGTAGATACATGTGTGTAAAAACCAATTTTAAAGGAGCAAAGTTCTCCTTTAAGGAGTGATGTAAAATTTTTTGTAAACACTGTTGTTATGAGTATTGAATCTGTCTGGCTGACCAAAACATGGCTGCAGGGATGTCAGTGAAAACTTTTCATCTCTGCTGCAGGAAGTTGTACTGGGTGGACGGTTATTACGGCTCAGTTCATGTGATGGAGCTGGATGGGCGCTACCGCAAGAGGCTGCTATCAGGAGAGTTCACAGATGGAAATGCCACTTATATTATTAGCCGACCTCGTGCTGTGGCTGTTAACCCTAAATATGGGTACTGACGCACACACCCTCTCACACACACACAGACAGAAGCTCTTCATCTGTAGCTGACTAGATGTTTAATATCGTTTCTCCTGTCAGAGTTTATTGTAGCTGCAATGGAAATACCTAATGATATGTATTTACATAGGCTAAGTAATCTTGTGCTGTCTGCACTGGTCCAGTGTAGGAATAGGCAAGGTAATGAAATGTGTCCGGAAATACAATATTAGGTATTACCAGCTGTTTGCTGTTTGCTGATTTATAAATATCCACTACAATTCACTCTTTAATCCTTTGTTTGGATTTTTCCATCCCCCTGTTTTCTTCCTTCTTGTCCTCTTTTTTTCCCAGATGGCTGTATTGGACCGACTGGGGTGACACAGCATATATTGGCAGAGTTGGCATGGACGGAAGCAATATCAGTTCCATTATCACGACCAAGCTGCAGTGGCCCAGTGCTCTGACCATAGACTATACAACCAACAAGATCTTCTTTGCAGATTCCCACCTTAACTTTCTGGAGTGAGTTTAGAGACTCTATTTATAGTTGACATCAAATATGCTTCAACGGGGCTCTGAATTCCTGAAACCTACATTTGTCTGTGTAATCGTACCAGTGCAGTGCCTACAACGTGTATTAACCCCTCCACTGTACCAACCTTCAGCTTTGCAGACATGGACGGCCAGAACCGACATCGAGCCATTGCTGGTACCCTTCCCCATGTCTTTGCTGCTTCCCTGTTTGAGGACTGGGTCTACTGGACGGACTGGAACACACACACGGTGGAGAAGGCCCACAAGTACACTGGCGAACAACGCACAGTCATGGGCAACAACACACATCGGCCCTATGACATTCACGTCTACCACCCCTACAGGCAGCCTCGCAGTACGCACATTTGAACTGTAGATGCTTATATTCTTATTGTCTCAATGAACTGAAACCCTGAATTGACCAATATGTTATTTTTAATCAACTTATTTCCCAGGTGAAAACCCCTGCTCCTCCCATCACCTGACCTGCAGTCATTTGTGTCTGATTGGTCCTGGTGGGCAGCAAGCTTCCTGCCAGTGTCCAGATCACTTCATCGGCCTCTCTGTGGGCTTCAAGATCCAGTGTGTCGCTGACTGCTCCAGCACCCAGTTCCGCTGCGGGGACAATGAGAAGTCAGTCACATAGAAAGTCACTTGGGTTCCCATTTCATAATACCATTCATTTAGCCAGTCTCACTGTTCACAGTAAACTCTATCCAAGTCTTTCAAAACAATGAAAATCAATGGGATTATCTCCAGAGCTTCATATATTGGGGAATTGTCCATAAAAGCCTGTGAATCTATGGATAAACTGTTAAAAATATATATAATATTACATGCATAAATTCACATATAAATACATGGTTATATAATGCTGTACTCTAGTAGCATTTCAGACAAACATTTCCAATATTTGAAAAGCAAACTATGCAGATCACTTTACAGGCTACTAATTTTCTGTTGCTGTTTATTGCAGATTATGGTGCAATAAATAAGGCTAATAAGAAAGACATAACTGAGAATTTCCTGATAGTTTTCAATTATTAGATTTATTGTGATTATTTATTAGAATTCATTGCAAACGGCACAATATTTTGCACACTGGATCTTTTTAAGCCAGGCCAGCGGTACTCATGAATGGCTCAGTGCTTAGTAAACATTTACTGGTTTTCTGTTTTGATATCATGCTGTAGGGAGACAGGATGTGAATATTGTAGAATATTGTAGGTTATCTAGATTCACGGGTCAGTCTTGGTACATTTGTAAGAAAACAGGAAACAGTTTGGTGTTTAGTTAAGTTATATATAGTTTTATTGCATTTTACAGATAATTTTCTTCTATATGCGTCTGTGGAAAGTATCACCAACACTAGGTTATTAATATCTTTTTGGTTTATTGACAACATTCTAATATATTTATAAAAATACACCATAGCAGACACCATGTCAAGGATAGACATCGTGACAAGTCCTGGACTTATTTCCATTGTTTTTCCTGGTGTTTGTACAGTCCACCAATCCTTATCAAGTCAGAGACAGGCATTCAATGTCTGTCACTAAAATAAGACAAACAAAATAAGAGAGAGAGAACTAGAAAACTGAATCATGTGAACAAACAAGTGAAAAAAGCAGACAATGTAAAAATCATTAAAGACAATGGTTGTGAAACAATTTCAAGATTCAGATATCGATGAAGTAGAAGGTAGATTATAAAAAAACATCTTGCAGATTAATTTTACATTTATATTCTCTAAGCTAACCTGTTTGTGCTTTTCTTGTCCTTAGGTGTGTCCCTATATGGTGGAAGTGTGATGGCCAGTCAGATTGCAGTGATGGCTCAGATGAACCTCAGACCTGCCCACCCCGTTATTGCCCCATTGGCCAGTTCCAATGTCAAGATGGCAACTGTACCTACCCTGGCTTCATCTGCGATGGCCACCCGGACTGCCCTGACAGTTCAGACGAGGATGCAGCTCTCTGTAGTATGACAATTAATATAGTTACTGTAATTAACTGCAACAGTGTTAAAATCAGATAGGAAGCTGAAAGTTCTAAACTTGCAGAATTGAAATTTTAATTGTGATTATTTTAGATAATGGATTATTGGATTTTGCTCTACATTTACTGGTAAAAATGCAGGCCTTGGCCAAGCTTAACCTCAGGAAAAACCCTCACACTTCAGGCTTGATTCAGGCAGATGGTTCAGTTTGGACTTACCTCAAATTTTCAAAAAACACGAGTCAAGCTGCAGTCTGTCCCCGTAGGCGACCACCGATGCCAGGAAAACCAGTTCCAGTGTAAAAACAAGCAGTGCATCCCTGTGTCCTGGCACTGTGATGGAGTAAATGACTGTTCAGATGGCAGCGACGAGGACGCAGAGACTTGTTCCCAGAGGACTTGCCGACCGGGACAGTTCCAGTGTGCCAACGGGCGCTGTCTGCCATCCAGCTATGTGTGTGACGCCCAGGACGACTGTGGGGATGGATCTGATGAGCCGTATGAAACCTGCAGTAAGTGGGACATTGTGAGATGCCAGTTTCAGTGAATCAAAGCCAGGATGAAGAACAAACAAGAAAATTATACAATACACTACTTAAACTGATGATCTTATCCACGTTGGTGAGCCAGGAGAGAGGTATGATGTTTTGTTCAGTGGCTGTGGCAAGAATTAAACCTGTGACACCTCTGATTTCACTCATACTTGTGTCTGTGATGAGCACACAAAAGAAAGACACTGCTGTAATTGATGATAGCAGTGCTCTGTGGGAGAACAGAACTGACCGTTTAATCAAGTATAGATGTTTTCCACGAAATATAATCAATGTAGACTCAGCCATGTCCCAAGAAGAATCTGAGTAAATGAATGATGTTGATTATTTAAGAAACACAAACTATTTATCTTTTCCCCTCTCATCCTCTTCCTTCTGCTCTTACTCACTGTCTGTTTTGCTCTCTCTCTTTTCTGTCTTCCTCATCATTTCTCATCTCGTAACATTTTGTTTGTAATTTTCTGTGTTTCACTCTCACTCACCTCTTTCCCATGTCTCATGTGTCTCTTTCTCTGTCCAGTGGGTCCAGACTACAAGTGTGATGAGGACACCGAGTTCTCCTGCAAGACAAACTACCGCTGTATTCCTCAGTGGGCCCGCTGTGATGGCACCAACGACTGCCTCGACAACAGCGACGAGCAAGGCTGCGGTCAGTGCTCATGTGTCAACAGATGTGATATTATGTGAAGGCAGGGCTGTAAAAAAAAGACTGCGCTACTTGAGAAAAATCTGTGTTTTACTGTATATGTCTTTCAAAATGCTCCAGGAAGTTTCTTGAGGATGAACGGAGATGTAGCTCTTTCTGCTAGAGCTCTGTACCGTACAGGAAACAGAAAACTGGAAATAACAGTATGATTTTTAATGGGTTTGATTGTGAAAAACACTGTATTGTTTTTTGCTTAAGTAATGCTTTGCAGAATGCACAGCCACTTGTATGTATTTGAGCATATCTGTGGTTTTAAACATGGGGACCTGTTTTTCTCATTGACCATATGTTGAATCGTCTTTGTCCATTTCTGACATTTTCTTCCAACAGAGGAGGTGACCTGTGATCCTCTGGGAGATTTCCGATGTGACAACCACCGCTGTGTCCCCATCCGCTGGCAGTGTGATGGCACCAATGACTGTGGTGACGGCTCAGATGAGAGGAACTGCCGTGAGTGTCATACTCTCAAACCAGCAAGAGTCGTGTGTCCACCAGGGTTAAAAAAAAAAGTTTTCCCTCTTCAGTTTACCCCTGTATTTTGGATTATGATTCAGTCTGGGAGTTGCAAAAACATTTACTGATATCATTTTGCCGTTTTACTCATACTTACTCACACTGAATACTGACAATCCCACACTGTAGCTTTAAATCATCTTTAAAAAACTGCCTCTCTGTACAGTTTGAGCCTGTGTGAACAGTAAGACCTCATTCTAATTTCCTACTGAAGATACTGTATGTGTGTCTCTCTCTCATGGTGATTGTGGTCCTTAGAACCAAGGCCTTGCTCTGAAAGTGAGTTTCGATGTGACAACGCACAGTGCATCCCTGGAAACTGGGTGTGTGACCATGACAACGACTGCGGGGACAACTCAGATGAACGGGACTGTGGTGAGCAGGCGCTGCACACAAACTCACTTCCTTGAAATATTCTCTGTCAACAACGCACACAAACACGTGTTACCATCCTGGCTCTCTTCCAGAGTTGCAGACGTGTCGTCCAGGTTTTTTCCAGTGTGACTCAGGTCACTGTATCCCCGCTGCTCTGCAGTGTGATGGCTGGCCTGATTGTCAGGACCTCTCAGATGAGACCAGCTGTCGTAAGTGAACTACAATAGAACTAATGGCAACTTGCCTCGTATTTTGTTTTTGTTTGTGTGTGTGTGTGTGTGTGTGTGTATGAGACATCATGTCCTTAGTCTTGAAAAGTCTTAAAAAGTGTGAAAATGTCTAAAATAATCTACAGTAGGACACACAAGCAGTTATAGAAGCAGACTAGAATCAGGTTTTAAACAGTTAAACCCAGTTATCTAAACTTCTTTTGATGTGAAATTGAAAGTGAACAACACACAAAATGTCACCCCCGACAGCTACTCGTTACCCAGGAGGCCGTTGGTGCCCTCAGCACCAGTTCCAGTGTGGGAACCATCTGTGTGTGAGCCAGAGCTGGGTGTGTGATGGCATTGATGACTGTGGGGACCGCTCTGACGAACAGCTCAGTTTATGCTGTGAGAACCATTTTGTTTATCGTATATAGAAAAGTCCTGTGTCTTTACTTTGTCTTTATTTCTCCCTGTGTGATCAACATTATCATGTTAGTAATTTGTCTCATACATAGACAATGCAAACCAATTTTCTTTCCTCTCTTCATGAAATACTATAAAGTGACCAAAGAATCAGGACAAAAGTAACTGCTTCCTCCCGTTATATCTACCTCTGTCAACAAAGATGTAGAGAGAAGACAGTTAAAGACTTGATAAGCTAACATGATTAATAGTAGCAGTGTGTTTTTAATCCTTTATACTCGCGGAGGTTGGTCTGATCTCTCAGATTTGTGTGTGTTTGAGCAGTGAACATCACCTGTGAGATGCCATCCAGGTTCCGCTGTGCAAACGGCTACTGTATCTACTCCGGCCGTCTGTGCAACCAGAAGGACGACTGTGGAGACGGCAGTGATGAGAAGGAGGAACTCTGTATGACTCAAACACTTTGCCCACTATTTGTATAGTTCATCAAGGCTGTTTTCAATAGAAACATTGCTCCTTACCCATTGTATAACAGGTACTGTGTGTTAACATCACTAAATGGAAGTGTGGCAGAAGTCAAAGTTAATGAAAGAATTTTGAAGCACTGTTTTACTGTTTCAAAGCAAAGACCAAGACCTTCAAATGTTTCTTTCATTAGCTCTCAATAAACTTAAAGACAGTGCAGAGGACAAATGTACAGATACTGAACAAAGATATCAAGCTAAACAAATAAGAAAACATGAACATATAGCTATTATACACAGGCAAGACACCTGGACATCTAAATATGTATATACATGTCAGATTGTTACTATGACATTATCAAAAAATAGTTACATTTATAACAAGCTAACGCTGCAAACACAAATAAGACAAGTTTGAGCGAGGTATGGAGTTCAGGTTCAGCAAATGCACCACTGATCATCAGTTTCTGGGATCGCCAAGGATTAGTCTGAACAACTCTAATGCCTCCTGAACCTTCCTCACTAAGGCCAGTGAAATGGGAAATCCCAGAATGATATGAAACAAAGCCTGAAACAAAGCCTGAAAACATACAAGGGATAAGGAAATTATGGAATTGTTACACAATTAGCTTAAACATCAATCAGAGCAAATTATTTTGAGAGGGGATTGAATAGATGGTGGCCATTGTCTAGCTCATCTAAATTCATTTGTTGTTAGGGAGGAGATGGTAAAGACAAACAGTGGGAGCTGTGGAGAAGCCTTCAACTGAATAAGTGATTTAGTGGATATAGTATGTTGTCACGTTAGAGTTTATAAGTATGTGCCTACATTTGAGTACTTGACTATTTGGGATGCTTGGGGGTTTTTATATCTACAAGTGTGGGCAGTCCACTCATTTCCATTTTTTTCCCCATATTTTTTGGTATTCATACAGTTGGGGAGTGAAGAGCGACACTGTAGACAAAGCTCTGAATTCAATTTTAGACTAGTGGAGGTGGACATGTTTCCACAGACGGGTTGTATACCCACTCAACCTTCCCTGCGTACTTGTGTTGATGACTCATTCTGACTGTCCTTCTCAGGCCGCGAGCCCACGCTGCCCCCCTGCACACTGGAAGAGTTTAAATGCACCAACGGACAATGTGTGGCCCTGCCATACGTATGCGACCACAATGACAACTGTGGGGACCGCACTGACGAATTAGGCTGCAGTGAGTAGCGATAAAACACTCATTCACTTACTGTCAATATCCTCTCTTAATGTCAGTTTAAAGTCAGTCATCAAATGTTGATGGGGAAAAAACACTATGAATCCTTTTTGATGACAAAAACGTGGTCTTCCAGTTATCCCCTAATGTTTTAAAATGACAGACAACTGCATCTTCAAAATGTTTAAGCAAAGATTTAAGATGTTTTGGTTCAGTATTGGAAAACTCAATTACAGTTACATTATGTACACAGATAATAGCGGATCAAATGTCAAGACTACAGCAGCGCCAAAAACAAAACAAGAAAAGATCTCATAATTATGACATAAGTGTTGTATAATTATGATAAGGTGAACATGCAGTCTTGTACGGTAAGCACATTGCATTCTCTAAATAAAAAGAAATTGGAGACGTTTACTCATAATAATGACTTCCAACAACTTATCCATCCATCCATTTTCCGACACTTATTTGGGTCTATGAGTCTATGACTTAGAGTCTCATAATAATGAGAAAAGATCTTGTAATTATGAGGTATGGAGTTCACAATTATGAGAAACAATTCTTGTAATTACAAGAAAACTTTTTCTCAAAAAAAAAAAAAGAATTATCTATCTTATCTTGTGGGATCTTTTTCTCTTTTCTCTAACCTGGTAGCTCTTGCTTTTTTCATATATGCATCATTGCAGAGCAGAAAATCCAAGTTAAGGCCAAACTCTGTTAATGAGACAGAGAACTGCGTTGTCTATGGCCATAACGCCACAGGTGGACAGAAATATCCTGTTGGCTGATTTATTTATGGATACATGAAGGTTCAGTCATAAAGGTGCAACCAATCATTGTGACCAAATACCTGCATTATGGTCAGTAGCTGAATTACAAAGTCATTGTTCGATTTCAAAAGTAAGCAGCTCTTAAATTAGAGACAAAAGCTGTTTTAAATGTGTCAGAGAATGTGCTCTGTGTTGTCTGGCTCCAGATTTTGGCCACGATCGCAGCTGTGAGGAGAAGCTGTGCCAGCATGAGTGCACCAACCTGAATGGCACCGGATTCATCTGCTCCTGCAGACCCGGATACAAAGTGGACCCAGACAGCACCTACACCTGCCTGGGTACACACACACGCACACACTCGTGGGGGGACTTTTCTTTTTATTTAATTCAGACACAAATGACTGCACATGGATGAACACTAAAAGCACTCAAAAAATCAAAATTAATATTTAATCAAATATCATTCTAGTTAAAGATCTGGTGGGTAAAAACATACCCACACAAACATGAACAGAAGTTATTCTCTCTCCTTCTGAACTCTTTCTCACAATCTCTTCTCGCTCTTTCAGACATCAATGAGTGTGAGGTGTACGACACCTGTCCTCAGGTCTGTAAGAACACCAAGGGCGGCTACGACTGTGAGTGTGCTCCCGGCTACCGGAAAGTGGGCAACGGCAGCATGTGCGAGGCTGTCGGTGAGAACACTCTTTTTATGATCTTTCAGTGCAACATTCAAAAATGTGACTAAAACATTACAGATCAGGTTGACTTGATGACTTACTGAAATTGATTTTCTGGACTTTTCTGCACTCGGTTATCAGTCACTATAGTTATAAGAATGCCAAAAATAGGTGTAAATGTCTGTATCTCCCTCAGGAGTGACTCCCCTGCTGCTTCTACCAGAGAACATTCGTATCCGGAGGTTCAACCTGCAGACGCAGGCCTACCACGACTTCCTACAAGAAGAGGAGCACATTATGGCTCTGGACTACGACTGGGACCACAACAACACCGGGTTCAGTAGGTCACACACAGATAAATACTAGATACTGCAAGACAGACAGAAGACCAGTGGGTCCACACAAAATACAGTAATAATAAATCTTAAATCAGAGGAACTTGTTTGATGATGTCTTGGTGTTTTTGTCAGGTATGATGTACTTCACTGTAGCTGGTAAGGACTCTGTACCAGGTGCCATTAAGAGAGCATACATACCTTCAGTGGATGATGGCAGCAACAACATCGGTGCTGCTGTTGACCTCGGCATCAAATACATCACCAGGCCAGACGGCATCGCTGTTGACTGGGTGGGCAGGTGCGTTTGAACTGACATTTCTGAACTTACCTGATTACATTCCTTCAGTACTCTGGTGCCCTAAGCTTGATCATTGGTTTAAAACTCTTTTGTCATTTACATGATGTGATGCAAAAAAACAATCAAATCTATGAATAAGAGCCTTTATCAGTAAAAGTGCTGTCCTTTAAAGCACTTGTACAGAGTGGGCACTATGTTTAAAAGATGCTGATTGATAAAAAAAAATTACTTTTAGAAACAAATATACAGCTTCTTGATAGATAGTTTGCATGTGTCAAAGCATATTTTGTAAATAGTTTTGTAATTCTTCTGCCTGTAGGAACCTTTACTGGGCAGACTCCAGGGTGAAGAGGTTAGAGGTGGCCATGTTGGATGGACGCTACAGGAAGCACCTGGTCAACACTGAGCTGGGCCACCCATCTGCTGTGGCCATCAACCCACGACTGGGGTGAGACAGACAGGGATACCACACCTGACTTTAAGGAACTATCTTGCAGATTGTAGTAAAATAGGGAAGGCAGTTTATATAGTTTTGTGTCACTATATTGCTCAGTTTGTACATTTTACACCTGGTTAATATGTTGGAAATCATTTTCTAGTAGGATTGTGTTTCCCTTGAAACATTTGTGGAATTCTTCTGAACTAAAAATGGCAACATATGGCAGACATTTTTGTATTCTCCTCCTGTGGAAATTCTCTGTTAGAGAAATTCACATTCACAATACAGCAGAGGTGACAGAGAATCTAGCTGTTATGCTGTTGTATTTATCTGTCATGGAAACCCTAAAAAAGAAGACAGATCTCAGAGCCCAGAACTGTAATCTCTGCTATGTTTCTGCAGGATGTTGTACTGGGCAGACCGTGGGGAAGCAGCCAAGATCGAGTGTTCTTGGCTGGACGGTCAGGAGAGGAAAGTCCTAGTGGCCGATGGCCTGGGTTGGCCCACTGGCCTGTCAATCGACTTCACCAACAGTGACAGAATCTACTGGTCTGACTCCAAGGAGAGCCGCATAGAGTCTGTTCTGCCTTCAGGAGAGGACCGTAGAACTGCTGTCTACATAGGTGAGGATTAGGAAGGACAGTCATCAAAAGAGGCCTGAGATGAAATTATAAATGTGAGACAGTAAATTAAATTATTTGCTACATATTTTAGAGGAGAATATGTTCATATGTGTATACAGGTTTCAGTTAAACAGTTCACATTCTGTTGCACCTTGTCTAGATGTGAGAAATCCCTTCAGTGTGATTGTGTTCGAGGACCACGTTTATTGGAGTACTCAGGAGAATGGCGAGGTGTTCCGGCAGGACAAGTTCGGCCACGGAGCCAAGACCAAGCTGCTGACTGCTGGGCCCTGGCTGACCCAGGTGTCTGTGTACCAGCAGCAGAGATACAACTCCATAGCCAGTAAGCTGCACACTCACCCACAGTACATATACACACAAACACATACACATGTACTGTATTAAACACGTAGTATAATGTGCATGTGGGGTTTT
Organism: Macquaria australasica; assembly: GCA_005408345.1. NCBI lineage: Eukaryota > Metazoa > Chordata > Actinopteri > Centrarchiformes > Percichthyidae > Macquaria > Macquaria australasica. Next base: position 3,759,485 of record SEMN01000007.1, read on the forward strand.
TATGTTTACAGTATATATATCACCCTAATAGAATCATTTTTATATTTTGTTTTATCAGGATTATTTTGTAGATTAATAATTGTCTCTTCTACTGCTATGATATTGTTGACTGATATATTACATTAGTATTCTAGTCATCATTATGGATATCCAGTGCTTCGATGCACAGAAAGTATCGGACTTTTTATGTGTCTGGAACCAGCAGTGATCTGTAAAAATGAAAAATGTAACTACAGGAAGTCAACCATGATGAACAGAACATCCAATGAAAAGTCATCACAGTGTGATGTCCACATCAATCAAGAAAGGAGAAAGCAAAGCCCTGCTTGCAGCAATGATGTCAAACTAAAAAAAAAACTCAAACCAAAAACACATCTCCAGTCTTTTCTGATTACCATTTTATGTTGACAACTTCAAACGTAACAAACAGTAAAATATGTAAGTCATGAATCAAAACAACCTGTCCTTGTGTCTGCAGTGAAGAATCCGTGTAAGGGAACCTGCAGCCACTTGTGTTTGCTCCGGCCGGGAGGTTACACCTGCGCCTGCCCCGAGGGCACCAGCTTCATCCCCGGCAGTAACACTGAATGTGATGCTGGTAAGAAAAACACCTATTTATTTTCCTCAGTATGTGTCATAAAAACATGGGGCATCATGTATTGACGTTGCAGAAACTCAAATTTGTGACCTTAATCTCACCAATATTAATACAACTTGCATCATGTTCTCTTGTCTCTGTGCATGATTTTGGCCTGCAACACAATGAATAAATTCACACTGTAGACGTCAGTAAAGCTAATGAGGGCAGAGATTTAGTAGAATCAAGAAATGCCTAGTAGGAGGTAATATACCAGAACAGTAATAAATGCTTTGTCATTTAGTATGTTTGGCTTGAGAGGGAGGATATTCCTTTCTCATTGCTGGGAAAGTGTGGGGAGTGTTTTTAATTAAAGTGGACACAGAGGAGGAAAGAGGAAGTGTAGAGAGAGTCATAAATCTGTAGTATACCTGAAATGATATTACATCCCTATTGACGTCCCAGTTATATAAATTGTTCTGTCATGGGGGCAGTAAAAGTTCCTTTCAATGTTATGATTGTTGTTCATGTAAACTATTTCAGGGTTTGATCCACCGCCCACCATGCCCCCACCATGTCAGTGTCAAAATGGAGGTATCTGCTACTTTTATGACAACAAGGCTCTCTGCAAGTAAGAATTATTTTAGTCTTTTCAACCAGGAATCAAAAACACTGCAATATCCTCCAAACTTGTTATTTCAGTAATAAAAACTGATAAATACTGATGCAGGGACAAATGCATTACTCAGTTAGTGGTGTAAATGAGCGCAGTGTTTTGAAATGTTACAACTCTAATGTTTTGTATTTTGTTTCACAGATGTCCTCCACAGTGGATGGGAGACTACTGCGAGACAAACATATACGACGTGGTTGCACCGTCAAGTATATTTGATTTTACAGCCAAAAATATAACATTTCAACGTTCAAAGTCACTTGTAACCAGTAAACTTGATCTTATTATTAATAAGCTGCCTTTTGCCTCCTCCTCTGTTCATGTCTTTCCATCTCAGTTGGAATAGCGATTGGAGTGACAGTAGTGATTGTGGCTCTGCTGGTTGCTCTGGTCTATGCTGCCAGGAAGAAGTCCAACCTGCTGGAGAGGCTACGGAACAACTTGCCCTCCATGCCCAGTATGCCATCCATGCCCTCAATGCCGTCCATGCCCAACCTGCCAAGCTTCAGGTGAGACAGAGCCAGAAGAGAAAAGATACACTAGATGGTTATTGCTGTCAGATATGTAATATCTTAAACATCTATTTTCCTAAATGACAAGCAACACGTTCTACTCCAAAACAAGACAAAAATTAAAGCAATTAAATCTAAGCTAGAACTTAATTATATTCTCATTTATAGGTTTTCTATTTTACTGTCAGGGCCTACTAGTATGTTATGTACAGCATGATGTTACAGCTGAATCATATGTGTGTCTTGATGATTTTCAGAAATGGTTCGTCTCCAAATGCATCGAAAACAGAGGGGAGTGAGACAAGAATGAACTCTGGAGCGGTAAGTAGCAACGCAAACAGCCATTCATGACAACGGATGGGTATCGTTAGGGTTTTATCGATACTACTGCTCTTATCAATACTCCTTATCAGTCTGGTACTTTACTGGTACCAAAGATAAAAACATTTTATTAAAAAATAAAATAAATTCAGGATTAGAATTAATTTATATTTGAAACATCACAAGAGCAGCAACGTTTTCAACAGCAAAGCCACTATATAAACTCAAAAATATCTCCCTGGAAACAAATCTGAGATCTAAATAAAACAAATAATATTCCTCACATTAAAACGCTGAGTGAAGTTTTAAAAGAATGAAGAACATAGATAGAAAAACACACCACTGGTGGATGGGAGACATATCAGTTGAAAATATTGCTTTTCTGCATGTTTGTGTTTGTTGAACAGGTGTTTAATAAATTCCTCTATTGTTTTTTTACTCACAAAGGTTTTAGAAAGACAGAGGGGAGGCAGCACTCGCAACCATAAATTACACCAAAACCATATTTACCTATCTGCTAATGTCACTCCCTAGTTTCTTCAAGTACCGATAAAAGAACCAACTTTAAAATTTCCCTGGGTTCTTAATAATTTAGAACTGGTTCCATTTCAGAACCAGGTTTCGGGGGGCATCCCTATTCATGAGAGAAGCAAATGTTTAATGTCCAACATGTCATGACTGCCAATGATTAACTCTTCAGATGAACAAAGAGCTAATAGTTATTGACTTGTTCTGTCTACTTGTTGTCTGACGTCAGGTTCCCTGTATGTCTGTGTCCATGGTGGTCACGGATGGGAAGAGTTTTGAGAACCCAGCATATGAAGCTGGAGAACAACCTGCTGCCACAAGCATGGGGACCGCCACCTCTGCTCCTGATGGAACAAACAAGGTCAATAAACAGAAATCATTGATTCTGCTCATGGTGCTTTTAGATTGTATGCCAAAGGGCAATATTGGCAAGAACATACTTACATACATACTTTTCCCTTATGGATGTTCCTTGTCCCCTGCTACAATGTCCAAATTAATTTGAATATTTTTGATAAAAACTTGATGTAATTCTTGTATCTGTTTTTATTTAGTTTTATTTTTTATTTTGACTGTCATGTCAAATTGAGCACCTATAATTCCTTAATTTTGTACTGAGAAATAATAAAACACAATGCAAAAACATGACATTGTGATCCAATGCACATTATAGAGGTTTTATATTTTGATGTATTTTAATTAGCTCAGTCTTGTGATCCTGTGTTTCCTTCCTCAGGAGTACATTAATAATCCTTTGTATGTGGAAGAAGTTCAAGTTGTGACCGAGCCCACAAGAAGTGCAACCAAACCTGCCACTGTCAGCAAGGTCGGCTTCACATCCATCACCAGCTTAATGTGACACCAAATGTTTTTCATATCTCATAACTGAATGGATTCATTCTAAAATATTACACCACACTGAGAATGAAAAACATTATTACATAATAAATCTTGTCGTTTTTGTCATTAATCACTATGTAAGAGTAGAGATTAGATTACTCAAATGCAGCTCCTCAGGTGTTGCTGACCAAACTGCAGAGCATTTTGTTTTGTTGTGTGATGATCATCAACTAGTTTAATATTCCTTTAAGCCATTTTCAATTTTTCTACTTGTGGCCATTTTAGGCTTTTGAGAACCCAGCCTACAGCTCAGACAGAGAAGATGGTGACGCCTTTTCTGCACAACCAGCTGCTTTGAGCGCACAGGTATCCATGGAGACGCATGTCAAAATGTTACACAATTTTTAATACTCAATATCTGAAAACAATAATTACATGCTCTGAATGTTTGAAAAACTGCAAGTAAAGGTCTGACATAATTTATTTAACAATGTTAGACAAGATGTGAAGTCAGTAAGGTTTTTGAGTGAGTGTATGCTAATGTGCAAGTTACTGAAGCATTTAATTTCTCCTTTTTTTCCCATCAGTTTGAACCCATTGAGGATGACAGTTCTATGTCTTTCAAAATCCCCATATATACGGTGAGTCTAGAATGACAATAAGCTCAGATTGAATGTGTCAGGGGGGAAGAAAGGGATATACAGGCCATGATACAGGCAGCATTAAGTGTCTCAAAACACTGTCAGTTGCTCTGGATTTAATAGGACTGGCTGGATTTCATTTTGACATGCGGAGCTGTAGAAGTTCTGCACATGATGGCCGAGAAGTCTTAAAATTTTTGTATATTTTAATTTTAATTTGACAACTGTTTAGCTACAGTCTGAGTGGCAATTCACGGCTTACATGGACCTTTTTGTAAATTATGTAACATGATTTTAGTCAGACTCAGATTGTCTAGTCACAAAATTGTTAAAAATGCAAGATGGTTTCATTTTATGTTTAAATATTGTATAATACATTTTGACGTATGACATACACCAGCTTGGAAACGATACATCTCATTGCTTCAGTTTTTGTTAATCGTTGTGATCTTCCAGCAGGAGAACACACTTGCAGCCGCTCCAGATTCTGACATTTAATGTGACCTCTACTGTCCATCAGAGATTAGACTGGACCACGTTTCAAGACTGAAACCTCATTCATTCTCATCGAAGGACGTAGCATTACTGAAGTAACTGCACAGCTCAACAAGCAGAGCATTTCAAACACTGACAGACGCGGAACAAATCAACCAAGATAGTTTGTAAAAAAAATATATATTTTGTGTCGCCTACATGATTAACTTTAATTTCAATGTAGCTATTTGTATATAAAATAAATCTTTTGCAGACATGATTTAATGTAACTAATATGAGTCTCATTTGATAACTGAGTCAAGTGAATAGAAATTTGTAAATGCTGTGTTCCTGATTTGTTTGATTTATATTTTTATGTCAATTTTGATTGTAAGAAAGTTAAATATTAAAACTGCTATTATCATCATTGTGTGCCAGTAAAAGTGTAATGATTGTACTGCAGATGGTACAAGATGTCACTAAATTTCAGATTTAAAGCCCTTTAGATAAAGTCCTTGATACTGAACATTATTACTCTCTCTCTCTTACTTGTACCATATCACAGGAGGATCTGTCATTACGACAAGACTGATGCTGGTGTTACGCACTCTGCTCATCACAGATAGGACTCTGATCCCCAGCTACTGTGTCTGACCCACTGAGCTAAGATGAAATGCTTTTGTCATCATCCATTTAATCGCACAGAGAGCCGCAATTTGAGGCCGTGATCACAGGGCAGCAGCAATGATTCTGCTCCTCACAAATGTCTCAGCACATCAAGGTCTCGTTGCAACAACCAGGCCAACCAGATGAGCAAAGGGACAAAAGAAAAGTGGAAACACAATAGGGAGGAATGTATAGGGAGCTGTGACCGGTGTGTTTCCATGTTGTGGTCCATGATGATTCACAGTCCATGTTTTCTTAGCACTGGTCCCCCACAGGGCGTCTCTGACCATCAGCCAGAACATGTACTGTACCGCTCACTGAGAGACAGACGTGGAGGGAGGGGATGAATAGCAATGGATGAATTTGAGAGGGGCGGACCAAAGAGGCATACATCTTGCAGCATGTGTGCACACTGTGCTGCCTTCAAGAGCTGTCAGAAATGGTACAAACCCTCGGTGCCCATGAATGATCCAACAATAATGAGATTTCCATGATTTCTGAATGGAAAGTTATTTTACTATTTTTCAGTCAAGTTGGGTTGTGTGTACTGGTGTGAATACAAGGGTTAGGGCAAATAGAGTCTTATTTTTATTACAGAATATGTATTAAAGGGAAGGATGAACATTTTCTTTAATCTTAATTTATCGCATGTTTCAGATACCTAAATATGTATATATGTGATGTTTGAAGCCATTTCAGCAGCCCAATAGAGGTAAGGTGATTGGTTTTACATTGGGTTATAGTTTGTATGAAAGCTCATTTTTGCCAGGAAACGAAAAATCGGATGAAACTTTATGGCAAAAAAATTAAACATCAATGAGACCAAATTAAGAAACACTCAGTCATATTATGACATAAGTCAAGAAGATAAAATCTAAATTATGAGATAGTCATAATTATGAGAAGTAAAAATTTTGACTTAGTGAAAATTGAGACAGTCAAAACTTGACTCACAATTTTGACTTACCATAAGTATATTTGTTATTCCCAACATCTATTTTCTTTTCCTTGTGGAAATAGGCTTCGATATATGTTTTGCATCTTGTGTATATTATGGATTGCTATTTCCACTTTATGGTCAGTTCTCAGTTGCAGCGAAATCATTTACTACACAACTTTAAACTAATAGTCAACAATCATCATGTGCCACGGCTGGAATAACCTGTCAGGGGGCCACTTGGCACCAGTTTGACTAAAATGATAGAAGTGTCAACTAACAACAAACTAGATTTTGACATGAGTCCCCTCTACAAGACAGGACCACGAGATTATGTTATAATGCAGAACAAGCCTTATTTGATAATATTTTCAATTATTTCTCAAAAGCCAAGCGATGCAATAAACCTGGGCGCGTCAAGGGGCACTTGCGCATTTTGCTCAGTTTGTGGTCTAATGCACTTTAGTGTTTTTTTGTTTGTTTTTTTAATGTGAATTTTGGATGTTGGCGATTACGAGGAGCACCTGAAGGCAGCACATAGGGAGAGAGAGAGAGAGAGAGAGAGCGTGAGGGCGAGAGCAAACTGACTGACTGACAGGGGGGAAGGGGAGGCTCATTGAGCGATAGATTGGATGAAGCAGAGAATTACAAACCTTGTGTGTGGCTGGCAGCTGAAGACAGAGTGAAACAGAGAGGGAAGAGAGAGAAAACACAAAACGGGGGCAAGACTCGTGTTACAGCAGAAGCGGTGTCGGGGTTCAGAGAGGGACAGACAACGGAGAGAAACACGCACACGGGGGCTGAGAGGAGCCTCAACAAGGTAAGGGTGCTTCCTAACGTGCACTGACCTAACTCTGCAGCTCTTTACCACTCTTTATTTGTGTGTGTGTGTGTCACAAAGAGCGAAATGCCTGAAATGCATTTTGTTATTTAGGTTTGAGTAAAACCATGTGGATGCCTGACTGCGCTGCATGTTAATGGGGGGCGTGTGTATCACCTGTGATTGATTGCCAAACTGGTGGAAGAGAATATTGCATGAGGTCATACGCCATCATAGACTACATAAGCTAATTAAATGACTAAAAATGAACTCTTCTCCTTCTGATGACTGAAAAGGGGGGGAGCTGATCAATGTGAACACACGGCACAGTCCCTGGTGACCTCAGTGAGAGGTGGTTTACAGGACAGGTCTTTAGCTGTGAGTTGGTCACGCTTTGCTGCAGGGCAGGACAGGGTGTTATGGCTTCACTGGCTTTCAGGAGAACCAGAGAGATTCAATGAATCTCTGAGGGTTTAATAAACAAATGTGTACCAGCGTACTAAAGCCAAGTCAGAGGTAAAGAGGAAGTCTTAGGTCTGGAAACAAATCTTCCTTGTTAGATTATTTTGCCATGTTTTGGGGTGTAAATGTGGTGTTTTTTAATGTAAATAAACCAGATAAATCGATTGGGAGGATGACATTGTTTTGCAGTCAGCCACCAGTTAAAAGCCTCTGAAGTTTGGCTCCCGACCAGCCAGACTGGCACTTTATCTACCCATCATATCAAGGTCCTCCTCTGCCCCTAAAACCTATTTGGCTGAAATTGCCTTGTGAGAGAAAGGTGGCACACAAACATCGGGTTTCCTTCACCTCAGACACGGAGCCAAATTCAATCTCCCAACGCTAGAAGTGATTCTTTATCCTGCTGTGTCTCAGAGTGGGCGTGTTGAAGGTGTTCTGAAGTGATGTTCTTCTCATAAGCCTCTTAAAAGCTGTCTGGCTTCTGACCTCTTCAGCAACACTACATTTTTTTTAAATGTTCTCCATCTCCAGCATGTTTATCCTAGCACAATTTAAAAGCTAAACTAAATCACAAGGTAGCTGCTGAGTAATAAAGATGAACTTTTTAATGTTTGGTCATCAGAATTCTCTATTTTAGAATCATTTTGTTGTGTTGAGATCAAACTGATTTGCATAAAATAATGAAGTCCTCCTTTCCATATAGATCCAACGCATTATTTCACCTGTTGATCGACTTTAGGATTGGAGCTGAAACAATTAGTCGATGGACAGAAAAATAATAGCCAACTATTTTGTTATTTGTTTCGGCCTTTTTTTCCAAGCGCAAATAGCAAAAATAAAACTAAACATTCTCTGATTCAAGCTTCTCAAATGAGAGGATTTGCTGCTTTTCTTTGTCATATATCGTTTTATCATTTGAACTTTTCGTTGAGCAAAACAAAAGACATTTCAAGAGGTCACCTTGGGCTCTGGGAAGTAATGATGGGTATTTTGTCACAATTTTTTTACATTTCATAGAATAAATGGTCCTATTTGGGATGCAGATGGAGAATATTTGTTTTTCCACTTTGAAAAGAGAATAGAAAGCATTTCATTTTTGAAATGAGAAACACACTGTAAATCTTTTTGTGGAATTGCTATAGATTATCTTAATACCTCGGCGAAATGTACAGCAGGCAGCTTTTTCTCCAAACGGATATTGGAATGAAATCTGTCATATCCAAATATGTCAGATCAGCCATGTGGGTGGCATCATAGTGGTGGGTGGACTACACACACACACACACAGAGTTGTGGGCAGATGGCATCAGCAGTGTGTCAGCGACCTCGCCCCTCTCTGTCTCCCTCTCGGGACCCCTCCAACAGCAAATGAGTCTGGCAAACAGGTGGCGTTTGTGCATGTTTCTGTGTGTGTGTGAGTAGAGAGGACAGTGACTTGAGGTTAAGCTCTGCAAACACAATGTCAGTGTAATAAAGTACTACGCTGACTTGACTGTAGATTGTGCCGGTGCCTAGTTTAGTTGTAGGATGAATAATCTTTGTCACAATCCTCAAGTTTTGTGAAGACACAAGGGACAAAGTTAACCAGCAGAAAACTCAATCTGTCAAAGCATAGAAGTGATAATCGGTGAGGATTTTACTGTCATAAACCTCCTGCACAGCATCTGAGGCATGAAGAAGAAGCACGTGACTCCACTGTGACATGTTGTCATGATGCAGCACACTCATGTGAGCACCAGCAGCCAGGAGGAAAACCACGAGCAGAAACATGGAATAATATTAAAAACCAAACAATAAAGAACACACAGGTGATTGTTCTACTGTGCTGCTATGGAGACTCTGACAGCCTTATAGCATGAGATGCATCCCAATACAAGTGAGCTTTAAGGAGAAGTAGTAAACAAGATCAGATGATTACCACAAGGTCAAAAAGTTTACAGTATATTAAAGCATTTTTACTAGAATTTAAGCAGACACCTGGCTTGTTGAAGTCTCCTTGAGCAACTCTCTCAACCCCTACGTTACTGAGACGAGGCGAGGTGATTAAAAAGAAACGTTGCCCACAAATTATGAATTATTCATTTTTAACTACAATCTGTATGCAAATGTTGTAAAGGGCAGACTCTAAAATAATAATTAATAAACCCGTCTAAAAGTAAACAAATCGACAAAATCTTGTATTCCTGCTCATACTGTGAGTTAAAGTCAGGATGAAAGGTTTGATGCCAGCATCGTCTTACAGCAAAGACGAGACTGATTTCTTTTCATAGGATATTTTACTGATTAGTTTCCTTGTCTATATATCTGTAAGGAAATAGTTCATCATGATCAAATGTATTGAACAATAACCAATATTATTGTCAATTAAATTGACAATTAACTTCTTCCAAAGGAAGGAAGGGGTTTGAGTATATAAAAGAATTTGAATAAATACAAAAATGTAAATCGCAGGTTCCCAAAGCCCAAGATGTCGTCTTTCACTTGCTTATTTTGCTTATTAACGGTTAACAGGATGGTTAACGGTTAACGTGCTGATGTTCAGCAGGTGTAATGTTTGCCATCTTAGTTTAGTTAGGCTGATGGGAATGTCATTAGTTTTGCAGATATTTGGTCATAAAACAAAGTGTCAGGGGATCATCAGATTTAAAACCCCCAAAGGGGTTCAGTTTTTAATGAGATAGAGAAAAGCTGCAAACCTACAATCAATTATTATAAATGTAAATGTAGATTAGTTTTCTGTCAATCACAGCATATCAGTAATTCGAATAAATAGTTTCAGTCTTCATTTTAATTTGCTGTAGCCCTCTTCTTGTTGTTAAAAATACAAGTATATAATTAATCCATATTAGAAAAGGTGACTAAATGCTTTTCAGTATAGCCTCTGCTACATCCTCGCTGCTCTTCAGTTTCTCTTCTAACCTACCAGACCTTTCCAATCTGCTTCATTGTATTCATTGAAATCCTCAGTGATGCACACAGCCGCGAGCACTGCTGTCTTAAATCAAGGAGGCCAGATAATGCCACCATATGGCTGATGGGAACCTAAAGTATTTGGACGATAGACTCACTCAGGAAAAAAAAAAAAAAAAAACAGAAAGATGCCAGCTTTAAGCTCTTCTCAGCCTCTTGTAATTAGAGTGAGAGAGTCGGATGGAGGGAGGAAGAGACGGAGAGAAAGAAGGTCAGGAACGTGGGCCAAGTGTGCAGGGAGGAGGGCGGAATGAAAGCAGGGAAAAGGGTGAGAGGATTTACCCCAGAATTGTTAGCTTTGTTGCTCTAACCAAGTGTTGTCAATGGAGTGGGGTTGTGTGATGGCACAGACGGCAAAAACAAAATCACCTTTCATTTTAAATCGAGGAAAATGCAGGGGTTTTTCTGTTGTTGTTGTTTTTAATCCAAGCATTTAATGGAAATTCACCTCTAAATTTGGAAATAAAAGCTAGAGGACACTTCTTCCCTACAAAAGCGGCGAGGAGTAGTTACAGAAGCAGTGATGTTCTCAGTCTGGCAGGCAATGCCTTAATTTTATTCCTTTTTAGGTTGATTATTGTATCTCCCGTAAAGATAGAGCCTACATAATAATGTCCTTTCAGCTTTCTTGACCATTTTAACTTGTTTGTTTGAGAAAATGAACTTTATTCTGACGATTTACAGTCCATAATCTCTGTACTATACATATTTAAATCATTATAATAAATTATTTCACAATTTAATACACTTAAAAATGTGATTTTTAAAGGTATCTTAACCTCACTAAATTGCATAAATAATAAATTTAAATAATAAATTGTCCACCTGTTTGCCCACCATATTTTGTGCATATCCTGCTGACAGAGAAATAAACAAACATGAATAAATACTCCCACCTTGGCTTATTTAGTTGGTTGACACTGTGCAGGCCTGTATGCCCGATGCCTGATGATAATGTGCAGAATAGATTTTTTAAAAGTGCTACTTTGTCAATGCCCTGCTGAGTGAGTGAATGAAGGGCCACACATGCTGACGGTGGTGCAGCGTTCGACTGAATCAATCTGGGGGTATTATTATTATTGATGCCTGATCAGGGTCACTCATGGGGAGAGGTCAAGGGTCATGTCATGCTCCAGCAGTAATGTAATTATGAGACACTGCTGATGCAAGTCTTGTCTGTCAACACGTGTGTGTTGAGGCGCAGCAGTAAAAGATGGAAGCCAAATTACAGTACATTAAAGGAATAGTTCGACATTTTGAGAAGTACGCTTGCTCGCTTTCTTGCAGAGAGTTAGTCACTCTCATGACTGTACAGTAAATATGAAGCAGGACACGATGAGCTTAGCTTAGCATAAAGACTGGAAACAGAGGGAAACGGCTAGCCTGGCTCTGTCCAAAGATAACAAAATCCACCTGCTTGCACTGCTAAAACTTACTAATAAACCCATCATATCTTTTTTGCTTAAAGTGTAAAAACGACATGTTGTGGTTTTATGTTGAATTAGCCTTTGTTCGGCTGCTGACTCTAGCTTCATATTTATATTTAACTCCAAGCACTATAATGTCGAACTATTCCTTAAAGTAATAGAATATGATTTCAAAAGCTGGACAAAGAGATGCTAATAGATGATTTATGGTCTGTTTCGTCCTCCAATAAGTTGCATGGAAGGTAATTTAATTCTCATGTTTGTAATGATGCCAATAGCATCCATATGGTGCTGATGGACTACAACAGCAACATGCAACAGACAGATTGTCAGTTATAACGTGTAATAGCTCTTTTCAGAGCAGCTTAAAAGATTGTTTTTCATCACCACTCAGCAGTTTAGGGCATAATTAATTGCATTGCATTTTAAACATTTTAAACACTCGTCACCAGCTAAATGAAGGTATTTTTGTGTTGTGGCTGTTTATTGTAATTGCCACTTTGGCACGAGTTTTTCTCCTTGGCAGCTTGTATGTTTTCACCAGCCCACCAGGGGAAGTGACCATAAAGTGACAGAACATGACAAAAAAATGTACAAATTTACAGAATTTACAATTGTAAATCACTTTTTTGATTTTAAAAAAACAAGACCATTTGTCAGACAAAATTGTCAGAATGTTTGACATAAGTTTTTAAAAACTAAGATACCAAAGTAGAAATTCTCGGCTATAAGTGATTTCTGGAAATATAATGAGCAATAACGTTAAATTCATGAGGCTGATAGATGTCTCCAACAGTCAATAAACGTGACGAGGGGTTGACAGCTTGCTACATTGCCAACATGCTGATCTGGTGCTTCTGGCTTTTGTTTTTGGACGTCAAGCATGTGTTTGTGGTAATTGTGGATGTCTAACAATGAGCCAGAAAACGCTGCAGGATTGTTTTCATCTCAAAGGAAATGTTGCTTCCACAGTGAAAAACACAGCCTTTTACTTTCAGCTTATTTTTTTATAGTCTGCTCCACACATTGCTTATGAGGCATCCAGTCAAGTGTCTTTTTTAAATCAGTCAGCACACAGTTAAGGGATATACTGATTGTAGGATGAAAACTGAGAATACTCTGGAACACTATGTTCACCTGGCATCTCATTCCTGCGACCATCCCACAGATGTGTCTGTTAATGCTCAAAGCCTCCCACCTACACAGCCAGCAGTTCCAGGAGCAGTTACAAGATTAGAGCAGGTATACAGCAGGTGTGCTGTAAGAATACACTGCTGCTGCTTCACATGATAGCCTGCAGGAACTGTTAATTAAGAATCTGGATGGTTGAAGGTCAGGCAATGATCTAACCAATGCAGTACTCGGGAGGAAAATGTACATCACCCAAAGAAAGGTGACATCCTCCCTTTAATCTATAAGATATAGTAACATAATATCAGCTCCCTTTTTATTGGTAAATTTGAGTATGTCTGCCAAAATGTGTTTCCTCTGGGGAAATGTTGCTTTAAAGTAAGGCGGTGCTAAAAAAAAAAACTGTTCATGGTTCAATTTAAATCAAGGACAGTGTTATACAAGATTGTTCATTTGTCAGAGGTCGATTGGAAATGTTTTTTAAAAGGCTTGCAGAGTCATGTTTTCTACTCATGTCTTATTAAATATTTTCATCTGCCAACTTTTAGTGCAGCATTCACTGTATAAGTGGGTTTTCATTAAAGCTTTTGGTATTCAGGGTTACGAGGTTTTTGTCTATAAAATGTCAGAAAATAGTGAAAAACACCCCTCGCAGTTTTCCAGAGCTGACACCTTCACATTACTTATTTGGTCCGGCCAACAGTTTAAACCCCTTATTTATTTATATATATATATATATATATATATATATATATATATATATATATATATATATATATATATATATATATATATATATATATATATATATATATATATATAAAATTTACAATGATGATAAGAAAGGCAGCAAATCCTCAAAATTTAGAAGCTAAAATCTGAGAATGTTAGAAAATTGAATCTATATATAAAAACTCAGTCCAAATATTCTGTATCTACTATGCCACATTGATTCATCAGAAAACTCCAGCAAGAAATCTGTTATTTGGAGATGAGATTGGAAACCTTGAAACCTAATTGGGGAAAAAAAGCCCAGAATAATAATAATATAATATAATCATAATGAAAATCTAATATTGATGCCAGATTGGAGCTGCATGCTTCCCTGCACACAGCACCAAACTAGTGAAGTGAATAATGTGACACGACTCAAATACCAGTTAATCAATCTAATCTGTGAGACGCTTTAAATGTAAACACAGGGGGAGAGTCATTGGTACTGTAGGGTTGCCATGGTGACAAACAAGGTGAAGAATCCTATTGGACAGAAGTGGTCAGTGTAATCTGACCTCACTTCCCTTTAGTTTGACAGCCACCAGTTTGAAATGAAATTAATGCTTACTGCCTCAGTAATGAGAGCAGCTATTAATTATACTGAAACTTCACAGTAACGGGTTGATTCATCACTGTCAAAGCCTGGCTGGCCGGTCGCCCTTTTAAAAATGTATTTACATTTAGAAGTCATATTAAATGAGAAATTATCCACCAGCATGGAAACGATTTATCTAATTTTTAAAATATCTGTCACACTATGCGTCTCAAATTTTATCCTATAGTGCTAATAGTTTTTTCAAGCCTGTGTAGATTTAGATTAATCTCTGTGGAACAAAGCAAATTGAGAGTTCTGAGAATAAAATCTCAGGTGTGTGTGTGTGTGTGTGTGTGGGAGGGATTAATCTAAGAGTCACAATATGTTTTTTTTTCCATTCCCAGCTGCGATTTTTCACCTTGGCCATACGTGAGGAACAGAAGGACTCCAGTGGAGAGATTTCACCGGCTTTGTTTTCCCTCCCTCCCTGTTCTCCCCCTCTCTGCACCCTCCTGCCTCCTCTGAATGATTGAAGCCATGCCCATCGTGTCTGCAAGCACAGGTACAGCCAAACATATGCTCAAGCTACTTGTCCATATATTTATGCTTATAAATAGTGCAAGTGGTAATATATCAAGCAGACATTACTGGAGCTTAAACTAAGAGCATATTTTTAAGAATGCTTTTATTGTAAATGATATTAGTACCAAAAAATAAGCCAGAAAATAACTAATAAGGTATCATCTCAGACTTGCATGCCAGTCTTATTTGGATGTTGCTGATGGTCGAAGAAGGTACCCGAACAGCAAACAAGGAAGAAAATTACAAGTTTACAAAAGCAGATATTAGAGAAATAAACTAAGCTTTTAAGTTTCTACTCTAAAGAGGTAATGTTTTGGATTTCAGGAAAGCTTTGGGCCTCGAGGACTTGAATCTGAATGTCAGTCCACTCAACATTTGTTGTTTCCTTGTGTTAGAAAAAAAGACATTCTGATGTCATGATATTGCTTTAATGAAACAGTGTGAAAACAGATCTAAGATTCCAGATCTGAGTGTATTTGTATTTATTGTGATCCCTCAACAAGATAGAAAATACATTAAACATTTTCAAATAAGTATGAAAAAAAGCTTCTATTTTCAGTTTCAACAGTGGCCTGATTTTTTTTTTTTTTTATAGTTCATGATAGAAAATTGGTGTTTTGAATGAGTGATTAATGCATAACTCCTGGTTTTTATGATCTTTAGGGCTGCATGAGACTCTGGCCCTGCTCACCTCTCAGCTTCACCCTGACGCCAACCATAAAGAGGACCTGGTCTTCCTCAAAGATGTCTTCAGTGAGAAAAGCCTTGGTTACCTCATGAAGGTACAGCAGATATGAGTGTATAGAAGTGACTACTTGAGATTAGGATTTCTGGCCCAACTGTGGGACGTCTAATCACATACTGTATTTCTTTGCATCAAAAACAATATTAAGAAGGAAACCAGAACTTACTAATACGTATGTCTCTCTAGATATACAATGATAGAAACTCCAGATTTTTCTTTTCACCTAAATTTAATCAGCTGTCCACCAAGTGTCATGTAAATAAGTCTCTCTTTGTGTGTGCATATCTGTGTGTCTTTTCATTTGTTGTACATCCCAGATCCATGACAAACTGAGGCAGTATGAGAAACAGAGCCCGACTCCAGTTCTACACAGCGCCTCCTGTCTGGCAGAGGATGTAGGTGCAATCTTTCCTCAATATTTCAAAGCCAAACTAAAGCCGAATATTAAATAATATTGTCATTAAATACCAAGTATAAGCAAATATTTCTTGTAATCAAGCAAAGGCAATTTTCTAAAGTAAATATATTTTATGTGGACATGTCAAAATATTTGATTTTCTGATTCAAATCGTCAGCTGGCAGAAGAGCTTCAGAATGGAGCGCTGGAGGACGACGAGAGAGAGCTGCTTCTCCTGCTGAGCACTCCTCACCTCAAGGTACACGCTCACACTCACACATACATTTTGTGTCTTTCCTCACACATACACTAACTAATAAATGCTTGACAGCGTCTCTTTCCTTTCGACGTCCTCACATTCCCTCTGAGGTTTGATCTCTTTAATGTCGCTGCTTCTCAGTGCTCACACCCTGAGCTGTCCTGGTTTTCCTCTAAGTTGATCATCTATTACATAACACCAGCGTCAGAGCTGTCTGAACCCAGACAAGAGGGCCTAATTGCTCTTATTAAGTGATTATGTTCAACTTATTGGATTTCTGGGGAGTGGGAAGAAATGGCGGCTGTGAAACTGGAACACTCATTTGCAAAAGCAGCCAAGGAGAAGGAGATGTTATTCCTCCTTTTTTCTTTGTTTCTTTTCTCCTTGACTTTTTTCCCTACACAGTCCACTTTCCACGGCTTTTCTTTGGTGTATTATTTTCTTTTCTTGCTGTCTTTATGTTGTCATTGTTGTTCAAGCTCTTAAATTTTACCTGTCTGTGCATTTGTCTGTGTATCGTTTCGTAAAGGCGGTGCTGTCGGCTCACGACACGGTGGCCCAAAAGAACTTTGACCCAGTGCTGCCGCCGCTGCCGGAGGATCTGGACGACGACCTGGAGGAAGAGTCGGTCAAGATTGTCCGCCTGGTGAAGAACAAGGAGCCCCTGGTGGGTGCCGCCTCCCACCCGAGGACATAACAAAATAAAAGCTCTCCCTTCCCTCAACAGCTGCTATTCTTGTCCCCTCAAGTGAGGCTTTACGACTCCATTTCCTTTAATGGAGCAGCTTTGAGGCCTTGGAGAGCTCCAGGGTGTGAATGTGTGTCTCTGTGTGATGCTATAAAAAATCCATTCTCAAGGAAAACCTTCAAGCAAAGGACAAAAAATAGATTTGGTGTTAACTTTTGAGAAACATTTGCTGAAGTGACACCAGTTTTGCAGCAACAATCCTACATCACACAGCAAAATATCTGCTCTTTAAAACCCAGTCCAGTTAGATCCAAAGGTGACAGAATATGAGCTTTGGAAGTTTAATGCCAGTGATTCAAGCTGCTGTTTTTTTTTTCTTTTGACTTTCTGTCACAGCCTCACACACAAAATGTGTTTGATTTGTTTCATGTGGGACTGTCAGTTATTTTACATCATGTGGAGATCAAATATTGTCCCACTGGCATTAAGGAATAGTTTGACATTTTGGGAAATACGCTTATTGTTTTTTCTTGCTAAGAGTTACCTGAGAAGATAGATAGAAGTCAGAGATGGAGAAGAAGTTGCAACCAGTTAGCTTAGCTTAGCATAAAGACTAGAATCTGTACCAACTAACCATACAAGCACTTCTAAAGCTCACAATGAACACATTATATCTTGTTTGTTTAATCTGGGTCGAGCCAGATTATCTTTGGATGGGGCCAAGGTAGCCGTTTCCCCCTGTTTCTAGTCTTTATGCTAAGCTAAGCTAACCATATCCTGGCTGTAGCTTCATGTTGAGCATACAGACATGAGAGCGGTGTCCTCTCATCTAACTCTGAATAAAAAATGTGAATAGGCGTATTTTTCAAAATGTCGTACTATTCCTTTAAACTTTAAATTAATTACTTAAAGTGCAACATGGAAAAATCTCAGAATTGAAATTGATGGAGCTATAATCCAATGTAAGAGAACTAATGAAAAGTTAGGAAGTGGATCGTAAAACCTTTCTCTATGATACAATAATAAGAAATTTAACCACATGATTACTAGCATATCAAGAGCATGAAGCAGCAGAATATCTGAAGTTTCAGAGACACCATCTTTTGTCAGTGTAGCCAACCGAGCTGATGCACAAACAAGGAGTTGATCTTGATGATCAAGTATCAAAATCTCCGGTCACACAGACTTTTTGGCAACAGGTTAATGATCTTTCCGGCAAAAGCCACCAACCTGCACATGAGGAGCAGCTTTTTACCAGTCTACCAGAGGATTGTATCATCACAGTGAACTGAAGATTAGGAAAATCTGATCTATTGTTGCGTCTTTCCCACCAGGGAGCGACTATCCGGAGAGACGAGGCGACAGGAGCCGTAATCGTGGCCAGAATCATGAGGGGAGGAGCAGCTGACCGCAGTGGTGAGACAAACAAGTGTCCACACATACAGTATATCATAATGCAAATGTCAGTTGTATTTTATTCCTCTGGAAAAAGTAAAAAAAAATTGGTCTGGGTTCAGCAAGAAAAAGAAAATCATCTGAATTGTAATCAGCTCTGTTCCTCTTAGATGTGGAATAGGAACTTCCTGCCCAACAGGACTTTCTTAACTCTACTGATATACAGAGAGAGAAGTGAGGAGATTACTTTGTGTAACCCCATGAACTGTCAACAGAGATCAAATCCTTGAGATTAGTGCCACGTGATTGCATATTTTGAGATTACAAACAAGGGTTGCTTCTGGCTGTTGCCATGGAGATGTTACAGACTTCATGCCTCTGGAAAATTGTCTTTTTTTTCCATATCTGAGTGCTACTACACAAACTGGGGTTTTTCTTTACTTTCTTTGGCTTGTAGACTTGTTTTCAGTAGACTTGTTTAGTGGGTGTGTGTTGTGGTTTGTGTTTCCAGGTCTGGTGCATGTAGGGGATGAGCTTCGAGAGGTCAACGGAAACCTGATAACCCACAAAAGGCCAGATGAAATTAGTCAGATCCTGGTAAAGAAAACAAGCTACTACGTTAAGATACTGTGTGATTATTCCCTGATGATTACTGGTGATACAGTGGATGACGATGCTGCTCTGATGTGTTTGATCAGTCCCAGTCACAAGGATCCATCACACTGAAAATCATTCCAGCTGTTGCGGAAGAAGACAGGCTGAAGGAAAGCAGGGTGAGGACTCAATATACAAGACTAAATATACAAGCAGTTTGCTTAAAGAAAGAATTAACAACCACCAAAAACTGGGAAAAGATGTCTATTTAATTGGTTGATTAATGTTTTTAATAATTTTCCAAATTAAAACTTTATTGTGTTGTTGGTTCCTATCGATGATTTGCACCCGCTCTCATTGATAATCGCATTAGGAGCAGCAGAATTGATCTCTTGATAAATGTATTAAAGGATGCTACATTTTGCTTATTTGCTTCCTTGTTAAAAGATTGATGCCACTCTCATAGCCTTACATTCAAAACAAAGCTACAGCCAGAAGTCGGTTATTTTGACTTAGTATGAAGACTAGAAACAGGAGGAAATGTGCCTGGCTCTGTCTGAAGCTAATGAAATCCACCTACCAACACCTCTAAGGGCCGGGTTATGCTCGGTCAGATCACATTTTCAGACAGTCTCTCCTTGAAGACGTTCTCAGTGTTGCACTTGGTTGTTCACGTGGAAAGTGATAGAAATAGTTATGTCACGAATGAAAAAAGAGAGGTAGAGAAGTTCAAACCCTAGTTTTATGGACACATATGAGAGTGGTATCGATCTTCTCATCCAACTCCTGGCAAGAAAGCAAATATTAGCATATGTCCCAACATATCAAACTATTCCTTTAAAGTTACCATTGCTGACAGAATATTCCTGCTCCCTAAAGGTTTACCTCCGAGCTTTGTTCGACTACACGCCCTATGAGGACAAGGCCACGCCGTGCCAAGAGGCGGGACTTCCTTTTAAGAGGGGGGACATTCTTCAGGTTGTCAGCCAGGAGGACGCCACCTGGTGGCAGGCCAAGAGGGTGGGCGACTGTAACCTGCGCGCTGCCCTCATCCCCTCCACACAGTTCCAGGAGAGGTAGTCAGCACCAGCTCTGCTGCCAAAAAAATAATGCTGTGTAAAGCCACTGTGTGTAGGATTTGAAAATGTCTGACTAGGTTACCTTTTTCAGATCACAAATAAATCTTTCCTCTATTGTTTCTTTTCTTCCCAGGCGCCTGAGATACAGGATGAAAATGGGTTCTTTCCCTGCCCCTATGTCCCCCAGAGCTCCTACATGTAAGCCTATTTCACCTCTGCAAACAGAAATTGTCTCCCATAATCTACAGTACAACCATAAATGTACAAGAAGCTTAGATCTACAGAGACGGCTTGTTTTGGCTAAATGTAATCTAGCCAAGGAGATACAGAGACAAGAGATTATGAAAAGAGAACAGGGGATCTGAGGTTAATCTCTTAAAAAAACAAAAACCCGTAATCCATCGTTTCATTTCCTAATCCAATTTAAAAGTAAAATGAAACAAAGTGATGTGAAAAACAACGGGTGGTGGTGAAGTTAGTTCTTTTCTTGTATCTACTCTAATCTGCACAACAGCTAAACTCTGACTAAGCTTAAAAAAAGATGTAGTAGGAATGCAGCTGTATATTAATGTTTGAAAAGGTGTTGCTCTTTGAACTGAAACATATTGGAATACTTTTTGTTTTCATGTAGAATACTGTAATCAGGTAAAAGCCCCATCTTCTATAGACTTTAATAAAGCTATACAAAGGACAAAGGAGATGTAGATAAAGTTGAAGGACAGAAACAATGTTAGAAACGACAGTTTTGAAGTTTTATAATGAATTTGAGAACATGTACCTTAGCACGTACACAAAGAGCAGAACGGTGGTAATGTTACAGCAGTTGTAATACTCTCTATAGTGATACTTTGTGTTATTCCTTGCATTGCTAACCTCAGATGATCGTGCTGAGAGAGGTACGTGGACAAACCCTCATGTTAAAAAATCATCCCTGCATTGACTCCATCTTATCATGGTCAGAATTTCTAAATGAAATTCTATCAGCACCCCACCGTAAAGTTTAAAAAAAAACACCACAAATTATTGTGCACTTTTTTTCCCCCTCCACAATTTACCCTTTACAGTTGCCTTTTATACCCTCAAAATCTTAGTAATGTAGTTACTGCACTTAACCTGCTGTGTTCTGACATTAAAGTACCCTCAACATCAACCTCTCCTCCCCCCTCTTACCCCGTCTTCTCTTCCTGCACGCCATCCTACAGAAGACTGTGACAGTGAGGGTGCTCTGAATGGAAAGGACATAGGTGAGGAGGCCCGATCAATGAGTTGATACCAATCACTGCAACATCACATTGCTGCTTATTCTGTGTGCTAATCCATCCCTTCTCTTGGACACTATTCTTGAGGTGTTAGAGCGGATTGCTTTGTCCTGCTTTGGTTTTTGATCGAACGGTTGGGGCAGGTGTAAGCTTAAAATCTGCATTCACTGGTTTATTCTTTGAACTCGAGGCCAGATGTAACACCTTACCTCTGCACTCTTTAATACAGAAAACCACTCGCTGAAAAGATTTGTTTGTTGCCGCAACACCTGACCTGATCTGCTCTTCACGGCTCAGTTAGCAATCTCACCTTGTTTGTTCATCAGGCTTCCTGGCTGCTCTTATTGCCTTAATGTGACTGTGCTTCTGTGGGCATTACCACAGCCATTTTGACCTGGACCTTATTTTCACATCTTATTCCATCATACAGATTGACTCTTATATACAAAATCTTATACACATCTTCACTCCAGATTCACAGTATTTTTTTATTTAAATATGAGATTGTATGTTTGAAACAAGTGAATTATAAATATTTTAAGTGGTTGCTTCATTACTTTATTAATCGTTTCAGCATGCTGAGTGCAAAATAAATTGAGTCTCTTATCTTAATTCATTACTTATTACATAGTATGTGGTACAGCATTGATACATTGATATTTAAGAGTATTTAAATACTTGATAATGAGAGATAATTCACTGAAATATCTCAACATCTACTCAACAAAATTTAGTACAGACATTCGTGGTCCCCAGAGGATGCAGCCTAGTTACTCTGGTGATCCCCTGACTTTTCCTTTTAGCGCCATCATTAGCTCAAAATGTCATACTTGTTAGCATTCTAACACGCTAAACTAAGATGAAGAACATGGGAAAAGTAACCTGGTAAACAGCCGTATATTAATTCATTATTGTTGTGAGCGTGCTGACATTAGCGTTTAGCTCAAAGCGCCATTGTGCCTAAGTACAGCCTCACAGAGCTGCATAGTCTTGTTTTAAGCAGTTGCTTCATTACTTTCTTTGTTCTTTTTTTCAGCATGCTTAGTGCAAAATAAAGACACGAAGTCACGTCATGAATTAACCTAAAGTTAAACATGAGGAGAATGACTCATTACTTAGTAAGCAGCATCAACAGGCAAGTGAAAAGCAAGTACCTCTACAGTGGAACAATTGTGATGATTTGAACTGATCAGTTTGATGGACAAAGATGTGAAAACTGTTGAGGTTAACAATAGCTGAACTTCTGCTTTAACAGTCACTGATTTTCCTCTATTCTTAAACATGTCAGGATTGATAAGTGTGTTTTGTTGTGGGCGTATCTTCATGCCCTCGCTTTGTGTAACAACGCTCAGCTCTTTCTGTGTGTGGATTTGTTAGTCTGGGCTTTTTTTGCGCAGTATGCTACAGCCACCGAGCTTCACACAGTGTCTTCGTGGCAGCTCATTTATCTCGCTGTGCTTTTACAAATAGCCTCTCCTCACGCTACATGCTAAAGGTGCTTTGTGTTTGGTGAGGAGGTAGACACAGCATGCATGGCTTCCTGCTTCTATTGTTAAGATTTAAGCTGGTTGAATAACTGGTCTAATATAAGCTGTAGTTTCTCCCAAGAGTAAGGCAGCCCCTGCCTTCTGTGGCCATGCTTTCTCATGGGATTTTTACTCAGGTACTCTTACTGATTTCTAATGGTGTTGTTCAGCGTGTCTGTGTTGTGTGATGTATGGCACAGAATTTTAATTTTAATTGGGGAGAGTGAGAAACACTAACAGGCTTTGAGAGGGTTTTAGTGCATGGATCTCTGCCCATCTTACATTTGCATGTCTTTGACCACAGCTGGCCTGCGCAGAAGTTTCCGCCTCAGGAAAGATCGCCAGGGTTCACCAGGAGAACCTCACACTCCAGATGCCAATCACACAGAGTTCCTGATTTATGAAGAAGTAACCCAATATCTGCCTCGCCCTGGTGAAAGGCCTCGCCTTATAGTACTGATAGGTAGGTTCATTGAAGAAACTAAGGTAGGCTGGTAATTTTAGGAAAGTGGTTGCTATTAGTTACAGAAAGCAAGCCATTTATGTATTGACACCCATCTCTTACCAGCATAAATCTAAGAGTATTTCCCCAAAATAAGACCTTGAGTCTGGTTCTGCCACGTGTGAAAAACTCTGTAGAGAGTAGAATCGGGTGTTTTCTGAGTGAGATCCATCTGCATGCAGATATTTTTCCTCAGCACATGATCATCTTTTGTATAACTGTCTAATCGGTTATTAATTCTGTTATTATATGGTCACAGGTTCCCTGGGAGCTCGGATCACTGAGCTCAAACAGAAGGTGATCGCTGAAAACCCTCGACGTTATGGTTTGGCTGTGCCTCGTAAGTCTTTTTACTTTTGCTTTTCTGCATCTGAGATGCTGTGGCTTTCACCTGATTACCTGTTATTAGCTGTGATGGCTGTGATGCAGGATTTAAAGATTAATCTGCTGTTGCAGACATTGTCCTCCCCTGGGTGTTTTTATGCAAAGCTACACCAAAGCTAATTAGCTATGATGTGGCAACATTTGCACCAGCCTTGCTCTTTCTTGCATTTGAGAGGGGATTAGATGTTTTGTTCACCGCTAGTGCAAACCAGCTTATGAATGAAAATGTAATACTTGTGATAACAAGTTCTCACCTCTGGTGTTTGATGCATATGATCACATACCATATATAGGCTCACATATCCAAAATGGTAACACTTTTTATAATAAGGTACAAAACACAAAGTAATGTATTAATAATGCATGAGCCTTGATGATTTAATCAATTCAATCATGAATTCCTGTGGGTGACCATTTAACAAAAAAAAAAAAAAAAAATCAAGTCACTGAGTTTATCTGATTAGTTAATGGGTCATCAATTAATTAACTTTAACTCAGTTACTTCATACATTAATGTATATGCCATCAGATTAGCTGGAATCCAGTTTCATAGAATAGATCATTTCAGACCTGAGGTAAATGTTTGCATCTGACTACAAGTTTTATAAAAACGGCTTCATATCTCAATGAGAATCTGCGCTGTTCTGCTTACAGAGAGGCTGATCAGATGCATGGGTCTGAAATCGTCACGACTCATGCATCACTTATGCATGTGTTTTAACCTTATGTGTTACCCCCAAAAACATAGAAACGCTCAGTAATTATCTTTTTTTTTTCCCCCACCCTGTCCTGCTGCTGGCTGTATTTGAACATGTGGCCTGAAGACACCAGTCGAGCCAGGAAGAGTCATGAGAGAGAAGGAGTGGAGTACCACTTCATCACGAAAGCTGCTTTCGAGGCCGACATCCAGAATGGCAAGTGAGTATTGGACACTGAACACAATATCTTGTAAACCAAGCAATTAAGTGCATCAAATGGTTTATTCTTTATTTAAGAAGAAATGGATTAACTGAAGCCTTCCAAAATGTGTCATTACTTGTTGTTACCAATCTGTGCATATTAACTTGCAATTCTTTGTCTGAATAATTCACGATGGTGCTGTATTTCTGCAGATTTATTGAATATGGGGAGTATAAAGATAATCTGTATGGCACCAGTTTGGAGTCCATTCATAGAAATTTGGATCAAAACAAGGTCTGTCTGGTGGATGTGCAACCAGAGGTTAGTATCTAAACTGACATGCAGCACTGCCAACACATTTTTGATTACAATTGCTTTACCTGCCAAGAACCTGTACTTTTAATTCAATACATGTGCAAGGACTTGTCCTGGTGACTTGTACAGGAGCATGCACAGACATAGGGTCTGATTATAAATATTTCATTGTAAATCCAAATGATCCCTCCCCTTATTTCTTGGATCTATCTGGCAACATGAAACCTTTGGTCAGGATGAATTAAATATTTTTTACATGTAAATTGTTATCTACATATTATCTTAACAGATTGAGATTATTGCAACTCATTTTATCCGTCTCAATAAAGTCCCTGACAGTTCATGCAGAATGCAGCAGAGATGATTTTTATTAGTGCCGAACAGAAGCCGTATATTCCAAGTTTTGGCATCACTAATCTGACAGTTAAATTAGGGTTGTTAAGATTTTACTTGTCACATTTAAAGCGTGACTAAGTCTGGATTCGGTCTACAAAGCAGAGAATTTAGTTCACTGAAGTGAAGGTTGCTTTCATCTGTCCCACAGACTGTCAGACTCGTTTTATTGGCTTTTAGGATTTTTCTTCCACATTTGTGGTTCTTTTGTTACACTGAGGGTATTTAAATGTTTGTGTTGATGTTTAAAGACTCACATTTTTTTATTTTGTAAATTGTGCTTTTATGAGGCATTTAGGGTGTTTTATATAAAGAGTATCATCACTGATAACTTAGTTTAACATTACATGCTGACACTTGTTTAAATAGGACTTCACACAGTGCAAACAGAAGACTTAACTTTCTGTTTGTCTAGTCTTTTGTGAAGTAACACACATGCTGTTCCAACTGCTGGGTGAAATTGATCAGTGTCCTCCCCCCTCCACATTCAGGCACTGAAGACTCTACGTACCGCTGAGTTTAAACCGTATGTCATCTTTATAAGGCCTCGCATCTGTGATAGTCAAAGGAAACCGCTTGGCTCCTCCTCCTCACTCAGCTTAGCAATCACGGTGAGTTACAGGAAGACTTTGACAAACAGGACCACTTATCATAAAGGGCCTTGGCACAAATTACAGTAATTTGAAGAGCTGTAACTTCGTACTATAAATTGAAGTTTGTTTTTTCCACCTATGTGCGTAATTTAAACACTCTGAATCATCATCTCTCCTTCCTTGTGCTGACTAGGAGGAGGACCTAGAGGAGATGAAGCAGTCAGCTGAGCGGATGGACGAGTGCTACGGCTGTTGGGTGGACTATATCTTGGTGAAGGAGGACCCAGTCAGTGCCTTAGCTGAGCTCCAGGTCGTACTGGAGAGGGTGCAGATGGAGCCTCAGTGGGTGCCTGTTTCCTGGGTGAGGAGCTAGCCTGCTTGACTGGTTCAAGTTGGATCAGTGGACCACTGCGTGTGGGGGACAGATAAAACTGCAGGAAGCCTCCGGAGGTTCTGAGTGTTGAGTGATCCAGTGTTAACTGCCATACCAACCATTCCACAAATACAGGTTTGTGATAGCTGCTTTGCCCTTCAGTCTGAACATCAAGCAAGCATTTCTGTTTTAGACTCTTCAGTGTAAAATGACACTGTATATCTAAACTGTACAACAGCAACAGCTCTCATGTACTACATGCATGTAGGACAAAGATCTGCACCCAGTATGATCAATCTACTGTAATAGCAGCTACAATGTGAAGTACCATATCGAGCAGTTACAAATGATATAATTGTAAATGTTACCTGACTTGGACAAAAGTGAATTAAATGAGAAATGTGTTGAATTTGTCTGCTATTATGAATTACTGAGAAATAAAACTCATGCCATCCAGTATTTGGGGAAACCATTTACTTTAGAATGAGTTATGCAACAATTATAAACCAAACCATAAACAAAATGAAGGAAATATACATATGTGTTTGCACTGTGTACAAGAATACACAAGGCCTTTTACTTCCACAGCTTCTTGATCGACATGTTCTTCTCGCTGTCTTTCTGCATCACCTGGTGAAAAGAACGGAGAACAGTCTTAAACAGGCAGGCACTGGTACAAACATTCAGTATACAAGAACAAAACTTGACATTAAAATATTAACTTAATTCTACTTAGGACAGGATATGAGGTGGACCTGGGCTTCATCTTCAAATATTTTTGAGACAATGTAAGTAGGTGGATGCAGGGCCAGTGGAGTGAAAAGAGTTCCGAGTCAGGATACACAGTACAAATGAATGTAACACAAACCTTTGCCACAGCCATCTCAAAGTCCTCCTGGGTGACGTGAACTCTCCTTTCTCTCAGCGCGTACATCCCTGCCTCTGTGCAAACACCCTACAAATACACGCACAAGAAAGAAAATAAAATAAAGGCCAGTTGTGTACTACCTTCATTTACCACCCAACTTCTAGCATTTAGGGGCCAATTCTCACCTTAACCTCAGCACCAGAGGCTCCAGGCATCAGCTCTGCAATCTTCCTCAGATTAATGCCACGTGTCAGGTTCATCTTCCTGGAGTGGATCTTCAGGATGTCCAGACGGGCCTATTGGTGCAGAATCAAGATATGCTCAAACACAAAACCCACCACAGCATGTATAAGTACGCGTATATATTGTGCAAGTAAGTACCTCTTCGTTTGGAGGGGGGAACTCGATCTTCCTGTCGATCCTGCCTGGCCTGAGCAGAGCTGAGTCCAGGATGTCAATACGGTTGGTGGCCATGATGACCTGAGAGACAAAGTAAAGTGAAACAAATTAATTAGTGAATAATTAGAGTAGGATAATTATGGTGTGCCAATTAAAAAAAAAACTGCTAATACTTTTATACTGTGCATTGAGAACAGGTCAATGGTTAAAAGAAACAGATGAATGAATGACAATATAACAGTTGTAATAAGAGAATACTGTACATAATACTTAAAATGTCTCTGCTTATAACTATAGTGTTAAATCATTAACTTTATATACTGCTTATACATTAAGTGATACATGGGGGTGTTACAGAAACACTAACTGAGGGAGGGGCTGCCCTGTGTGCACTATAAAACCACATTTAAGTATAATGCATAATGAACTACATACTAGGGTACTCTAATAGTCCGTAAATACATAAAAAAGGTCAAAAACATTTATTTCAAGGTGTGTGTGAGAGATACCTTGATATTCTTTGTGGCCTCGAAGCCGTCCAGCTGATTGAGCAGCTCCAGCATTGTCCTCTGCACCTCACTGTCACCACCTGAGCCGCCCTCCAGACGAGACGACCCGATGGAGTCGATCTCGTCCATGAAGATGATGGAGGGAGCGTGTTCTCTGGCCATGACGAACAGCTCGCGCACCATGCGGGCACCTGGCCCAAGAGAGGGAGGAATCAAGGTTATACAACCAAAACATGAATCAACAAATGAATTTGATGACAGTATTAAGCAGAGAATGAGCTAACCCTCTCCAATGAACTTCTGGACCAGCTCAGAGCCAGACACCCTGATGAAGGTACAGTCAGTGTGGTGGGCCACAGCTCTGGCCAGCAGGGTCTTCCCTGTGCCCGGGGGACCGTATAGCAGCACACCCTGCACACATTCAAAGCCAAACAGACATCAGAACCATCTGTACACTGATAGATGGAGACATGTAACTAGAAACTATTTGATCATCTATTAATTGTTTCAGTCACTTTTCAAGCAACAATGACAAAACTTCTCTGGTTGCAGTTTTTTGAATGTGTTGAATTGCTGCTTTTCATCACTTTTATATAATTTTAAACTGAATATCTTGGGGTTTTGGACAGCTGTGTGGGCACAACAAGACATTTGAAACCATCACCTCAGGCTCTAGGATATTGTGATGGGCATTTTTCCACAGTTGTGTTACATCTTATAGACCAAACGATTAACTGTTAAGGTAATCATCAGATTAATTAATAATGAAAATAATTGTTAGGTATAGCTTCACATATCACTCTTGTCAGGTAAGATCTTTGTATCCCAATGAAACCTAAATAGTCTTTAACTGGATGACGATGCAGGACATTTTCTGAAGGGTTTTACTAGAAAATATTTTCAACCCTTACAGAAAC
Organism: Macquaria australasica; assembly: GCA_005408345.1. NCBI lineage: Eukaryota > Metazoa > Chordata > Actinopteri > Centrarchiformes > Percichthyidae > Macquaria > Macquaria australasica. Next base: position 3,788,450 of record SEMN01000007.1, read on the forward strand.
CTGTAATATTTAAACTAATCTCAAAATGTGAGCAACAATATATAGAGTGGCTAGAGACACTCCTTTATCTGAGAGGCCGCCATGGTTTGTGTCCCAGTGATGCCACCATATCTGCCTTGCTGAAATGTCTCCCTATCAGCTTCAGGAGCACACTTTTGTATTTCAACCTGAACCTACTCTCTGACCCCCTAGAAAAGGAGACAAGAAAAGAGTGTCTCCTTTAAGAATAAAAAAAAAAAAAGCAAGCGTCCAGTCAGCTGTCTTGTCAATCACCCACCTTGGGCTGTGCAATGCCTAAAGCCTCAAACAGCTCTGGGTGCTTGACAGGCAGCTCAATCACTTCCTTGATCTCCTTGATCTGCTTATCCAGGCCACCAATCATTTCATAGGTGGAGTCCGGCACCTTCTCCACCATCATAAGGGATACCAGGGGATCCACCTTGTTGGGCAGGATCTTGTGCAGGGTGTAACTGTCGTTACGCAGAGCCACACGGCAATTTGGAGTCACCTGGTGCAGAAGTGACAAAGAATACTTTAGGTTTCATGTTTCCCGACATGAAATCCTCCTTTATCTAAGTCACTGACTGTACAGGGGAGCAAATATAGCTTGTTTGATTTGCTATTCAGTCTTGTGCTATGGTGGTTACAAGTGAAAGGATTAATGTTTGTTTTGCAAATTTCGTAAAACAATTTAAGCCATGCAACCATTATTAAGACGACAACAACTATAATACTAACATCATTGATGTCAATGTTCTTGTCCACATCGACGACAAATTTTCCTTCTGGATGCACCTGAAAATGATGGAGACATGTTAATTTAAACTGTCAACTGGTAATCAAAATATAGTGTGCTACAAAGTACAAGTAACACAGCATACCTTGACCAGCACTTTCTTTTTGTCCATGACCCTAACCACTTCTCCTACGTAGGATCCCTGCTCCTGCAGTAACTGCAGCTCCTCACGAAGGAGACGCACTGAGAGACAAAAACTAGAACTTTAAATATTTTCACCCATTGGGAAAGTTTCTGTACAGCTTTATATGATCAAATGAGATATTTCAAAATACACTGATGTTGCAGTAATGAAAAACGGTGTACCTTTGGCATTGAGCTCATTCCTCTGTGCCTGCAGTCGTCTGAGATTCTGGCTCTTATCGTTCACTGTCAACTGTTGAGAAAACAGCGGCTCAGGATTGACAGACAAGCAGAAGTTGTGCACTCTTGAGTCACATTACCGGCTGAAGGTTTGCAGGGACATTATTTTTCTTACCTGCAACTCTTCTATCTTAGACAAGTAGTACTGTCGGAGACCTGAGCCACCTTTACTCTCCCCCATCTCCATCTGTCAAAGACAAAAAAAAAATCATCAACCTTTAAACAGGCACCAAGAGCTCTCAATGACTGAATCTTATGAGCGAGATCTCTGCCATTAACGTAGAGCAGGGATGTAACTATTGACTAATTTGTTGAATATTGTTTGGTTTGAAAATGTCCACCATTAGTTCCCAGAGTTCCAGTAATGTCTTCAAATTTCATGTTTTGGCCAACAACAGTATAAACCCTCAAGATATCCAATTTACAATAAGACAAAATAAAAAAGCAAAAAGCAGCAAATCCTCAAATTACTTACTTGGAGATTGTGATGGATAAGTGACTATTTAAACAACCCAATTAATTAAAAGACTAACCAATTATTTTCAAAGTAATGGCTAATTAATTTAACCCCACGAATCAGTGACTTCTAACTCATCAGGCCCGACTGGTAGAGCTAAAGCGTCGGCACAATTAATGTATCTGAAATCAGCAAAATACTCCAACCAGTTTGTGCAACAACACAACAACGAGGAGGGTTAAAAGTTAACGTCAGCTAGTTTACCTGCTAACTAACGCTGACGTGAAGTTAGCCAGCGTTGGCTAACCCACACCGACACAGGCGAGGTAACGCTTGGAGATCCTCAAACCATTAACGCTAAACTACTTACTTGAAGTTGTATTTTGCAGCAGTTGTATATATCTAAACGTAAAAACCAGAGAAGACTGTTGCCACTCGTTCACAGTACAACTGACAGTGAGCCTCGGCTAGCCAGCTCTTTAGCTGTTAGCTACGATGAGACAGCAAACCGGCGGCACATCATACAATTATCGTTTTGAATGAGGTGGAATTTCAATATTTACAGCACATTCGCGTAACCATTTCCTCCCCACAAGCTGGTTTAAAGAAATGATTCGACTCAAAGCATAATAGTAACGTTTCTTTGATAAAATACCACTAAAACCAACAAAACGGCAAAAAAAATACACCTACATGATCGATCCCGTCCACCTCCATGTTGAGATTTTCTGCTTCCGCTTGAGGAGAGGCGTATTTCCGGAAGACCTCTTCTCCGGGGTGTTTTTATTTAGGAAAATAAATGCGCACATCGCCACCTATAGTCCTTCTTTAAAAACAAATACACATTATTTTCAGTCCTAATCGTTAACGTGTTGCTCAAGCTCTCAAAATCGTTTCTACGTAGCCGTCAACACAACGCCTTGCAATACGTTTCAGCCAACTTAAGGGTTTTTAATTGAGTTTCAAAGCACCATTTAATCCCACACACACACACACACACACACATGTACCCGTTTGTCAAGTTCAGTGTTAACCTCTGGTCGCATCCTTGCTCTGTGCCGTATCGCCTTACAAGCCGAGACTCAGGTCTGTGAAGAGTGCAGGGTGCATTTGAGGAGCGGAAAACACGTGTTGGCTGTTAGAGACGGGTAAGACCAGCCATACCGGTTGAAACTGCTGCACTCAGGAGCACCTGAGCTCTTCAACCAGCCCCAACATGCTCAGTCATGGCATGACCCCGGCTTTTACAGCTGAGGCTGTACAGTACAACAACACCATGTTCAACAGTGTATATAAAATGTCTCTTAAGAGATTAAGAAAAATACAGTATAATAAACATTTGTAAGTATATTTATTGTAAAAAAAAAAAAAAAACATTCCTCCAAATGTATAAAAGATAAAGGCCTTTGATTGATACACAACATGCAACCATTATACAAAGAGGCTGTACAGAAAATATTTGTACAGTGCCTACAAGTGCCTTCTTCACAAAACAAATTTTGGCACAGCGATATCTGCCAACATTCAGGAGATCCCCTCATACAAAACCTCAACAAAACAGCATTTCAATGAAAAGTTAACTCATGAAACTATAAACTATACACAACCATTCGGTGTGTATATTTAGTTGAGACTACAACTGCATTGCTATTTCATTAATACCAGTTAACCTTCTTGGGAGGTATGGATCTTACAGGAAGAACCCTTTAATCCAAAGAGCCTGCCACAGTTCCTCTTCCTGGCATGAAAAGAATGAAAAAACCCCAGAACAAATGAAAACAAACATGTAAACATTTAAGAAGTACAAAAAAAGCTGCTGACTTACTGCTGGACACAGTGAACTCTTGTCCTTGTACAAATAAGGAGCTCAATTTTTCCCCAAAGTAGAGCTATCCTGGAAATCCTGCTTTCTTACACAGCAAAGAAATGTTTCATTTCAAATGATCCACCAATACATAAAAACAGCACCTAAACTTGTAAAATTATTGTTGGCATGTTATTAGTTCCTATCTAAGTCATAAGACATCTTAAGTATTCCTATGTTTTTGTAGAATCCATATTTTCTAAATGTATTTTTGAAATAACATATATAGATATATTTCTGGTATAAAATGTTTTTTAAATATGGATATATATTTAGGCACGAAATGCTTAATTCTACCATGCCTCCCACTTCTTGTTTTATTGAGATGTTACCAGTCATCAGGAATTGTTCCTTTCTAAAGGTTATGGCTTTCAAATGTGAAGGTAAACAGACACCCTTTCAAAATAGCACACAATGTGATGGTGAAAACCATCTAGACAGCACCAATGCTTCAAACAATTTAAACATAGTGTACCATAAACAAAACATATTGCAAAATAAGGCAAAGATTATTTGAACAGGCTCAAAAACACAGACAATGCAAGGCAAACATATTATTAAGGACATGTTAATCATCATTTTGGTCCCATATATTTTGTTGATTTTAGAATTATTATCTATGGGACAGAAAAGATACGTATCCCACTTAGAAGCTGGTTTGTCAAACCATGTCAGCAACGATAGCTTTGTGAACTTTTAAGCTGCAACATTAGCTTATTTCTTTCCAAGCAAATTCCAATTTCAATCAAGTAGACATTAACATTTGATGAGTAAGATGGCTGTGACTCCTCTGGAATGTGTCTTTAAGTAAGTCGGATACCCAGCACCTGCTCCAACTCTTGTCTCCTCTGCTGCACCTGAAACAAAAAAAAGGGGGGGGGCTATTAAAACTTAACACAATCTACTGAAACGTGACAATAAAACACGCATCCGTGTACATTGTTAAGCAGTACGATAACAGGGCTGTGTAATTCCTTACTCTGGAGTAAACGTATCTGCTCACTGCCTCTGGTACCCAGGGAGCCTGGTAGAACTCAGTCCTCCTCTCCTCCTCTGGGTTTCCCGTCACATCTGTCATCAACTGGTGAAAAATAAAATATCATTGAACACGAGGAAACACAATTTCATGAATACAGAAAACTGTTCAAAATAATGTTTTAAAGAGAGACTTATACATTGTCAATTTACTTTGGCAGCACTGTGAGAGGGTTGATGGAGGCGCAGGAAGTCTCTCCATTTAATTTGAGCATAACAATGCCGAAATGTTGTTTTTGCTTCCATCTGACTATTGAAGCTCTGTTTTAATATGTCTATTCATTCAGTTTGTTTTGGCACAGGTGCATCACAGGTGCAGGGAATAATGGTCTTTGCCGGCTGCTAATTTGCCATCGCATACAAAGTAGTTATATTTAATTTCAGAGCATGTTTTTATTAAACATTGGGGAAACTATGCCGGGGAATGATTATTTTCCCTGAAAAAATGCTCCAAAAATATTTTGGAAAAAAACTCTTCAAATTTGGGAAAGGGAACAACTGACTGTACAAAATATGTGAACTAAAACAAACATTTGTCTGGGTTTTCATGAAGATACAACAGCCATATAAGCTTAAAGAAGTGGAGGAAAAGAAAGTTGACAATAAGTTGACAACAAGATATCTACAGTTCAACCTTACTGACACTTACAACATACTTGTAATACTTTATGAAAAATCTTTTCTTAAAAAAGAAAACTAACTACTTTAAACTGTTGCTGGTAGACATAATGTAATTTAGCGATACTATGTGTGAAAAACAGAGCAGAATATGACATGCTATGAAGACTCCTGTTAGCAGTGGGAGCAAACGTTTACCTTCAAATCTCTGCTCTGAGACTTGAGCCAGTCTTGGATGAAGTCCTGTGGATTATTGCTGAAGCTCAGCATGAAGTCTCTCTCAGTCTTCAGCTGGTTGATGTACTCAATCGTCTCATGAATCTGCAGTGAATACAACCAGTACAGTAATAGATTTTCCCCCTTTTATTACCATTATCCTAAAAGCCAGCGAGGTGCAGGCCTTACCTTCATCTCCAGCGCCGCAATTTCCTGTTGGTTGGTTGTAGAGGACAGGAAACTGTTCATTTGGCCCTTCAGTGGATCATCCACCTCCACATCAATGTCATAGCACGCTGTCTTCTTCTGATCTGTGGGGTCCACACTGCTCAGAGAAGACACACAGACAGCAACACAGAATTCAAGTTGGACTGTAATAAGGGAGGAAAAGAGAGGTTGATGCAAACTTGTAAGCGTAGAAGCAGGAATTAATATTGACAGTCCAGATCATAACGCTAATGAAATAAAATGAGCAGGTCATATAAATACAAGCAAAAACAAATCCTGACAATTCAGGCAGAACACACACACACACACACACACACACACAACTCATGCATCAAACACAGAAAGAGGGATAATGATCTACACTCCCCTACCTAATCATGTGATTGATAATGATGGGGTCAGGGTGCTGCAGCAGGCCCGCCAGTTTCATGGGAATCTCAGAGAACCTCATGCGAGGACAGCCGAAGATCTGCAAACAGCATTTGGTTAGAAAACAGAGAAAGTTTGACACGCTAAAGTTTTGTTGTCGCTTTGTCTCTCCACAAGTGTTAAAACATCAAAAACACAATATAATAGATGCATATCATAATATCTGCACATTCGAAGCTTGGTTAGCTGGTTAATTTGACTGTGTAAATTATTAATTCAGGGAACAAATTAGGTAATTATACGCATAAATTAATTCTTGAAATTAATAATACATGCCCTTAAATTACAAATCATGGTAGATCCTACGCTGGTACAAATTATGGTACTTCTCTCTGTATTTATTTATGAATTACTAGTTTGAGGGAACAAAGTATTTAAAAAAAATACAAAAATAAATCTCTGCACATTTGATATAATACATATACAGTATGATTTTTAAAGCATTTTCAAATGTCAAAGCAACACTTTGAAATGTATGCGTAAGTGGTGAGCTAGCATTTTGCTGCTTGTTGTAGCCTGAAAACCATTCCACTACCTGTCTGAAGTAGCGGTTGCAGTTGATGTACTCCTTCTCATGACTATCCTGCAGCTTGTTGTTCTTGATGTAGAGCCAAAGAGCTTGCATGATGCTGGCCCGCGTCTGTGTGTGCACACCCAGCAGACGAGCCAACCGCGGGTCCAGTTTGTACTGAGGTGGCTGCAAAAGTGTGGGATGAAAAAGGTAAGCAAGCTAGGCATACAACTGTTTGCAAGATGGTAAGTGAGCAAACGGGTGGTACCTGGTGGTCGAGCATGAGCAGAAGGGTGCATTTAACATTCACGTCGCCAGGCCTTTTGACCTGGAAACCATCGGTCTCCTGAGTGGTGGGCATTCTATGCCACTGAAAGGTAAAATTAAGTAAAGAGATCAGATGTTTTTCATTTAGTCCAATTAGATCTAAAACTAAATTTAATATGTTAATAAAATACATACAAGCAAATGCTCCAAGACGATGCTGGTTCGTGTCAGTTTTATGAAATGGTTCAATCATTAGGTATCTATTAGCATAAATACTTGCTTTAACCGCTGTTGTTCTTGTGTGCGAAACACACACAAATTGGACTCTACACCATGCCAAAACATGTTTTTTGATGTTATTTAAAAATATATGTCAATCAAACTGATATTTATAAAAGGGCTTTAACCCTATCTGTGGGATGAATTCAAACAGTCAAACTGTCAAACAAGCTCAGACAGGACTGGTTCCAAAAGTTTTAATGATTCCAGCTGAATTCCACTTTTCTGTCCAGGGGTGAAAAATGAACTGGGGCTGGTGAACCAATAGCATTCTGAGAACATTTTGGTGTCCATGTGCCTAAAATGTTCAGCGGTGGTTGCATCAAATGCCTTTAAAATGATGTCATACCTCTACTAAGTGGTTGTCAGGTCCATAGAGCTCCTTATCAAGCTCGATCACCAGGCTTTTGAAGAAAGATGAGAACTTCTTCTTCTGCTTGCCAGGCTAGGAATAAAAAGTGCATAAAAGAGTGTGAAAAGACAGAAGCACAAGATTGCTATCTATCTATGTCTTCTTATTGTGCTGTGTCAGTCTGTGCAGCTGCATTGTTTAGCTCTGACCACATCGGGGGTGGCGAAGCACAAAACTGTAGACAACCAGAAAAAGCTGTTGCCGCACCCCCGCCCTCTCCTCAGCCCCGACAAAGTCTGTTTGCACAACATGACCCCTTTCACTCCTTCCCTCACATCGCTTTTCTTTTTCTGTTACTCCATGCAAAACTCCTACGCATGCCTAAACCTATGAGCCAGGGGAGAAAAATTAACAGATAAAAAAAAAAATCCTTCTTCATGTGGCCCCAGATGACACAATGAGTTGAGCTGGAATTGATGGAGGGAGGGGAGGCATGTCAGCTCATGGTATGTAACGGCCAGTGGTTTCAGTTCCTCCTTTCAAAAGAGAACATGAGCTTGTGTGTGAGAGTTTGGAGTTGTGGGGTGGAGTGGGGAGAGAAGAGCTGTAAACACACATCTGGTTGCGTGGTCTGAGCCAAGGACACAGGCCAACCAGAGCAGAGTGGCTGAAATTTTCAGAAACAAATTAACAGAGACTGAAATACTTGGAGTCGGACCACACTGGGACGATGGTGAAACAAAGCAAGAGGATTCAAATGTAACGAGAGTGTTATCCACTTACTTCCTCTAGAAGTTTGCCCTCCACTCTCAGTTCCCACGAGGACATCTTCTCTGCCTCCTCGCCCTCAGGCTTGCCGGGGGTGTACGTGTTAGAAATGTAGATCCTGAGCTTGCGTTTTTGCTGTGTCATAGAGATGAACAAGCAGGTATAACAGGAATTCCAGTAAAAACTGCTGCTCAAACAAAAATGAACGGTTCATTTGGGAAGCAGACTATTTTTAAACTGCACTGTAGACTGGTAGAGACAGCTCATGGAAATCATAAATTGGTCAATCAAGACAATTTAAGGTTATAATCCTTAAGATTCATGAAGTAAAACTCTGCCATTTTATACTACTTATCTTTTCCCAGGAAGCACTTCATAAAGCTGGAAGGTTATCTCAAAACATCCTTTCCTTTTCTGAAAATCTCACAATGCACTATCATGAAGAGGTACCATAATGGGCTTCTTGATGGCTTCCTGAATCTCCATACGCTTGCGGGCAATGGTCTGATCCAGTTTCCTCTCAAAGGCCAAGAGATCCATGTAGGCCTGGGACTCTGGGACCAGGTCTCGGATCTAAAGAGCCAAACGCAGGACACGAATATTGAGGGAATGCGGCTAACTGTAACCAAACTGGATCCATATAAAGTGTGTAAAACTTTCTTACCCTCTGTGGGAGAACCTTGTCAGCCATCTTGCGTCTTTTTGCCCTAAATCACACAGAAAAGATACAAGATGATTTACAATTACGTTCATTTGGCAAAAAAACAAAAAACAAAAACTAGACACATAAATTGACATTAACCATATGCTTTCTGTAAAATATAAAAAATATTAGTCAGACAAGAACATACTGTACTATGTTGTCTCATCATTTAGCATTTGCCCTTCTTAAAAGTACAACCTTCATTAGCCAATTTGCAAAGAAGGGGCCGCACTGACACATACAAGACTAACTGAAGGACTCATTCACTTCCTTTGATTATAAATTATGTGTGAAAACTTCATAGTGCGATAACAAAATCTTGGCCAGTGCTATCTCTTTATTAACTCCCCCGAATGAGCACCTCAGGCTCCCACTTATCATTGCTACCGACTTCATAAAAGCCATTTTGTTTCTTCAATTAAATTACACAGTTCCCCCTCATTATGACTAAATTTAACTCCCAAGCTCTTGGATGAGAGTTTAGGTTGTTGCCTCTAGCCCCGTGGCTCACTAATCCTCCTATACTGAGAAGTTTGTTGGGAGACAAACCTTTAAAAAGACAAGAGGTTCATTGTGGGAGAACCTGTAAATGCTGCCTCACATCACGGCTCGCCATATTTATGAGCGTGTCATCACTGAGCAGTTTGAAGACAAAAATACCCACACGTGTAAGCAAAGGCCAGTCATGAGATTCTCGTGTCTGCGTGATCTGAGCTTTTAACAGTACAGTAACTTCACAAACAGACTGCAGAGAGAAAAACACATCCTGAATGAAGAGTGCTGTTGTTGTATTGTTAATGAACCACAACAGGCACAAATAGCCTCTGAATCTGCTATGGTGTTACATTTCCCACTGGATGTAATTATGTTCATTTAGCATCTTAAAAGGTCCTTAAAGTTATTCTGTTTGCTATAAACCTGTGTTGTGAATAAGGAGGAAAAACACCCACTTTCATAATGAGACGTTCCTTCTTATACACAGCTTATATCAACACTTTTCTGGGTTCCTTATATCATAAAAAGCAACAAAATAACAACACTATAAAGAAATCTAACAGTTTGACTTGGCCGTGGCTTTACATCGTGTTTGTTTTAGTCAGTCAAAGTCAAAAAAATTAGATTTTGTATCTTTAAGTTTTGAAAAAAAAAAAATGTTGCAGGAAATGTGATGTGCACAAAAGAGTAAACAGTATTTCAGGTGTACTTTTACTCTTGTTTATTCATTGTTACTGTTGTTGCTGTAAAAAAGGGCTTAGCAAAAATTGGAAGCAACTTTAAATTATTGTTGAGTCAATCAATTAATTGATAAAACTCTCTTGATTAATTAAGTCCTTTAATGAGTAAAATGTCAAACATTTCAATCGTAAATTGAATGTATTGGTTTGGAACTGAAATTGCAATTTTTCACTTTTCTGATTTTGTTGACCAAACGATGAATCGAAAAAAGAATCCACATTAAATCGACAATAAAAACTATATAAGTTGCAGCCCTATTTATGTGACAGTGAAGTCAAAGCCTCAGTTAGTGCCATTCCCTGATTTAACCCCTGCCAGTTTTGGTCAATCCACCTTGGCATCATTCCTCTCCCTCTCACACAAACACTCTCACTTCTCCACAGTTTACCCTCGTCTTAGGCCTCCCAGGGCCTCTTGCTGCTGCTGTTGATGCTGCTGAAGGAACCGCTTCCTCGAGGCGTCCATGCTTGGAGGCCCCATGCCTGGCCGCATGGACATGCTCCCACCACCATAAGAAGGACCAGGCAGCTGGCCCCCCATTGACCCCATAGGGACACCCACTCTGTTGGGTGGCATCCCTGAGCGCTAGAGAAAAGAAGGGAAGCTGAAGCTGTAATTTCAGGTTCATAAGAATTTGAACTAAACAAGTTTCTTTCTCCAGAGCTGTGAACCTTTTCCTTTCATTCTGCTTTCCTTTTTTAAGAAAATTGTGGTTATTAAAATAAGAATGTATGCAGATGCTTTGATAATATTTTCTTCCTGCAGTACTGTTTTATAAAAGATGGGTTTATGCTCCTGATGTGATGCTACTTTTGATATCAGATTTAAAAATAAAGGAAGGACAGGATGGAGGATAAAAATGAGTTTTTTTTCAAAGAGTTCTGCTAGGTTTTTTACAGATGATTAATAAATGGCAGTGAAAAAATATAAACTATTTTCTTTATCTTGTTTTACATGCAGTTAAAGTCAGAAATAAAACAAATGTTACTGATTTATCAACAATGTATGTGAATTTTCCACCTTAACACTGCTGCTTACTTTTGTTTGGTCTCTCCTCAAACAGAAAAGCAAATATCTGAACCCATATGGCTCTAACTGACAAACATGAGACAACTGTAATAGTACATGTAAACTAAAGACCACATGAAGCTGCAGATGGTGGCAAAACTGGGGTAATATATGCAGGCTTAGCGCTGACAGATGATGGTGATGATGAACTTATTTTTGTTTTCAAGCTTACTGACAGGAGGCTAAGGGCAGCCATGTGACTTCCTCTTTCACGCATGCACAAAACATTGTACTGTGATACGAATTTTTATTAAAAGAAAAAGGTACACAAAAGGTACACAATGACCAATCACTATAAATGCCATATTAGAAATCTTTTTCGTTTTTTTCTTCCAAAATGTCTTTATTTACAACAAAGATGTATAATAACAATTGTCATACAAAAACAGTAAGGAGCAGCTTTGTACAAACCCAGTCCAAATTCCATTCATTGTGTGTCCTTTTAGAGTTCAAATAAAATGCACTTAAAATATTAAACGTTTTTGTAGCTTTTTTGCTCTTCACTTCTTCGATCAAAGCGCCATACTGTTCGAGTTCAACAGCAAACCGATGAAAGCTGAGTTTGGGGGAAGATCGTTTCAATTTGTGGATGTGGAATTTACCGAGAATGATCATAGGCTGAATTATAATAGTTGATATTTCTATCCAACCTACTGAACACAAAATATAACATCACGTCAAACACATGAATCAGTGCATTAGTCCCCATTTTTCTACCTATAAAAGGTTTGCATATCTGTCCAAAGTAAATCTGAATGATCACAGGGAAAAAACAAATGAAATAATGTTTCTCTGTCTGAATTGCAAAAATCAATTTACTGGCGGCAGAAAGTAATTACATACCCTTTTCAAATGCGGAAGTAGTGTCCACACCTTGACATTTTAAGAATAACGAGCTTTAAGGTGTCTTCAACTTCAACTTGTGTTTAAACCCAAACTTAGGACTGCATTTACTCTTAAAAGCAGCCACGATATAACATAAACTTTAAGACGCCACAGTAACATTAACTTCAGTCAGATAAGGATACCCTCACCTTTCGTCCAGTAGCCTATCAAGTTTCCCTATTTAATAAAGTGAAATTAAGCAGAAAACCAACCTGGGGGTATTGGGGGACGTTGTTCATGCTGCGGGGGTATCCCGCCGGAGGTTGGGGCATGCCCGGAATCCTCATGCCCGCTGCGTGCCCAACATTCATGGGGTGCACATTCGGATTCATCGGAGGACCCGTGAAGCTTCCTCTTGATGCCATCTTCTAGATCCACAAGTGCTTAAAAGTGGCGAAAAGTTCCACCAAATGTCCGTCCAAATACAAGTCTGGCAAGCTACTAAATGAGCGTCGCCGGTACGAGTCCGAAAGTAGCTGGCAAGCCAACTGCAGTTACTTTAAATGAGGTCGGTTTCTGGTTTGACAGCAAGCACACTGTCAACAAAAAGCTAGCTAATGTTAGCTAATGTTTCCTACCGTTTCAAGTTCCGGGATTTGCCTCTGCCTACAACTGCTTGTTCTCTGGACACCAAGCGGCTGCTGTTGTTTGTCATCTCCTCCCCCTGTTCTTAAGTCTTAACATCGCCAACTAGCAGCTATTTCAACGTAAGGCTAATGAAAAACATGATAACGCCTGACTTACCACGAAACTGAGTTTCTAAAGCAAAACCAAAGTAACTGTAACAGCCTACACACACGATGCACAATGCTGCCTTCAAAGGTGTCGGACATTTCGAGGTTCCAATTTTCATCGCACATGAACGGTTCTTCTTCTTCTTGGCCAGAACACATAAAATAGGATGTTTAGCCTGAAATTACATTTTTAAGTTGTGTATTTCATTAACGCCTGCATTTTCATTATGACTAATTCCTAAGATGTGATGTTTATGGGCATTGATGCTTGATCATCCTCCTCATTTTGCCATTTCCCATTGTGTCACTTTGTTTCTACATCAACACAGCCATATGCCGCATATCTTCCTGTCAGATTCCAGTAATTATTAATACAATAGCCTACCACTTGAATGTATGGAAATTAACTGACCTCACAGCATAGCCAGATTAAACTGTTTGGCAAAAATTGGCTATAGGGCACCTGCTGACACCCACTATCCACCTATCACCCTCCATGCACTGTGTACTAAACCCAAAAACCTGGAGAAGTATTTCTATGCTGGAATAATACTCTTTGGCTGCAGGTCAATTAGTTTGTGGTAATTGGATTATTTAGGAATATGTACCATGTGAGCACAATGTGAACTAAAATACTTAAAACTATGGACCTGTCCAAAAGACATGACCACATAATTAGATAATAATGCAGGAAATCCCTTAGGTGATGTTTTAGGTCAGTTTGTGGCACAAACTGTAATGTAGTGAACTTGGGACTTTTTAATATAAAATCTTAATCAGAAAAGTAGTAGGCTAACCACAGGTGTCAAATAAATGTAGTAAAAAGTACAGAATTACCCTATGATTTGTAGTAAGGTAGTGAGGTAGAAGTATATAGCATAACATTTAAATACTCAAGTACCTTGTAACTGTACTTAAGTAAATTTACTTTGTTTCTTTCCATCACTGGTTACACCACACATAACTGTTCAAGAAAGTGTTGTGGTTGTCAAATGTAGAAACATATCTCAAATTCTTTAGATAATACTGTCCATATCATATGATTTATCTTAGATGCATTATTTTTCTGCATGCCTTGCGGCCCACCAATAGGACGCCCATCTTAAAAGTTTGATTTCCAAGCCCTTTCAACCAGCCCTATGACCTAGAAACACAACTGTATGAGAGCTCAGATGTCGGAGTTTAGGAGGAGCACATGAAGGCAGCATAACTGGCTCCCCCCTGGCAGTTTTCAGTTCTGGGAACTGCATGCAGCACACTTTGATTAAAATCTCCAACTGTGGCAACTTTGTTGCGTTTACCATTTCTCAATTTCCCAAGAATAAGATCTACAACAGTACATCACTGAAAACAACTTTCACAAAGCAGCATTTAGTGTCTTATACAATAGGCGTATTAAAATAATCAAAACTGAAACATTTTTAGACCTCTTCATTTGATCAACAGCCTCCCCTGTTGGTCATTTGGTCTTTACTTGTAAGAACTTGAGCAGCGTTACTGAGTTTTTTCTTGCTCTCTCATCAAAACCCTATTCAGTGCTAAAAGTTCCAAGTTACCACGAGACACAACGACAGGTAACAAATCATTTATTATGCTAGACAGATGAAACAAACAGAGCCATGATAGCAGCAATTCAACTATTGGAATATTTACACTATCACTTCACACCAAGGATATATGTAACCCTTTACAATGTAAACACATGATACAAAGACATTTCTGAATGCTAGAAAACAAGCCCATCTATTCACCGAATGAAAATGAAACAAAACAAACCTGCTTTCTTTAATTTCCTGAACATTTTTAAAACAAGTTTCCACAGGTGAATGACAAACTGAAAGCTTCTCATACACACAAAGTATTGTAATTCAACTGGAGAACTATGAGCCTGACAGTGAATGTGAAAATAAAAGACAAACCATTAGTAATGATTGTCTTTGACATTATTTTTTTCAAAGAATGAGATTTTTTAAAAGGTGAGGAAACAGAACACCCAATAGCTAATCATTTCTGTATTTTAAAGAAACAACTTACTGTATGGGCACACTTTCATGCTTTACACAGCTGCCTGCTTGGCCACTGAATGAATTACACCAGAATCTACCTCTGTGCAGCGAGTATATGGTGATATTCATTATGTTGGACTCCAGCAAAAACTTCTGAAACAAAATTAACTAAACAAAAGAAAAACATGAGTGTTGGTAGGATGATTTTGTGGGGGAAAAAAAAAGGAAATCTGTCAAGTATACAGTGGGAGGTCTGGACTGCTTCTGCAGAGCAGCAAACGCCATAAATGTCACCTATAACATTGACGTCCATTGATTTCACAACATGAAGAACCGAGGGTGAAGCGTTTCTGGTCTTCCCGTGTGTGTGTGCATTTGTGTGTATGTGCACACACGAAGGTAAGAGAATGTGTGTTTGTGGCTGAGTGTGTTATTGAGGGAATGCCTCATCTTTCATCAGCATGCGCGGGCTTTCCTGGTTGTCCATGCGACGTCTAGGGCCCATCATGCCTGAGGGAATAAACAGCAGGCTGGATTCATTTCATCATTTCTCTGATCAATAATCTCCAGGCATAATAGAGGAGACAGATATTCAAAACAATATCGACAGGAATGAACCAAGCTCTCCTCTAGGTATGGATTTATTGGACAGAAAGTGGGTTGGGCTTCCTTACTCTAAAATCTAATAATTAAACCATAACGCTGCACTAAGCAAGATTTGTTCAAATATAAAAACACTAGTAATATACTAATATAATTTGTAAATTGTAATAAAAATAATGTAATCATCTCCTTTAATGTAATAAAACTTCATTTTTTGTAAAAATGTATTACATTCTATGCTGACTGTTACATTAGTCACTGTGTTTATCACTAACCAAGACCTTACATACATAAGCAGTATAGTGATGTCAGGTTTTATTATGTCTGATTATTTGAATTTGGATTTTTCCCCAAATGATCTTGTGAGTTACTCCGCAATCAAACGTTTTTCATGCCAGAGGTACTGTTACTAAATAAACTTGAATATTTCACTGTTTCATCTAAGTGTTGTAGCTTTTATTGTGTATTTGGTGTGCTTATGGTGTACCTATGCTTCATAGGTAAGAATAATACAAGCAATCAGGAATATTATATGAACCAACATGTGCTCCTGATGTGTTGGGGTTATAAGTATTTCCACAATTGTTGTACGATGTTTTAACAGGTACGGTTTCCTTAAAACTGAAAGTATTTGATTACGTATGTGCACAAAGTACAAGCTGCAGATGAGCCATCAAGAGGAAGTTTAAGGATTCATCTCCACTTACTGTTCTTATGCTTAAATGATTTGGATCTTCTGGGTGAGTTTGGATTCTGAGGTGGAAAAAGAAAATATATGTGGTTTGAGTGGACAAATCAGGAATAATGATAATATTCTCCATGTGTTTATATCAATTCATCAATGATGGGAATAATAAAACTATCATGCTTCCCATATTTAGTTATGTTAATCGTTGTAGTTTTTAAAAGGAAAATAAAAAGTACCTTATCAGATTTCCTTTTCTTGGCTGTAAAAGAAAAACATTACATTTCAGATTACATTTCATATATGGATTATATTGGCAATCAACATTCAGCATCACTAAAAAGAGGTAAAAAGTAGCACCACATCACCTTTCTTTTCTGCCCCATAAGACCAGTCATTATCATTGACGTCGTCATTATCCTCTTGGTCACTCTCTGATTTGTTGTTGGTGTTGTTACCGGTGACTATTCTGTAAAAGAGGGAAGAATAAGGCATGACACACACACACAATGACTCAGCATTACTCACCGCAAATAACTGTTGGATAATAAGACAAATACATTCTGACCTGAAACTATTTTATGAGATTTTTAAGTGTTTGTATCACTCTATCTTGTCAAATATATGGAAAGATACCTTGCCTATCTTAATTATCATGCTCAGAGTAGGAGGGTGAATTGTATTGAGCTTACCGGACAAATAAAGAGGTGTACATCAGTACAGTACAGAAGCTTGCTATGAGCTTATGTAGGTTTTCACTGGAGCAAAGAGAGATCTCTCTGGTTAGCTGTGTAACTCTCATACCTGCGGTTGGCTATGCGGCTGCTGTTGCGTCCCATCCCCAGGCATTTCTCCAGGTGTGGGGCAAAGCGTGAGGCAGCGATGCTTCGGCTGCAGTTGGGACATACACACTCCTTGTTTTTCCACTGGTTGTACACCTGGCCAAACACGTCCAGTCCCGGCTGGTCCACAATTTCTGGACATTTAAAGCGATAAACGGCTCTGCTTTATAATACGGTCACATGAAGCTCATAATACACAAACCTACTGTTGGTTTACAGATAGATTTTATTGCCTGAATGCATTGTTGATATGTCTTTGGCCTTTTTATGATCTAGTGTCATTAATATGAAGGGGGGAAAAAATGATTTTTCACTACACTGAGGTAAGAACGTGTTGGCAGCTTGAGAAACATGTCACTTTTATTTCACAAGGGAGACAGAATGACTTTGTGCTCACCAAAGTCCCTCATGCTTTCTTGGTCCGTGTCATCCAGGAAAAAATAGCCCTGCTTGACAGCCCGGTGGACCTCGAAGCAAAGACCCAGGCATGCATCCTCCACCAGGTCAGACAGGATGTCCTGAGCTAGGCCCTGGCAGGGAAGGGCCCATGGGGGGGGGGGACAAACAGACACAAGTCAGGCCCCCGTCTGTTTGTATCCTGCAGATGTAATGTGCAACTACTATTATACTGTGGCTTTGCTCTACTGTACCTCCAGCTTGCTGTTGTCCAGGCTGGACATTGAAACCTCCTCCATTTTCATTTGCCAGAACTACCAGATGAGCCGACACTGCTGTGGTCATGCTGTAGCGCAGCAAGCATTGGCCAAAACAGGGCTGCAGCAGGAGGGAAACACACAGTTAGCAAACACAGTGGCATTAAATCCCGTTTAACCGATGGATGTAAATCAGTGCATGGTGAACACTTGACGCCTTGAATGTGATGCGGCTACTTACAACTGCACGTTGAACACCGCCAGGGAGTTTACTTCCCACGTTTATAACCTACGAATAACACAAAACAGAGTAACTTGGCGTCGGTGTCGAAGCACTGCAACATCCCAGTAAACAGCCAAAACAGCCGAACGTGAGCTCAATTTCCAGACACCACCCTGCCGGTCCCGAGCACTGCTGTCTAATGAAAGTAGCTTAGCCAAAACCTTGCTGAAGAAAACAAAGAGCGTGGCTATGAATAGGCTGGAGAGGAATTGAACGTGCCAGGAGGTTACAAGAGAGGCGGCATCCTCCTCACGAAACCCCCAGGTCAACAGCAGCTACAGCTAGGAGCTACACATGTCAAATGCGCCAGGCTAGGCTGAGTAAACAGACACAATGTAACACATTTGTAGGCGACTTGGGTGGTTTTTGCTGCTGAAGAATTACATTTGACTACGGCGAGGCTCGTCCCCGAACCCAACACTGCCGCCGCCGCTGCACTGCGGCTGTTCGCCTCTCAACTCCTCAACAAACCCCGAAGAGGGGAAACAAACCGACCTCTTGTATCCCGAAATGAAGCCCATCCACGAGGGATACCACAATCACAGCCACGCAAAAAAAAAAAAAAAATAGCCAATTGTGTTTATTTACCTATTTCGGCAGGCATCCATCTTTACATCAGAGATCAGACAGTAGCAATCGATCGCCACACGCGTGTCCACCGAGCGCTTCCTTTGCAGCACTGCCGGGTCTTTCCTCACTCCAGCAGCGTATTCATCATCCAGGACAGCATGTGACTGCGTGTTACCCCGTGTAATTTAGGGTTAAATTGTTTGGCTTTGTAGTAGTCATTACAAACCATCGTATTTTTTTAACTCTGGTCTGGCTCGTGCCTTGTTATTTGAACTTTTTTATTTTGCATCAGACGAGCCAAGATGAATCGCATCTTTATACAAGATGTTGATTAGAAAAGATCTCTTCTTTCTGGGATTTACAAAACAACAAAGGGGTTATAGTAATAAAAAACAATAAAGCAATGCTTGATAATGTCAATTATTTTTGTTTTATTCCAATCAGTTAAAACAAAAACAGTTGGTAATCTCATAAATCACGTAATAAAAAAATCAAAAATCAATTTTCATCCCCCAAAAAATAGAAAATCAGACAATCTGAGTGGCTACTGACAGTAAAATTGATGCTTTCTATAACTTACATACATGTTGTCAGTGTTTAATAGTAGCGGTAGAACAATCAGCTGAGTAATGGTACAATAAAGCATCTTTGTTGTCTCCTCCTTTATTCACAAGAGTGACTTGATTTATAGGCTACCTCAGATGCATTATGTAAGGGCCAGATTAATCTACTTTGGGGGCCCCTATTAACCCCCCACTCTGTGTGCATTGTGAACAGTATTCCAGTGGCAGATTATTAAATAGACCCAGGTTTGCTGTGTGGTAATTTGAACAATTTAATTTTGGGATTTTTAACAGGATTTTTGCAGAAAGGGATTCTATGTTCACAACAGGGCCTCACCCCCACCTTAAAGACCCTGACAATCTATTTCTCAGTTAGCTTCTTACTATGGGGTCCTACATGGACACAACTTCCTGCCAAAGTTACATCAGTTTTGGTTATTTTGAAGTGGATTCATTCAGTTTTGACTGTTAAACTCTTAAATAATATATATTAAAACAAATTTCCGAACTTACACTTTCATCATTGCTTATCGAGTCAGGAATATTTTATGTTATAAAGATTTGAAACCAGGCTTTCAGGGGCTTTAAGGGCCCTCATCACATCAGTTGATATTGTTCTTTAGTGGTGCATATCACCAAACATAACAAAAAACAAAACTAATTGCCACATAGTAGGTAACCTGGGGCTTTCGTGGTCCCCGGAGTCTTAGACCACTTTGTAATCCAGCCTTGATTGTGGCACAACGCATAGAAGTACTGGTGATGGCAACCTTCCAGCCAACTTGGCCGCCATACAATGTGGCATTAAAATCAGCCATTGGAGCGACCGTCTGTCCGTCATCTGCAATCCAGAATCCACCTCTGAACTTGACGTGTGTGTGTGTGTGTGTGTGTGATGCTTCTGCTGTTCATCTCATCACCATCTAATACATCTCAAACATGAAGCCACCCCCTTCTTCCTCTTCCTCCTCCTCCTCATCCTGTGGACCACCAGTAGATATTTATAACACCCACATGCACAGTTGCAAAATTAAATACAAAAGTACAAGAAAATATGTTTTAGCATTCAAACCTCTTCACAGTGCATATTGTCCTCTTCTTCATCACTGCTGCTGTCCCCGATGTCTTCATCTTCTGAATCCTGTGACGTACAGTAAATGTAGAGTTAAAATAGTTTTTTAACCCCAAGTGCAGCATATGGAATATTTATTTCATTCTATGAATTATATCAAATTTTTCACATTTATTATTCTTATTAAACTATGACTTTATTGACTGTACCATTGCCTACATACTAATTAGCATAAATCTAGTGAATTAAAAGTTGTATGTGTGTCATAAGTAAACCTCATGAATAATTTCAGATAAAGTACATTTACTTCAAACTTCACTATAAGACAGACTGTACTATCAGAGAGCTTTGCATTGGTCACATAAGAAGAGTATATTACTTTATGCATGTTGTATCAACACTAAAACTTACTGATGGTCTGTACAAGCAGGGATCATCTCTCTCATAAAATTTAATTTTTTTGACATCAAGGTACCGACATTTCTGCAAGAGAAGTATATTATGAATCTAAGAAAACAATCTTAGCAAAAAAGTTAAAGAAACATGTATATAAAGAAAGAAAGAACATTTTCTGTATGCGTTTACAGCGGGGTTAGATGTCACATAGTCTTCCTGCTCTGCTGACGACAATGTCTGAAAAATGTAAAAAGTGACAAATTTTAAGGGACATTCCAGTTTAAAGTTAAGAAACTGCCTGGATTAAAAAAAAAAAAACCCCAGGAGGATTCTTTATACCTTAAACCACTCCTGCAGCTCCTGCGCGTATTTTCTAAAGTTTTCATGTACTACTTCTTGATAGCGTTCCTTCTCCTTGTTGGAGAGCTCCTTCCACATTTGGCTGCCCTTGCCTAAGCGCTCCTTTGAGTTTGGGAATTTCTCCTTCAGTAAGTCCATCTGGCGTTTGCAGAAAATTGCATTTCCAGATCTGTGAGCAAAGACAAATTCAGTCACAAGTCTTAAGATAGACAACCCGAGGATTTGTTTTGTTTGCCAGTTTTAATTAATCGTAAAGACACAAATGTTGTTTGATGGTCATGCTCACCGAGATGGCATCCTGGGCTCACCAGGAAGTCTCTTTACCTTCACATATCTGCTATTGCGCTGCACATTAATGACAAAAATGATTTTTCAAAGAGGAGATCAATACAATGTAGTTTTTTGAAGTGAAAAGTAAACAAACAACCGCCACTGAGTATAAGCTGTTGTTTATATGAGGCATAGTGAAAAGGAGAAACACCTTAACGACATGGACAATGACTTATTTTTCCTAATATTTCTTACCTGACACAGTTTAGGTCTTTTGATGCCATACAGATATAGGATCTCCTCCTGATCCTCCTCATCCAAAGTCTGAGGAACATAAACACCATCGTCACACAAAGTTGGTCGGCATCATCTTAATGCTGCAACTGTAGTTATGTAAATTACTTACCATTAGATATTTATTCAGCTTGATCGCATACTGTCTCTTCAACTGAAAGAATAAGCCTTTCATTCAGATTCAACAGATTTTTACTGTAACCCCAACATGATAATCTTGTGATACACAAGTTGATGAGCAAGTTATGAATTGTAACACTGTATGAAGCAGTTTGTGTGTGTGTGTGTGTGTGTGTGTGTGTGTGTGTGTGTTCATACCTCTCTGGAGTGTGCGCGGTACCCCTCCCTCTGACTCTCAGTCAAACCTCGCCAACGCTGGCCCCAAACACTTATGTAGGATGTTTTTGGGACACCTGCCATGGACGCCATTTGCTCTTTGATGAATAGATTATAGCCATTGCTAAAGAGACACACACACACACACACACACACACACACACACACACACACACACACACACACACACACACACACACACACACACACACACACACACACACACACACCATGTGCTTAGCTGCCAGTGAATTAATGGTTTGCATCCTTGTTAGGTTAAGTTGATTTAGTTCATTTACCCAAAGATAAGACATAAACAGTGACTAAAAACTATGATAAAGCTAAGTTCATAATAAGGCAACCTCTAGACTTTTGTTGCAAAGTTAAATAAGTTCTGCTGGTTCTCCAAAGGGCTTCTTCATATCGAATGGCAGGAAGGAAATATTGAGCATGTATCCCTTGGAAATGCCATGCCCCCTAGTGGATTAGGATGTAAATGAAGGCACCTTTTGAGGGCACCAAATGGGATGCACTCACTTCCAATCACTGTCACTGCAGTGTGTGTGTGTGTGTGTGTGTGTGCGTGTGTGTGTGTGTGTGTGTGTGTGCGTGCGTGCGTGCGCGTGTCTTACAAAGGAGGCTTGGAGGGCATGCCCTCTGCATCTTCATCATGTTGTTCACCCTGCTTTTAGCAAGAGAGGTAACACATATGAACTGTATTAAATCATATGAATATTATTTTAATAGGTATTTGGGGAAAAAAAAGAATAAACCCAGCTAAACATGCAAACAGTACACTGCAGTTCATGACTAGGACTGGCTGATGAGACCATCACTTACATCTGGGGTGTCTGCAGAGTCCATCCTCCTCTTCGGGTTGGTCCTGAGCTCATGTTTCCTGAAAGACAAAGAATTAGCTTGACACTGAATTTAGACATGTGTTTATACGGTACGGTATGCGTGTTCATTTACTACCTGAACTTCAGCCTTCTTCTCATGTATTCTTCAACTGCAAGCTGGTATTTCTCCACATTCTTTGCCTGGGAAAAGTCAGCAATTCATCGTTTAAAATCTGAACTACATGATATTCAAAATATAACCTTGCACAGAGAAATGTTATATTTACAACATGAAGCTATCTAAAGCTTGATTGTGCATTGCTTACCTTACTCTTCTGGACAGAACTGGAAATGGCATCTTCAGCTTCAACGATGAGCTCTGTGAGGGTCCGAATCTTGCGCATCTGAGCAAGAAAAACAAGGATATTAGACTGAACGTGTCTTCAAGGAATATTTTGAAATTCTAAACAGTAGTTTGTTGCAAAGTGTTTTTTTTAATTTTTTTATTTTGTCAGCTGAAAGTTTAGAGTTAAACTGTGACTCACATCCTGCAAAATCTCACTCCACTTTTGTTGGCATGCTTCAGGAGAGAAAGGGGGGAAAGCCACCTCATTCCAGTCCACAGTTTTCAGTCCTTCGGTGTATGTGCTCATTCTGTCGCGTTCTGGGATGCTGGTTTTCATTGCAGCAAGAAGCTTCTGGATGTTTGCACTGGTCCAATCTGTAGTCACAGCAAAGGGACAGAAAAGCAAGTCAATCATTAGAATGAATCAAATTACGTTTGACGAGCATAATGTCATCTTGAAAAGGAAATCCCAGCTACTTATTCGTGTAATTTAAGCCATTATGAGAGTTTAACGTAAGATGGCAAACAAAGTGTGTTACCCGGCTTATTTAACTGTACCCACCAGCTTCTCCAGGTTCATTTGTAATTCCACTCATTTCTTCTGTTGTGTTCGCTGGATGCAAACTGGGCAGAACTTCGGGTCAATCCATGCGACTCCCGGAAACTGTACAATAACAACAGCTTGGTGGCCAACCTATCGTTAGTTTAGTTACCATCAAATGAACTGAGAGCTATCGATATTTAACCTAACGATACATTTATTCACTCCCGTTGTTACCGTTACCGCACCACTTGGAATAACAGAGAAACGCGTCTCATCGCCTGTGTTATTTAGCCGACAACGTGAAGACTGCCTCCGTGTCGCCTTGCTGAGAGAGCAACCAATCAGGAACGAGCAGAGAGCAGCGTAACAGCCAGAAAACACGCCAGAGCCAATGAGCTTACGCTTCTTCTTCTTTGTGTTTATTGGCGGACGGCCGAGCTTCGCAGACCGGCGTTGAGCTTGCAAGGCGCCACCTATCGAGTGAAAATACTAATCACTATTTCCTTGTCTTGTCTCCAGAGGACAGCATATTACCTGTGGTTTATCCCTTGCCCTTAAGCTTAATTCTTGCCTTAACTTTCTAATGTTAGCTCTAAATATCTCCCTCTCTGAATTACAAAGCATTAATACATACAAGTACATCTTCCATTAGCAGGGGCGGTGCGAAAAATTCTGCACAATTCTGCACGTTGCAATGCCCCTTTCTGCCACTGAGCCCCCTGAATCATTCAGTCTTTTACAGC
This sequence comes from Macquaria australasica, assembly GCA_005408345.1. Classification (NCBI taxonomy): domain Eukaryota; kingdom Metazoa; phylum Chordata; class Actinopteri; order Centrarchiformes; family Percichthyidae; genus Macquaria; species Macquaria australasica. Next base: position 3,812,664 of record SEMN01000007.1, read on the forward strand.
CATTTACAGTTTTAAATGTATTTATACTTAAATTATACTAAATACACGTTTTATAAAAAAAAAATTGATTTGATTTGAGAGCACCCAAAGTTTTTTTTTTTTGGTGTCCCAGGCATATTGTTTATTAATGTACAGGTACCAAAGTGAGAAATCTTATAGAAAAAAGAAAAGAAAAAAGAAATTGGATAAGCAGAGCATTTGTTCCCTGCTTTCCTTAAGCCTAATCAAAAGCTAACCACACCCACTAAAACTAAGTTGATTGGTCTTTTGGGAGGGAGGTAGTTTTTATTAAGTATAGAGATGACAAGAAGACACACAGTATACATTTTAACAACACACACAAAAACTCAACATGTTCTCTCTCTCTCTGTATTGCCATACAAAGGTGTTGTCCTTTTGCTCTGAAATGTTACCAGTTTGATCATTCTTGTTGAAATATCTACACATTGCTTGCATCATTGCCTTATAAATCATATATTACTTAATTCAGAGTTTGAATTATCAAGCAAGTGAATACAATAATAAGTTACATTCATTGTGTGATTGCTTGGAAAAAGCATAAACTTTTGGCTTTTAACACTACAATATTTTCCATTCAGCATTCAATCTGTCCATTTTTGGAGTGCTGGCATGATTGAACATTTTTTTATTTCATGTATGAGTGCCTCTTCTAAATGCCTTTAAAAGCATTTGCATTTTTTTGTGTCTTTCTTTTTTGTAAAAACATGTCAATATTATATGAATATTTCTAGATTCAGTAGGTGTAAGGCACAAGCTACAAAACAACACAATGAATTTACCTGAGTGACTGTTGAATGTTTGACCAAAACTATAAAGATAGAATCTATATCTGCATTTCTTCATGAAAAAACATCAAAACATGTTTGTGCTAGTAGGTAGGTAGACGAAACATTCATTAGAGCCACATATAAAATAAATATCTTTTTGTTAAAATAAAAGGTTGCTGGCAGCTGTCATGGAAGACATCTACAATGGCATCTGAGATTCACAGTATACATCCTGCCCTGGCTTCTCCTCGAATGTCACTTTGGAGTCGTCAGCATCCAACTAAAACAGACACAGAAACACACACATTCCACATAAACTCTCAGGCTGCTTAAATCTGCATTACTTTATTGAAGTATATTGAAATGACAACAGGTGACCACTTACACATTTCATTTCCAGCTCAGTGAAGAAACGCCCGGTCATAAACATGCGTAGAGGGATGGTGAGGATGAGTATGAAGGGAAGTGCTAGGGATACTGGACTGGACTTGACAATCCACAAAAGTGCAAGGCACACTATCTGGATGGCCGTGAACAAGTGCATTCGTCCTGTGCTCACCTGTAGTCAACATGTACAAATGTTAGTCAGATAGACATGACTGCACATGTGGATACTTTTTGCCTTTTGATGCGATTTAGGAGCTTCCAATTTCCAATTAAAGTGAAGTAGCAGCAGTCCTAGCGTGCTCCACAATTATTGGATGTATGATTTCATGACATGACATGACATGACATGACATAACACAACGTGAAAACAAATAAAACCAATCAATATTATATATCCTGATGTCAAAATGACATGACAAGATGTGATTCTATGGTAGATAAAATGACAAAATGTCATTTAACATCACATAGCATCTCATATTCTAAAAGGTATTTGTTGCATGCTGTTTCTAAAGCGCTTTAGTTATCGTGTAATCATGGGACTCTTACCCTGGTGGCGTAGGGTTCATCAGGGTGGTATTTCTTAGGGATGAGCAGAAGCAGCATACGATCCCACAGCTGGATGCCATTGAGGGACGTGACGCCCATGTAGAGAAAGATCCCGAACAAGGCCGACATGGGAATCATCTTTAGGATCGGCTCCATGAGAATTGACAGACCTTGACACAAACAGACAATCAGATAGAGGATAGTGTACTGTGTTTTAATGACAGACCTGTAGATTTCTAGACATTGGATTTCTGGACATTAGATTGGAGATTGGATGATTAGTGAGCACCTACCAACCAGCAACGCCACCAGAATGCCACTGATCCTCTGCTCCATCACCTTCTCAATCACAGGTTTGGGTCCCTTGGTCATGACGGTGAGGGCGTTGGCGTGGGTGACAGATCGCACCGTGGCAGCGCTGAGCCATGGCACACCAAATATTGCACTGAGTCCTCCCATGCCAACTAAAACCAGCAAGTCAAAGTGGAACCCTGAGCCTTTGACCATCTTCCTCTCAGGTTTACTCACAATCAAACTGGTGACAGATGCAACACATTTGGTTAAAACCAGGAAATGTAATGTTTTCTGAGGTTGATAATTCAGTGAGTGATATTGTTGCTGAGCTACAACGACTCACGTTGTGATCTGAGACTCCAGAAAGATCAGAATGAAGACGAGCATGGCCGGGACGCAGCATGCAAACATCACCCACACAGGGAAGGGCTTGTGCTCTCCGAAGGGGTTGATGAGCCAGCCTCTTTTGTCTGGGTTGGACACCATCAGACCTTTGGGAACCACTAGTTTCTGTAAAGAAAATGCCACCAGTTTATAATTACAATAAAACCTATTAAATCTAACAAGTCTTACATTTTTCAAGTCTGTCTTAAACAAATAGTGAGGTGCCCATATGAACACTGAAACTGGTTTTGCTTGCTGTAATCATTCCTCCTGTTGCCATTGAAAAATCCCTTCATAAAGTGCTTTCAGTGGAAGTGATGGGGGACAAAAATCAGCAGTCCTTGTTTTGTGCAAAAATGCATTCTAACGTTTATCTGGCAATAATATGAGGCTTCAGTGGTCTGAGTTAGACAAATCAAGTGAATATCTTCCAAAGTTACAGTGTTTTCAGTGTAAAATTCCCTCTTTGTGTTTCCCAGTTGAACTGCAGTGGAGGACTAGTAACAAAAAGAAAGTTTTTGTACTAAAAAGGCAGGATATCCACTTGAGTCTCATATCAGCTACAGATAAACCTTGGAATACATTTTTGCACAGAACAAGGACTGTGGTCCCCCATCATTTACATTGAAACCTGTTTCAATGCTCATAGATTATTGATTAAAGATAGACTTTTTGAAAAATTGTGAACCTATCCTTTAAAATTTCAGGTGAATTATGCATGTATTCAGCACATAAAACTGGACTTGGAAGCTTAGACTCATGGACCAACCTGAGTGTAAGTATCATCAATGTTGTAGTCCACGAGAACCATGAGGAAAATGGAAATAGGCACACCAAAGTCACCAAGCAAACGTCTGACCTGGTAAGCACAGATCAGAAACAATTAAAGAGTTTAAAATTTAATTAAACCTGTTCATTTATAATTGGCAAAAGGTATCTACTGAAACAATCCCCGCCAACTCACCTTTCCAGGAAGAAAAGTGCCGTTCTTGAACTGGCGCAAGAAGAAAGCGATAAAGAAGCAGCCTAACATGAGGCACATGGAGAGCAGGGCTGTGTTGGGGTAAGGTGGCTTAATAGTGTTGACAATAACAGTCGTGTTGCCGGTAGCATTGTCATAGATGACCATCTCTTCCACCTTTGGGTGCCAGGGATTTTCTAGAGTTGAATTCAGATGATTGTAATTCAGAATCAGCGGGTGGGCCTTAAAAATCTAAAGAGAAGTCAGGAAAGAGGAGATGAAGAACGATTATAATCTGGCCATGAGAAACAGCCCTAGAATCACAGAAATGAAATGATTTCATTTGGGCAGATGAAATGTGTGAAATGGATGAAGATGGTTTTACCCTCCCCAGCTTGGCAAAGGTTTCATAGATGAAGATGAGGGAGATGAGGATGGAGAAGATTTCCTGGGTGAAGCGGGAGATGAAACGCACCAGGAAGCTGCCCTCAAAGGCCACGATGATCACCACGATGATGACCAGCCACACCCCAACCCACACTCTCCCCACAATATACTCAATGCCCTGGGACTTGCAGAACTGAATGAAGAAAACAGGGGATGAGTTGAGTTCAGAGGGATCAGATGGATCAGAAGAGACTATAAAAAAACTCTACAGTTCATATAGATGTGGATGTGATTTACTGTTGTAACTTACAGCAAAGAAGGCCTCCTCAAACACTAACAGAGGACCAGAGAAACCGATGACCAGGACGGGCTGAGCAGCAATGAAGCAGAAGATGATCCCCTGAACGCTGGTGGAGATGAGGAGCTCTGGAACGCCCATCATGTTTTCCACCTTATCAGCTGTAGTGGCAAAGATAAAAGTATTATTATGGGATCTCTTGCAGACAACAGCAATACCATGTCTCATACAAGTATGCACACATACCCAGCAGTCCTCCAAAGGTGATGGCAGGAGACAGGGCGGCGAAGTAGATGAAGATGACGGCAGCAAGGACCTGGGCGTTAAGAGCGTCTGTCATGTCACTCTTGTAGTACTGGTAGCGCCTCTTTATGTCTCGAATCATCCCGCCAAATGGTCGACCAGTACGGGACAGGGGGTCTTCAGGTGGGGGCCCGGTAGAGATGGAAACTGGGGGAAAACAACTGAATGTGAATACTAAAAATTGATAATAGAAAACTAACAAATAATTGGTTTGTTTATGTGTGTGTTGTATAAAATCCAAAGATCTATGACGGATACCGTAAGCTTTGGGTGTGTATTGATAGCACTCACCCCTGCGAGGCTTGGAGTCCAGGCGGAGCGTGGGATCAGAGGACTGGAACCTGTCCTGCAGCAGTTTCTTCTGAAAGCTGATAATCGAGCTGAGCATGGCTTCGTTCTGGATCTCGGTGGGTGGGATGACAATGCTGCAGTCCATGAAGTCGGCCACGGCGTCCGTCAGCTCACGGGCGCTCTTTGCCTGAAACGTTGCCTGATTGAACACCTGGGATGGAGGGGAAATTAAGACAGCAGATTGCGGGGTCAGGGAGCATCTGACAAGGCGTGCATACCCATTTAATACTATGAACAACTTTGATGCAGAGAGGCAATACATTTCCATGTTATAAATGTCGTTTCATTGTTTGGAGTGTTACGCAACAATAAATCCTACATGGTCAGAGATATTCTTCAGGCAGCATCTGAACAATCTAAATTATGAGATAAGTGTATGTTTATCATAGTGTTGTAGTACCTGAATTCTGAACTTGGACTCAATTGTCACTTAAATTCAACTTGTTCAGCAAGTTAAACTTAGATTACCTTGAATTTGTACCTGATCTGTTTGGTTAAAAATTACCTACATCTAAAGCTGACCATGTCACTTAATCTCACATTGATAGGATGGTATCACCATTGAGTGCTATAAGAGCACAAATGTCACTAGTGAAGTGTGTGATGAAGATGCCTCCACCACAAAAGATTCACTTGTAGACTGTGTTGATGAGAGGTGTGGAGATTATTATCAAAACCATGCAAAAGGAGAAATGAGCGTGTTCTCCGAATGTGAGTCTGCTAAGAAGCCCTAATATGTTTTCTACTTTGAGTCAAATTAGCTACTTAGGTTTGGACTCCAGTACAGAGGACTGTACAAAACAATTGGAAAACAATAACTCACAGTTACTGCAATAATGTCACTAGACTGCCTTTTTTTAAAACGTAATACTGATGTAGAATGCCCTGCAGGCCTGCCACCAGAGTTTCATAGGCTCAACCTATTTAAAAGTCATTATATCCTTTAACGATTAATGGTTCAGTTAATGTGTCACTGCTCACACATTCTAGGTCAGTAGAAAGTGTCAGTTAACTTACTTTATCAGCCATTAGTGCTGCCATGGCACGGCCAGTCTCGTGGTAGTCCATGTCAGTCTTGCTGGGGCCAACCAGAACAAAGATGAAGCGTACGGGCACCGGGGCCTCCAAGGCAGAGTCGAGCACCACCGCTTCCTTCAGACGCACAAACACAACTGTGGGCCTTTCCAGGAAGTCCAAGGCTCCTGGTTCAAAGACACAGAAATATTATATTCACACACATACTCTACTCCAGATCCTTAAATGAAAATAATACAAACACTGGCTTACCTACTAGCACCATGGAGGCCTCAACGCGGTAAGATTCATCTGTCTAAAGCAACAGAGTGAGTATCACAGATGTGTGAAAATACTTACATAATGAGAGCAAACATGTCAAGACTTGTGTCACAGCTTTTAAAGCTAAATAAGACCCACTAACAACATAAATAAAGCTAATTTAAAAAGATCAATGAATCCAAAAAACTGTGGTAGTGTGTATCAGAACAAAAACTCTGAATGAGTAAAGACCATATCTCTAAAACCTTTACTCCTCTGAATGACCTTCTAAGTGTCCTGATGCCAGAAGTCACTTTCACCTTTAAGATCCCTGCAATCGTCTCACCATTGTCATGATATCAGATCATGTTATCATCAATGATACATTCATGTGGATGATCTAATCAGGATAACAACCTACCCTTTCCTTGACTGAAAACTTCTTCAGGTCCACCCCATCAGTCAAGGCTTGTCTCTCTGGGTCATCTGATTGGCTGGAGGGAGAAAACAACACGTGTCATTGGCTGTTTTTGTGTCAGACTGAAGACTAGCAACAAAAAAGGTAATTACATAATAGACCAGGGGCTGATGAATTTGTCATCTTTAGCTGAGCGAGATTACGCCTGTTTGCAATATTTCTGAAAGTCATTCGTTTTACAAAAACCTATAGTTTAAGAGGGAAGTCAACAAAAACTGATTCTTATTTACAGTTTCACCTTTTAGGAAAGTTGTCAGGTAATTGAGAGAAAGGAGACAACCTTTCCACAAAAGCCGGGGCCATAGCTACCATTAAGGACACTGAAGTCATGTACTCTGTAATATCTATGGGAATTTACCATACATCAAAATACAATACGTTTTTTTTTAAAGAAATAGTTTGACATTTTGGGACACACGCTTATTTGCTTTCTTGCCGAGAGTTAGATGAGGAGATCGATACCATGCTCATGTCTACGCTTAATATGTAGCTATAGCCAGGAGCCATGTTAGCTTAGCTTAGCATAAAGGCTGGAAACAGGGAGAAACAGCTAGCCTTGCTCTGTCCAAAGGTAACAAAACCTGCTTACCAGCACCTTCTCCACTGGTTACCTGGCATCTGGTCCCCATGATTAGCGAGCTTTAGAGGTGCTGGTGGGCAGATTCTGTTGGTTTTGGACAGAGCCAGGCTAGGTTTCCCGTGATATCAATCTTCTTATCTAACTCTCGGAAAGAAATCAAATAAGCGTATTTCCCAGAATGTCAAACTATTCCTTTAAAGGCTGATTCTGATATATTTTAGTGTTTAGTGTTAAATGGATAAATAAAATGTGGAAACCTTTATATTTCTAAAATTTGGGCAACAGAAAAACAAAAGAAACCAACAAAATGACACATGTATACTTGAGAAAAGCATAAAACATCTTAGTAAAATGGACTTGGGCAGCTTGAATGGTTTGTGGTCTTTGATCTAAATTACAAAGAAGTTTTCATTAAGATTTCTCAGCTTATTGAACAACATTTTGAAAACACAGTGACAATAAACCCTCTTCATAAGTGTGAGGTAACTACAGGACACAGTGGTCATCTTTAATAAAGACTTAAGCAGACAGGCAGAGTGGTTTGGTGGTCAGAGACATAATTACAGGTTTGATCTCCACAATAGCTACGTGTTCTGTTCAACTTTCTCTGAGCAAGATACTGAAACGTTTTCCGTCTCACTTGCAGCTTTGGATAACAGCATCAGCTAAAAGCCTAAATGTAGGTAATTTATGTTTGAGTCACTGTTGGGTGATGTCTTGGAGGATACCTGCGGTTTTGAAACAAAGATTTCAGCACTCCTTCCCGGTCCCCAGGCCTGATCTCCTTCTTGTTAACCATCTCGTTGACCATCTTCTCGGCGATGCTGGCCAGGGTCCGCTCTTCACAGTCGAAAATCGTCACACCTTGACAAAGGAACACGTTGGAAAATATTTAAAGATGATCATGAAGAGGAGAGCAGTGCGGTTCTGGTTTGAGGGGAGGTTCAGATAAAATGAGAGGCAGAAAGAAGCGCTGAGAGGGCCAGAACTTTCTGCATTTGAAGGGTTTCATTTTGACACAGCCGTGGTGAAACACACTGTCAGAGAAAATGTAGGGAAGCAGGCAAGTGAGCACTGTATTTCTTATGTCAACAGTTTGCACCTAGACAACAATGATACTACAACCAGAAGAATATGAAGATCTGATGCTAGAACTAGAACTTCATTACACTGAGAATGAAAGAAGTAAAAGCTTTTATTGAGTGGTACTCTAGTCATCAATGTGTAACCTTTACATGTATTGATAAATAATTAATGGTGGAAGAAGTACTCTAAAGAAATCTAAAGTAAAGTGCCAAAAGTAAAAGTACTAATTATGCAGAATGGCCAATTTTAATATATTATATTACTGGATTATAATTATTGATGCATCAATGTTTAAGCATCACTTACAAGTTGCAGCTGGTAAAGGTGGAGCTACGTTTGACTGCTGTATGTACTACTGAGTAGTTTAATCTCTAATAATTCTTCATAATAATATCTGTTGATTATATTTTGTAATAATAATCTGAATCTGCAAAGTAACTAAAGCTGTCAGGTACATGTATAGTGCTGTAAAAATTACATTATATCCCTCTTAAAGCAGTGGAGTAGAAGTGTAACGTAGCATAAAATGGATACACACAAGTAAAGTACAAGTACCTCATAATTCTACTAATAATTCTATATAGACAGATTCATTTATATATAATAAAAAAAAACGTATGCTCATGTTTTCATTGATTTTCCTCACTGACCTGTGCTCATGGTGCGTCGGAGCTGGATGAGGCTCTTGAAGGTGAGGTAGGAGATCTGCGAGGACGTCCACACCCCAGCCTGAGGGTCCAAGCTCTCCTCGTAGCCCCCCCATCGGCCAGTCTCCTGCCAGTAGGTCTGCTGCTTCTGGTCCTTCATTAGCTCCTTCAGCTCCACGTACCTCTGACAGCACAGACAAGACACAGAGGTAAAACATGCTTGTGTCTGTGAAACAGAGAGTAAAAATCTGGACAGGGCAGGTGGATGAATTAAATTTGCACCTCCCACAAGTACTGCTTAAGCATGTGGTGAACAACTGTGGCTTCACTGGCCACTTTCTACTTGTTAGTGTGTGTCCCTGTGAGCGAGTAAGGGAGCAAATCTCTGAATATTTCTCTTATTGTCTCCATCTAGCTAAATTAGAGGGAAAATGGAGAGTACAAATAGCTTTTATATCAAGAAAATTTAAGTTAATTTTGGCTTAAAAGGCTCAGACTGTTAAATCCTCATATTAGCTTCAACTGAACTTTAAATGTCATTTTCAACTGTTTAAACATACATGTGGGTATGCGAGTGCTGTATCCTTTAAGTCATCTATAACTAAGGTGACTATTATTTCTACTACTAATATACTAGTATTTAGATGTATCGATAGGTGTAATGCAGATGATGGATTATGAATAAGATAAGTCTACATGTGTAATATGTTATTTGTAATAACGATGATAATAGTAAAAGTAAAATAAAGCACTTTTCTAAACACAGTTACAAGGTGTTTTACAGTAAAAACAACAAAGCAAAACAGAGACAAACGGTAAAATCAGCTAAAACAATGAGGTACCAAGGCAGGAGAAGAATATTAATAAAATAAACTGAATAAAAATGTTTTTTTTAAATGAAATGGATTAAAAAAATAGGGTACAACGGAGTTAAAATTGACATATGGGCTGGTAAAAATAGGAAAAGTTCTTCCAGTGAAAGTGAGTTTTAGGAAGTGACTAAAACATGCCATGTATTCTGTTACTGTGTATGTCATGCTACTATTTGCATTTTTTCCCCCAAGAATTTAGTTTAATCTCTTATCAAGAGTAACTTGCAATGAGCACAATACAAGAGAAAGAAAAGTCACCTTCGATTTGAACTTCACTTTGTAATTTCTTACATTTCCCAGAAGGACTTTAACAAACCTAACTGAATATTCCTGAGCTTGTTGCCTTCAGCTAAGGGTTAAACTTTTAGGCAATAGAGGTATCATTTTGCATGCCTTATAGTCCCTAAGAGAGATACCCCCTCCTCAGACCAGGATCAGATAAAATCAGGGTCACGCTTCACTACATTACAAAAACACTGATGATATTTTGGGTGTTGTTTTCCACTGCAGCAGCCTGGAGTATCACATGGATCTACTGTCATTTCCGTCATCTTCTTGGCAGCACCAGTGTGGACATGGATCAGGCTAATGTGGAAAGGTGATGTCCAGGTGACACTTTGTGTCTACAAGGTAAGCATGGTGGTTGTTCTGCCTCAACAACCAGCAGACTCCAAGCCCTGGGCCGCAGCTAGTTTCCGGCGTGGACCTGAATGATGGCTCACCCCGGACATGTTTGGACTGTCAACACATGTCGTGTGCCTGTAGTGGATGTAAGTGTGTGTGTGTGCGTGTGCCACTTACCTGACACTCTGCACTGGGGTTGGCGTTGGTGTTGATGTTCCAGGCAGCTGGAACAGACACAATGGACCCAGTTAAAACCCACTCTGTCTTTCAACACTAAGACAGTTTTTCACACATTTTAAAGTTTGAATAAAATGTGTGTGTTAAGGTGGATTTCTGCAATCCAAAAATAATTAGGGTTGTCTTAACTTTACTAGAAAGCGGTAAAGAATGAACTGAATTAATGTTTGTAAAAATTTGCAATAAAGACATGAATTGTATGGGAAATATGGGTTCAGGTTGTAGATGGCAGATGATTTCAGTCTTATGTAAGATATCTCCATTTTATCTCCGATTGGACCGGAGCACTGAAGTTGTCTGTGACAACAGAATGATTTATTTCCAAAACACAGCTGAGCAAAGGGGTGGAAGATTTAGATCAGACCGACTATGCTGTCTACACTCCATCCATGTGAGTGTGTGTGTGTGTGTGTGCATGTGAATCAAGTACAAATTTGCACGTTTTTATATGTTCAATGAATGAATATACATTATGTTATATGATTAGGTGTGCACTGTTATAAGTGTAGTGTGCGCTCACAGGTGCATATGTCTGCAAATATATCTTTGCAGATTCCTGTAAAGTGTCGAGTGTCTCAAATTGCATCGAGATGACAATATGTTAGTAACTTTATCAGTTCAGTTTTGCATGCAAATATTTTTGTGCATCTAATACGCACATACATTGTCAATATGCATGTGGGAAGATTAAGTATTAATTTTCAATCCATAAGAAAAAATGACTGCACACGCAAAATTTCCTCTGCAAATTCAGACATTTTGTTTTCACATTGCATCATTTCTATGTATTTTTCTGAAGTGATTACTCAAACACAAGTCAGGCCTTCTTTGAACTCTCCTGAAGTTGCAGCATTAAATCTGAGCAACCCACTGGACCTGCTGTGTAGCCTTGAAGATGTTTTGCCTCTCAGGCTTAATCAGTTTTACTGACTGGTGTGTCACCCCATGACTGGGAGCCTCAATAACATTGCTATGTTAAATTTCCTTCTCAGTTGTCCCACATTATTAAGGCATGAAATCTGCAAGCTTCGCTGCCTTCTGGGACTTACTTTCTTGTAAAGTGTTTGAGAAGTTTTGCACTTAATTTGAGTAAGACTAAACAGAAAATCCTGCACTAATCTTTGAAAATCATCCTACTGCAGCACTTACCACAAGACAATAACAGTAAGTGTGCAGTTTCCAAGAAGTGCTCTGTTCCCATATTTTTCACACTACAAAGTTACAGCTTTACTTGTATTATTGCACAAATACCTTTCATAACTGTAGCAGAAAAGGTGACACTTACCTCCTGCAGGCACTCGCCAAGCCCACAGCAGTGACAAGTGACTGACCCCAGAATAGCAAGAAAGCGTGACTTTATAAACACCACCTCTTTAAAGCTGCCTCTCTGTGTATATGTGGGTGCATGCTGCTTGATAATGGGCGGGACTAATACATGCATGCACATACACACACACACACACACATGTGGACATGCACACTGTAATTCTCCCTGAAACACACATCCAATAGAATGATGTGTGCTGGTCTCACCCATAATATTGATAGTAAATACAATGGCTTGGTATGTGCAGAAAACCAGTCGCACTGTGTCATTATCCAACCAGCATCTTATCACATTTAATGTCTGTGTTTGCAGGACAACAAAGACTTGGATTACACTGCCGGGCTTGCACACTCACCTTCAACATCACCGGGGTAGAGACTGAAACTTTGGACGTAGTCGCCTTTCATCTTCTCTTCTTCCTCTCCCTTCAAGATGGTCAACTTCTCGTATCTGTCCATTGCCTGAAACTGAGGCCTGAGACATGACAAGAAAGAAACCCACTATTAGTCACCTGTACATTAGAGAATGACACTGAACCTGCTGGCAAAAAGGTGACTTACCCTCTGAAGGGGATGTAAAGGGTGACCTCCTGTTCATTTTTGCTCTGTTAGAGTGAAGAAAAAACAGATGGAACCACATTTAACCATACTGGAACCCAATTTTTCATCCTTTGGTGACTTTTGGATGTTCCATTCATTAAAGGGTTATTCCAGTGACAAAGTTGGAGGACTCGCAAGGGACAGATTTAACAAAAAATGGTGAAAATCAAAGCAGCTGAGGCCGAGATAGCCTGACTTTTAATCTCTAGTTTAGGTCAAGCTCCAAAAACATTGGACTCTACCTTACCCATAATGCAGTTTTCTTTCTTTTTTTTTTAAATAGATGTAAGTGTCCACAGCTCACCTGGCTTAAAGGCTCTACTAGGTGCTGGAGTGGTATGAAAAAAGAAGAAGAGCTTCTGCACACTAGAGTCTGCACAGTCTGTCTAATACATGTACAGGCTGTCGGTAATTTAGGCTTGGTAAGCTCTTCTACTTTCTGTTTCTTAATAACAGAACAATATGTACATATGTGCAAACATAAGTGATCAGGATACAGTCAGAGCTTAAGAAATAAATAGATTGAGGAAATAAATAAATAAAAACAACAACAACTAAATAAAATAATACAGTAAAACTTTATACATGCGATTAACAGTGTAATTGTGTTGTATGAATCAGGTACCAATAAGATTCTTACCGGTTCCTACTACCACTTAAATGGAGGTATATAGGAAGAAAACCAGACTGTGGGGAACACAGGAGTAACAACTGGTCATTTTAGAGGAAAGAAGAAATACACTATAATCTATTTATTATTTATTTTTGTAAAGACTGGGTACCTTTGGGCTTCATGGAAAACAAAACAGTTACCTTACTGTACCCCCCACAGTTTTTGAGGCATATTATAACTGTACATAATTACTTTAAAGGTTTGGCAGAATATCAGTGTTGTTAACACCATTTTAACCAAACTTCTGTACCCGTAAGTAACTAGCACTTAAAGTATAACTTATGTCTTGTTTCCTCCAAAACGCCCAATGTTACTCCCTTATTCCCCATAGTCTTGTTTTTCAGTACTTTATTGGTACCTGATTCGTACAACAAAATTTCACAGTAAATCACCAGCTGTATTATAAAGTGTTACCAAGAATACACTATGTGCATATACTGTATTTAACAAACCACAATGCAGCTTCCCTCCATGGCTGGTAAATGTCCACGTCTTCAAAAACTCCACACTTCCAGTTTAGTAATACAAGCTTTTATTTGTATAAATTTGTAGTCACAAGCTGAAATTAAAAGTAATGTCACTTCAGTAATTCAGAGATTTTTCAAAGCTCCTCCAGAGCCACCAAAGACAGTATGCAACTGTTTTCACAGGCTGTATAGTGTACCTTTATGTGTGGAATTTGCCTTTACATTTAAAAAATCTAAAATGATCTCTGTCCTGACTCGGATGCCCTTAATCCAGTGTTGTGTGCGTGCGTGCGTTTCCACTCACAGGCTTGAGGTTAGAGGCCATTGTATCCCAAATCCTTCACTGTGTCTCCTGTTGATAAGTCAGCAGTAATGGCAATTGCCTGTAACACATAGCAGCATGTCATTCATCCTTAAAAACAGTCAACAACAGATGAAGTCATAGACGCCAATGTTTCACTGTGTCTTTTACTCAGTTCTCAGATCACAATGACAAACTGACAAGGACTTCTTTATGTCTTATTACAGTAACCTTCACACTGTATGTTGCCTCTGTTAGAGATTTTACTGAGATATGACACTCACACATATATCGTATATATGTATTTATACATGCATGACTGCATGCATGCATACAGATACAGTATATATAAGCCCATGTGATAGAAATGATAGACATGTCTTTTTTCCTGCCTGCAGATATGAAAGAACAGCTGTGTACACAAGCTGTAGTGTTACAACTTTACATCTTCAAGATGTTATTGATTCAGTTTCCCCAAATTTGACAAAAACCTCAAATGATATTGTGTCTTTGAGGTATCAAACACAAAACTGTCAATTTCAATGTCGACATTCAGTAAAAATACCCTGAAAATGTTTGAATAAATACTAAAATATGTTTCTTTTCTTTTCTTCCAAAGAGTTTGTCAAAATTGCCCATGTGCATTGGTGGAAGACGTATTCAGAAGTACTGCAATATGAAAATACTCCACTACAAGTAAAGTCCTAATTGAAAATGTCACCTAAGTGAAAGTATTATTAGCAAGATGTAATTAAAGTATCAAAAGTAAAAGAAAAATGGCCCATGTTAGTGTTATACTATTAGATATTATATTATTGGATGATTATTATTAACACATTATTGTGTAAGTAGCATTTTAATGTTGAGGCTGGTCAAGGTGGAGCTAATTTTAACTACTTATATATAGTTTAATCTGTATCAATGTGTCATGTAAATGTAGTGGAGTAAAAAGTGCAGAATTTCCTTCTGAAATATTTCCTTCTGCGGCCAAATATTCTGAATGTCTAGATTAGTTGATCTGAATTCATTCATCATAATTGGCAACGTAAAATGTAATTTATCTCATTACAGCGTGATAACACAGGCAAAATAACCAGTATTTACTTGCCCATATACACAATGTAATTCAACAAATGCAGCAGCCTAATTGCTTTTCCATTGAAGTCTTTAGTTTACATGTATAAACTGTAAATTGAGGACACCAGCAGTATCATTAGTTCTTTAAGCAGATCTTTTTCAAAACTGATTTGATAGGAAGGCATTGATTATATGGTATATATGTGGCTATTTTCATGTATAATCATCTCCTTTAATGGATAGCCCATATGACCAAATTTTCAGGTCAATATGTGATATGACACACAAAAACCCGACTTATGCAGTACTCAGTTACAGTAACCCATCACTCTTAATAATAATAATAATAATAATAATAATAATAATAATAATAATAAAACTCAAAATCATTTCTGGTGCTGTTTGCATTAAAGGTCTCATTTGACAAATCATTTCTCCTGAGAAATCAATAAAGTGTGTTTACCTGTGGAGTGTTTTTCCAAACGAGGCACCATGACGCACAAACGTAGAAATCACACACCCTAAGGTACCCCTTGTCAAAACTTTATTTTACCCACTGATTGGCGGTCAGCATGTTCAGGAGTCATTTATCATCAGCCGTTCTGTGTGAACTGACCTCAGAACAGTGTTTTTAAGGGGCCAACACTCAGAGGCTCCCACACCAGTAACCCACCCCTCCCACACTCATACAGGAGCAAGATAGAAGCTGTCCAGGGGCACAGGGATGCCATCAGCCATCCACATCTGGCTCACAGAAGGGGCTATCTTTCTGACAATGACCGCTCCCTGACCCCCCCACCACACCCAGCCAGGGGCTGCAGGTAGATGCTCTCGCTCACAAAAATGCAGTTGTGAAATGGTTAAAAAAGGCCACAGATTTTCTAACATTTCTTTGTCTTTCTCTGAAGATAGGATAGGTATCACTAGGGATGAAACTATCATGAAAGCTTTATTTGTGTGTCTTCAGAGCAAAAATACATACAGACAAAGTGTTTTGTGTCCAGCCTACATTTGGATTAATCATTAATTATTTTGCAATAAGACAATAGTGGTCAATTAACCAGTACAATCAACCTTCTTTTTTTTTTTTTATTCTTAACGGCATGCCACAGACACCCTCTCAGTAAGAAAGAGTCAATTTTGTAGGCCTTTTTTAGTTCTATGTGCAAGTAAATTACAGAGTGGAATAAAGACAAACGGCAATAATGCTGCAGACTAAATCAAATATAAAATAATTCAACAATTCAAGTCCAGTGGAAGAGATTTGACACTGAGATTTGAGCCAGAGGAGCTCAGGAACTGGCACCGTCGTGGTTGCTCTGTGTGCATGCCTCTGATATGACGCGTCACAGGGTTATTTTGAGAATATACTGACAACACTACAGCAGGAGAGGCAACAAGGCAGAACGAGCAGGACAAAAATAGCTGTATTGTTTCAAAAAAGCCTGCAGCTGGAGATCATGCAACACCTGAATTAATTTGTCTCTAAAATGGTAAAACCAGTAGTGTAAAGTAAGTGATTACTTTTACTCAGGTGCTGTACTTTAGTACAAGTCTGAGGTAATTATACTTTAAGTATTTCCATTTTATGGTGCTTTATAAGGAAATAATGTCCTTTCTAATTGTCCATCATTATGTACAGTAGTTACACGTTCACCAGTTTACATATAAAACATATCAGCTCAGAAAATATAATTTACTGTTATAGTAAACTATCTATAAACTACTAACTATATATTATAAACTATAAACTACAGTATATTAAATTGTAAAAATTAGTTCAACCTCAACAAACATTAAACATCCTGCATACTAGGCTACATATACAGTATATTATATTACATATACAGTATATATACTACATAAGTTATAATATTATAACACTCTGAAGAATCCTTTTACATAATGAGTCATTTTAATGTAATCACATTTTGCTGATAATATGTCTGTACTTTGACTCAAGTAAAACAAAAAATTAAAATTTTAAAATAAGGAAACTACAGTATTTTCAAGTGAGGATAGTTTATATAATATAGAAATGCCTCACAATGTTGAAATCTATACGTGCGCTGTGTTTCACATTCTTAAAAATGTTGACAGATGGAGCCGGAGATGAAGAACAAGAGGTGTTTCTACTAAAAATACTGTACTATCACAGTCAATGGAAAGTGGTCAGAGAGTATCAGTGGGGTCCACATGTTGCTCCCTGCACACATCATTTATCTTGGTGCTAACAGAAAAATACAAGATAGAGAGCTGACCAAACTCTTTTTCTTAGTATACCTATAGGTTTGGCATCGCACATATTTTCACCTGTCAAGCAGCAGTTGTTGGCAGCAGACATCACATAACTGGACCCAAATACAGACACTTGACGCAACAGAAAGGGTTAAAAGGGAAGTTTACTAAGCAGGGATCAGGCTTACAGTTGGTCACAGGCAGGCAGGCAGGCAGGATCAGGCAAACTACTCCACAAACTGGCAGGCAGGCAGGTAGGACACCGGCAACAGGTAGTCAGAGGAGGAAGCAGGCAGCAGGCAGGCAGGAATGGCTCGCAGCCAGACAACAATCTGGCAAAAGTCATTTGGAAATGTGTCCTGTTATAGAGCCGGGGAGCAGCAGCTGTGCATGCAGGAGGCCGATGACAAGAGACGTCAGGTGATCCACGGAGGAGAGAAACCTACTGAGGGTGCCTGGTGGACAGGTGAGGCATGACTGGATGACATACAGTACTGTGCTCTATATCTGGATAACACAAAAGGGACATTTTGATCACAGTTGTATTGTTTTCTGCTGGGTTTTTTTTTAGCTGCTTGCAAACTTCATTCACTTCTGGACTGAGAAGGGACCATAGGGACACCATCAATGAACTATGAGATCTATTTTGGGATAATAATGATTGATTTTACTTTTAAGGCACACTTAGCAAAAGGTTTGTAGTTGTAACTTATGGCTTTATTAATAGTTAGACACACCTATTATAATATATTAATGCTTTGTAGGTTAGTGTTGAGAAATTATAGATCAGTTAATCTGACAGGATGATGGTCTTCTATTCAGCAGGGGGCAGCATTGTTTTACTCATGGCGGCATCGTCATCAGCGAGAGCTCAAACTGAAATCTATGAGACACACAAGACATTTTTTTTGTTTCATGTACAAACCAATAGTGATTTTCTTGGCTGCATTTTTTGATCGTACACAAAACTAATAATCTAAAATGACAGAAATATTACTGACATCTAACAGACAGACATTTTTAAAACTTCACAAATTATGTGAGGCAAGTCTAATAAAATGAATTCATATAATCTTCCAAGGCAAACATGTTACTGATTTATTTATTTTTGATCCCGTTGAACTATGACCTTTGAATGATGTAAGGATGTAATAGTCCTTTGGTATTTGTTTCATTTTCCCTTTTTATTTCCTTGAGTTTGTCTTATCAACTTTCCAACCAAACCAACATCCACTTCAAAGCCTTCGAAACCATTTTACTGCCTAGACTGAAGACACGTTGGTCACATCTGGCATCATCCTGAAACAAGAAAAGTCACATCTTAGAGGAAAGTCTAGCCTACAAACAGAAGTGAAACTATGCCTGCATTTGAAGTCAGAATATATATTTACTGCACTATACTTTAGACTTCTTTACCCAAGATACGTTCTGATAGTAAAACATGAGAAAATAATACAATTTACTGCAAAAACAGAAGTTTCTAACACATTTTGGAGACATTTTGAAACACCTTGAACCAGGTTACCTAAGGAAAAGTTACACCTTTAGTAAAACAAAAAAGATACGAATTTGCTCAAAGATTAAAAATGAAGGCAAGTGATCATTATCACGGTTGTGAATATATTTAAAACTATAATTTTGAAAGCAAAGTTGAGATCATGTCATTTTATGCTTTAATACATGGTTTCTACCATAAATACTGATCAAATCTATGAATCCTATAAATGTAAAAACAACATATTAAATTTGAATCTGGGTCAGCTTTTACAGTGATACAGTACAACATAAAGCATCCTGTACCTCTGTGATTAGACTGTGTCTGAATTCAGCAGGTTACTGTTGTGGCTGTGAGCGCATGTACTTGCTTCATATCAGCCAAATCTGTGCGTCTCTGAATGCATAATGGGCTGCATTGACAGTCAACAGCCTGAGGCTCATTTTTACCCCAGTGTGCCCAAATCTGATCAATACAAAGGCCTGTTCACCCCAAAAAAGTTCCCACAATGTCTGCTCTCTTCAGTACATCAACAGAGAAACAAAAACCCCCCAATGAAATCAATACTTTTATTATTGATCCAGCGGGGACAAGCAAACATGTTTTACACAAGCGCGTGGACATCATGCTAAATGGAAGTGTAGACATGACTGTCAGAGAATAAACAGAGAATATCAACACTCGTGCACACATGCCTTAACCATGTCATCGACATTGTGGGACTCGTGTTGTCTCTGGGTTCAGGTCAGGCCACAGTTGAAAGGTCACATCACAAGTTCTTCAGCAGGGGAGACACATTCATTCATTCAATAATTCAGTTTCGGAGGAAAGTGAGTAAATCTCATGATAACAGAAAAATAGAAATAACAGCAACAAATTTCAGAGCATCTTTACCTGTAGTAGAAATGCATATTTGCTTTTAGTTATTTGTATTTGTATTATTTATTTTTGGTGCATTTGTGGACCCAGTTAAATGTCCAAGAAAAAGTTTAAACATCTCATCTGATTAGATAAAGCAAGAAACCCTGCGATTCTGAAAAGGACAAATGAGAAACAAAAATGATCAATGAAAGATTTTTCAATCCATATTCATCAATCAGATTCTAATGTTAAATCAAACAGCTCAGAATTCTTAGTGGCAAAATATTTCTTTTATTTCTTTCTATGAGATGTGGCAGCTAGTGAACAGAGGACGGGGGGTGTACAGTAAAGAGAGAGAAAAGGGGATAGACAGATCGGATCAATAAAGCGCAGATGAGGGAGTCCCACGGGAAGAAGCGGGGCTTGTTGCCATCTGGCCCGTCCGAGGTTCACTCTGGCACCGTGCAAAATGAACCCGAGTCCAATTGTTTCATCCCCACAGCAGCCACACACAACAAAATCAAGGATATCTGCACCAACTCACCCGCCCAAACCTTTATTGCGCATAATGATACTGGTTTGCTGTACTTGCTGTTTACCAAATACACTACAAAACAGGAATGCACCGCTGGCACTGCAGTACTCTAAAGGGTTTCACTAAACACACCATGATATCACTCCCATGCCAGTTATTGGTGTGAGTGCTCTCAGAGTAATTTAAGGGCTTCTTTGGCTCGTCATACGATGCCCCTCCATCTATTACAGTACATTAGAAGAAAAGCTCACAAGGAGATGGTGGATCACATTGCCTGTGCTGTTTGTGCTCCTCTGTTGCTGCTGTTGTATGAGTGACAGGTGGTCTCCTCTTCCTCTTCAGGTCAGTGTTGGTATAAAAGAAAAATAATTTTCACTTTGCTGAAGATGAATACACGTGTGTGCACGGGAGATACAATCATGAAATAAATATGAGGAAAGCTTACTGAGACAGATGTAGATATAAACTAACACACACACACACACACACACACTTTTTTCTGCAGGACCGGCCACCTGGAACAGAATCCTTTTCTCGGAACCTGAGATGGGACAGTGAACGTCTTCTGGACCACCCATCCACTGTCCACTCACTGGTGACAGATGGTCAGTGTGTGTGTGTGTGTGTGTGTGTGTGTGTGTCTTTGTGTCCAGGTGCTTGCATCTGTGTGCATGTGACAAAATAGATACAGTTTTGTTTTCACATCCACATTTCAAAAAAATGTCTGCATGCTCTCTCCTCTCTTTTACTCTTCCAGTGAACATAGTTCAGTCAGACAACTCACGTTGAAATGTTTATTATGCAGCAGAACATAGTTAGAGTTTGGCGTCTAGGCTCTGACCTCATCACTCCCAGCCAATGTGTTTACATGAGATATTGGGGAGTGATGAGCAAATATCTTAAACCCCCCCGGAGCCTGCAGGTGGATGCTGGGGTGGTGGTGGGGCTGAAAGAACAAGCGGCAATACTGATGCAGAGCAGCAGTGGCATTGACAGGCAGAGGGAGAGATGGGAAATTTTGCAGTTTAAATAGACCGCCAGATTGTGAGGGTGTGTTCGGTAGATGGTTGAGGAGAGTGAGGTATGTCACATGTGTAGCAGTGCAGCTCGAGTTGACTGCCTGAACTAGCTCGCAGGTGTCACTCCATTAGTGATACCAGTGAATGTGCAAAAAATAAAGCAGACCTCCAGCTTGGTTGGCTGTTTCAGTTCTCTATAACTTCTTATAATACTTTATATAATACAATTATTTTATTTAGTTTTTTTTATCGTAAAATTATAGACATTTATGGGGAAAGGAGCATTAAAAATCATGACTCACTCAAAGTGATCGTAAAAAGGACTCTTTCACTGCCACAGAAGCAAATTCATGTCAAATGAGCAGTATACATTTAACTGCTTCTGTTTTTTGTTTATTTATTCTTTTCCATGTTGACATGTTTTATGTCAGCTTTGAAATTTCTTTCTTTCTTTACAATTCACCTTTGATTTTTTTTTCTCAGATTTTATAAATTCGCAGACAGATGATTAAAATGATTTACTCTAACTGGATTTAAATGTACAGAATATATATTATTAAACAAAAAAAAAGATGCATGTCACTATTATATGCCTATAGTCTCCTATTCAATTGGTTATCATAGGATTATACCACTTCTTTCATAGCCAACAGAAGAGAGCAGTCTTTATTCCTCTTTAAGTGGTTGTTTGAGGCATTCTTGGAGTGTGTGTTATAATACGTAGTCTTAATGTCATCTCAGCATTGTGAAGCAACATTTTTAAAGAGTGATTTTCAGGTGAAATAAACAGTGATTCTCTTTAATTAATTACAGGGACCAGGCTGAAAATGAGATTCATCTATTTTGGCCCATATAAGTGAAATGGATTTTCATCTGTTTGTCTCTCTCTCTCTTTTCATTCATGCATTATTTATCCACCCATAGCAACCCAGCTTCCTCTCTCTCCTAACCGCTGCCCCCGTGTCCCCCACCGCCCTCAGTCCTTATATGGTCTATATAAATCACTCATCAAGATGATGCAGGTAGAAACGTTATTCTCTAATCTTGACAAACACATGCACATAAAGGTCAGACATGTATGAAGTCTTTAACAGTAGAGATCAGTCTGTACAGATAAATAAACACCTGCCATGTTTAAGGGACTAGTTAAACTGGGAGTTACATATTGGCAGGTAATATCTACAGTATATCTAACTCAGATTTACACCTGATTTAATCATCATTACATATTGTTAGTGAATGTAAAGAACATTGTCTTGAGGGGATTTAAAATGAGGCTTTGACCTAAATGTCAGACCTGGGTGTAACATGTATGATATATTGCAAGTTTGACCTTTATTATAAGCAGTTTACCACAAAACGTCAAACTCCTTAGTGAGATCAAGACCAGTTATGAAACTTTTTATAATAACACAGTGTTAAAATATGAGAACTTCAGCTGTGTTAGGTTGGGAACACATGCGTGGATCACAAAGATTTTCTTACTACTGTATGTCTCCTTATCTACTTTCACAATATCTGACAAAATTAAACACAACTACACCTGCTGAAAAGTTACCAAAAATAACAAATGGAACATGTTTTAATGGACAAAAACATGAAAGAATACAAGAACTGCATTACTAAATAAAGGAATAATGTTGTAATATCCACAATGGGCTTTATTATCCTGTCAGGAATCATTTTGTATGAGCACCAACTAGTTCAGTGCCCTTCAGCATATCAAGTGTTTGGGCTAGACTGCAACAACAACAGTGAACTCCATTAGAAAATAAGAGACAGGTAGCCTACAAGATAATTTATTCTGCTGCAGGGATATTGAGTTTGTGAAGACAGCGTGCACAAACATGACAGACTCTCACAGACTCTTACAAACAAATGTGCCAATCTTTTAAATCAACCTGCTGTTCTACTGTGTACGACACAGTGACATGTATAGTCATGATCTGAAGTAGAACATGACGGTAGATATCAGGGCAACATTTGGCCTCAGTTGTCGGCCTAATCCAACAGTAGATAGTCTCTTCTTATGCATAAAGGCAGCAGTGTTTCTGATCAGAGCCGTCCTGTGATTCCACTTAACTTGGAAGCAGATGAATAATATTTAACGTAGGGTGGAAAAGGACAATGCAGTTTTTATGTATCAAACTTAGACCTTATGAGATGAGGGATTCAGGCGTAGTAACATCATACTCTGATTAAAAGTTAGCTTTTTGCTTAGTTGTTGCATGCATGCTGCTGCAAATATCAGTGGATGTTTACCTGTACCTGTAGATCTCAGGTTTCTGGGTAAAAGGTGCGTTCACACAGGGAGGGAAGTCTGTTGATGTGGCTGCTGTCTTCAGGCACTGACAAGCAGTAAAACAAGGTCAGTTCAGTGCTTCAGGTGGAAATAGACAGCAATCTGATGGATCTCTCTTAATTTTAGACGTTGTTCAAGGGAGTTGTAGAAAAATGACATTTAGTCAGTTGTCTTGGTTGCAGTGAGACTTTAATTCAGTTGGCACAGTCTGTAAACCACATCCTAAATGGACGATTTACACAAGACTTAATTTGTCAGATGATAAAAATTTAAGGTGGTTGGTTTGTCCGATTCAGCAAGAACATCCAAGAGCATGAAGCTATTAAAGAGAGAGCAGGCTGGTGTGTCTGTGCGCGCGCGCGTGTGTGTGGTGGGCGTGGAGAGGGAGATGGCTCCTTCCCTGAAGCCGCTGAGCTGAGCGCGTCTGTCACATGAGCCCAGGGTAGGAGAAAAGCGCAAAGAGCCGAACATCCAATGGGTCAATCTCAACGCGTTTCCTCACTGACTGGATTCTGTCTGCAGCCGGAGCTTCTGGACTGAGTGATCCCCCTGCTGCGATACACACCTGGTGGCAGAGAGACACTCAGAAACTCAGTAGAAGCGCGCGGACGCAGCGATGACAGCCGAGTTTATTTCACTTCGAAGTTACTGAGACCCGCATCCTGCTGCGTCGCATCCGATCCGACTGACCTTTCTGGGAAGATACAAAGGAGACACAGGATGAATTCCGCGTTCATAGCAGTGTTACTTGGAGTGGTGAGTGGCCTCATACATAATCAAAGTGTGTGTTAAATATTTGCCATAAACTTAACTTGGATAAATCCTTCAAGTGTCGCAAAACACCTGCGCAAATGCGCATCCACAGCTCAGTAAGGGGGGTAGACAAGTGGTGGGAGTTTGTGAGAAACATTCCACAGATTTTCCTCCTTCCAACCTTTAGAAGCCATCACGTTCTGACAGGAAACTTACGGAAACATCTGTGTAAAGTTACAGGCTTTTTCCCTACGTCAAAGTGAGATTTAATGCCCTTAACTTCCTTTATTCCACGAGTTTGATCTCTTTTTGATGTGCCACTTGTTAAAATGTCTTTAATAGATATTTTTGGTCTGGAAAGTTAAGAGTCTGTGTCCTTGCACCTGTCCTGCCTTCAGTCCCTGGGCTCACAATGTAAAGCAGCAGAGCGGATGCATGCAGCAGCCATTCAGGTTGATACTCAACAGCTCCAGTTGCTGGATGTGTAGTTCCACCCTTCTCAGTTACATGTGGCCCTACCTGCAGACAGCAGGACAATAACAAATGTCGCAGTGGTCTCTGTGTTAACTGATGAGGGCTTTGGTGAATTTACTGAATTTTTCTCCATTACCTGAGAGGATACATGAAAACTCTGGGGAGCCACAGCTCATAATCTCCCTGACTCCTTGTTGCTGTGAGCGTGTGATCAGCTTGCTTTTGCTTCAGGGAGATCGGCTTAAAATGACAAAAGTTGAAGAGTGCAACCGTCAAGCTCCCATCTAAAAACCAATTACAGGAAACGTGCAAGTCGAGCTACAACTTGCTAAGTGCTGCATCCTTTTCTTTCATTCCACAAGCGATTTGCTCAAATCTCACTACCCTCTATATGTATGCACAACTTAGAAGTCATTAGTGATGTATCTGAATCTGTTTTTTTTTTCACTCCCTGAGATGTTTTGCTGTTGCACACCCGGAGCTACAACAGGGTCAGAGAAAAAATAAGTAGAAGCCAAACGCCGGAAATTGGAGTCATTTCAAAAGTGTCAGTCAGACATTTTCTCGAGCAGGTTTGTTCACATGTGAGGTTGGTGTATGCGCGTGTTCAAATGCATGCGTGCCGACTGGGTGTGTACAATGTATGTGGGGGCAGATCAGGGGAAAGCAGGAGAGAGATGAGCGTGTGTGGTGACAGATTTGATTCATCTCTAATTGAATGGTTGTTGCGTAAGGTGTGTGTGACGTGAGAGTGTACTGGGGTGAGGAAAGAGAGAAAGGTCAGTGAAGACGGGTAGTGAAACATTTAAATGCCGCACGGAGTATCATATCTCAAATGTCAACTTTTCTAGAAAAGAATATTGATACGAAAACCATATTTTTGTGCATATTAAACTAAAACAACAGTGGAGGATTCATTCATTTAACTGAAATTAGAACATAAAAATCACCAAGACTAGAGTAACAGGGTAAAATCAACGTCTTTTGAACATATCAGCTTGAAGTGACCAACATGAATCCTCTTCCTGTTTTAAACGCAGGAAAACTTCAGGGAAACTGCAAAATGTTCACATATTATCAGGCGTGTTGCATTAAACATTTCAAGTCAAAAGTTTCCCCACACAGCCAAAGGTTCATTCTTGAACATGGATAACTGAATACCAAATACACCATCAAGGGCAAGAGGGAGAAATGTGTGTGTCTCACACTCACTCGCATGAGCGCGTGCACACACACACACACACACACACACACACACACACACACACCTATACATTATCTGCCAGCTGACTCAGAGGTGCCTGAGGGGACACTTGATGTTTTTTAGAGCTTTCTCTTGTCAGCAGCATTCCACACACACCTGAACACTGACGCCTGACGATTTATGTTGAGTGTACCTCTTTCACAATAATGCAGCCCTCAACACACACATACACAAACTGTGAAAATGAGAGTATGGCTCATTGTTACTATAATTCAGCAGGCTGTAAAGAGCAAAATGACTTACATGTGTTTGCGGGAGGAAACTGTAACATACTTTAAATCCCACCTCTGCTTGTTTTTATGAAATATGGGATCATAAACAAGTCTAACATAAAGGTTTCTTTTGCCCTCCAATCTGTGGCTTGTCTGCAAACAGAAGATTGTTTTGAGGCCATCATTTATGCCAACCTCATAAATGATGGCCTCAAAACAATCACTCCTCATGTATCTGGAGAGAATGAAAGACAGACCTCTCCCCTGGCTCGGTGTCAGAGGGAAATTGCTGCTTTTATCAAGGTTTGCTTTGGGGATCAAGGTGTGCGGAAGATAAAAAAAAGACCCGGTGATGATATAATGCAAAAGGCTACGCAAACTCAAAGGTCTCACATAAACACAGACTTGGAGAAACATCCAGGCCCGGGCGTGAGTGTGCAAGTGTGTACGCACTCTCATGCATATTTACATTGCATATGTAGAGCCACGCACAAACAGCTTCACCTTTCAACGGCCAAGATAAAGCACTCAACAGGTAACTGTTTGAAGAATGCAGAGAAGGCATAACCCAGTTTTACCTGAGTGTATGAGAGTGTGACTTTGTTGACTTTTATGACCGTATCTGTGATTTTTATGTGGCTGGAAGTTTTAATATACAAACATATATTGCAGGGTTAGGCTTTAGGCTGAAGTGAGTCTTACATACGTGTAGGGTCAGGAAAGAGTTGTGGATAAGACTAGTGGTTTCCAAACTTTTTGCTTTGTGGTGCTTTAAAATGAAGCAATGTTTCTGAACGACCTTACATTACAGGTCCCATGTGTCTAGGGGTTGAAAGCAGTTCAACCTAAGAGTGATTTTTCCTCCTTAGTTTGTTTCACTTGAATACTTTTACAATCCCGATAAGGAAAAGTCATTTAGTATTTCACAAGAACACAAAACATAGAGAAAGAACTTGGACCCATGGACAATATTGTGTAGCTGAAATCTGCGTTTTCTTCTTTCCCAACCCATTAATCATCTCACAACCCCTTAGATTTATCTTGCAGCCTGTTGCAGGATCCTGACTCCTAGGCTGGGAACCACTGGTTTAGTGCTTCCAAAATAAATCTAAGGGGACGCAAGATGATTAAAGGAACGAGAAAAGCACTCTGCTTCACAGATTATTGTTTGTTTTGTATTTTTCTTTATTGCTTTTTCTTGTGAAATACTCTTTCGGGCCTCTGGCAATTATGAAAATAAATGAAAAACACTTTGGTTGATTGAACAATGCTAGACATTGCTTTGATTAAGACAATAAATTAACTTCAGTTCTTTGCAGGCACTGAATATAATGCCATTTTTTGTTTGTTAATGTATTGTTAATCTTATGCGTGCTGCTGAATGTAAATGTTACTTTGAATGCTCTCTCTGGTGATTGGCAGGTTGGGGCTCTGGCCAATAAGGAGGACTGCTTGTCGAGCCAGTACACGAGAAGCGGAGAGTGCTGCGTGCAGTGCCAGCCTGGTGAGGGCGTCGTCAAACCATGTGGAGTCACACAGACTGTCTGCGCCCCTTGTCTTGACAGTGAGTAACACAAAAAACAGCTGTGTGAATGTCATGTACACACACACACACACACACACACACACACACACACTTTATAATCTGCATATGAGTGCAAAGACAATCATGCAGAAGTAAACACAAGCACGTGTCCTCTTGAACATGATGATTGAGCCATGTTGGTCACACACCTTAATGCAGAGATAGTGACACACACACACACACACACACACACACACACACCATGTCATGTATTCAGTTCTGGTTTTAATGACCAGTGCTAGTGATTTAGTGTTTCACCTGACACAAAAAACACTGCTGCCCCTCTCTGTAAGTTATATCATCCTCATACAAATCCTCTACTGTACTTACTGTCCCTGGAGAAGACACATGGTTCAAACAGAAGTTTTTATTTTTTTGTTTTTGACAATTTGAGTCACAGTAAGTATGCAGGATCGTAAATTACAACAATGTTTCTGCAAAGTTTGAATTAGGATCCAAAATTGTGTTGCTGGCCAATTAAAAAGTAAATAAATCTGATGGATGTGATGATGGTTTCTGTAGTTTTTGGCAAAACAATCTTGTTTATTAATAGTTAAGTTGCTATTGCATTTTCTTTTGCCTAGTAGTAGGCTAGTTGTATTGGTTGTAGTTCACACTTTATTGATCCCACTGAGATATTTGAGTTTGGACCAAAGTGGTGGACCGACCGACATGGTGATGACATTGCCATCTCTAGAGCCATGCCTCTAGTGATTACCCAACATAATAGACCTCAACATCAGTTTGGATCTGAGGAAAGTTTACTTCTGAAAAAAACTATTGGTACTCAGCAGTGCATTTGAAGCAATTTAAGCCCAACGTTATCATTATTATCAAACAGTTGTGTTACATGTGTAAGTAACTGATAAACTTCTCAAATGTTATGCAGATTGGAGCCTAAATGTAAAGCCTTAGACTGATTCAACTGCATGTTAAGTAAACTAGATGCCAGACCTAACTGTGTTCCAGCATTACTGCCCTCTTCATGGCCCTTACCATGTAGGGAGACAAGCTGTGTTGGACTGTAATACTTTATGAGGACTGTGATGTGGAGAGGATACAAGAGTGGGACCAGCTCCAAATGTTGTTGCAGGAAGAAAAAAAAAGCAGCAGTGGAAGATATTTAGTGCTCCAGACAAGTTGTTATATCACAGTGATTAAGATGCTAAGCAGTTTAGATTTTGTTAAACTGGTGACTGAAGAGCTCAAAAGGATATTTAAGGTCTTCTGTCAGAGGTACATTTTTGCTTGACTGTTGGGAAAACAAATGGACATTTAAGGATTTTTGTAACTCTATCATGTGGGATCAAAGGTCAGCTTGAGCCTGCAGAGGCCAGGGTTGGTCCACAGCCAGTTCCTACGCTGTTCCCAGAGTTTTCCTTGTATGAATTCCCTGACTATCCTGCGTCCGGGCTAGGAAGAAGATGTAAACCTCCCTGGGTCAGTGAAGCATGGCAAACCATGAGCCAAGGAGCCCCACAGTCAGAAAAGGATTCAGACTTGAAGGTCATGAGAGAAGTCACAGAATGTGGACATGAAGAAAATTATTTATTTGAATTTTTTTGCGGCTTATTTGGAATGATGTATGCTTTTATAAGTGTGTCTCAGATCTTTATAATATGTCGTTGCTTTGTATAAAAACATTAATCCCTGGACTGCTTATCATAAATGATCTTATGTTCTATTTGTATAAAAACTTCATATTTTACACTCAAAATAATTTTTATTAATGACATCAGCTGTGGCTCTGAGGTTGCTGCAGTCTGTTGCACAACGTGAAGGTTTTCAGGGTGATAATTTTCAGTCTCACTGTGCTTGCTCTGCTCAGACATTAACAAACACAGACAGTGACAGGCCCTCAGAACTGTCATGAGGCCAGACAGGCTCTGCAATGACTTGTGGAAAAAGAAAGAGAAATGCAAAGCAGATAGCTCTCCATCAGATAACATCACAAAGATATTTTAAGAACACATCAAACATATTGATTAGATCACTAATGCAGGCTGATGCAGCTGGAGTGTGCGTGTGCAGAAGCATTTTAACAACAACTTGTTTTGAAGTCTCAGCCATCAGTGGGGTTATTTAGTCTCCTACCTGTTGACCATTCAAACAGCGATTGTCCAATCATAGCTTAGCAGCCGTAACTAGGCACGGCAGGTCTGTCAAGTTTTGGATTTCTCCCTGCTGATGTGGTGTGCAGGGGGCTGTAGTAAGTGTGATACTCCACATATAAATAGTTTGGATAGTGGTTTCTTTTTTTACCCTCTCCAAAACCAAAAATTCAATAGCAAAAGTGTAAGCAATTAACTAAAAAGAGTGTTTTTAGCTTACTAGCTTACTACCTAACCCAGCGTTACTGCCAAGGGCAATTCACTATATTATTTGTGGAGTCACAGGTTACGTAAAAAAAAAAAACTAGCACATCCACTGTGTGGCATCAGAGTATATGTAGGCTAACGTTAGCGGCTCAACCTCGGTCAAACTTGTTGCCTGAGATGGCGTTGCCAAACACCTTCGTTAGTCCTCATTCAAAAAGACTTTTCTCTTGTAAAACTAAAAGTGAAAACATACTGTTTGAAAATACAAGCAATAAAGCACAAACCTATCCTCTTTCCTGCTTGTTTAAGTATGTAAGCTAAGCAGCTAAACAAGCTCATGTTAAGGTGCAATGTCTGATCTTACATTTTTCCTTATCATACTTATAATACTAGCTCACTAACTCTGCAATACTAAAACAGGAACATGGATCGTCAACTGATGAGGATGACTTTTTGTGTGGAACATGCAGCTTTAGCCTAAATCTTTTAGCATAATATCATGTATGTAGCCGTCATGTGCATATTTAAGACGCTTCTATAGGTTTCTAGCTTTAATACAAAAAAAAAGCTTGCTTCTGTTTACTCTTTTGTAAAATCAAAGGCCCATTGTTTGACGGGCATAGCAACAGTAACTAAGGGGATCAGGCCTTATTGAACAGTCAATTACTGGAGATTGAAAGGGTTTGGGTTAAACACAGAAATATGTCTTCTTTTTTAATTTTTTAAAGTGTTAACAAAAACTCATGCAACAGAAACTACTTACATTTTATCTCTGACAATCTTTCTAATTTTCTTTCAACATCAACTCCCACCCACCATATGTCTTTGGGTGTTATTTCAGGCATGTTGATAGCGTCCAATGTGCACAAGCATCCATTTATAAGAGACAGACTGTGTGTGTTTCCAAACAGTTAGTTAACAGGGAGCTGGCTGATGTGCTATAAAGTACAGCCAGCTGAAACACACGGATGAGTTTGGATGAATGAACAGATGAGTGGAGATGAAACAGAGAAAGTACAGCTGTACAGCTGGAATGGAGACAAGGCGAACTTCTCAGCCAGCAGCTAGTGGTTCACACACACACACACACACACACACACACACACACACACACACACACACACACACACACACACACACACACAGTTAACCGCACACACACACACACAGAAGCAGACACAAAAAACTCCCACACATGTACCCAACACACACACCTCATGCTGTGCAGATACAGTCAGGAGTCCTTTTATGGGTGTTGAAAACAAAGGATTGAATGTTAGACTAGAGGCGAAAGTACTGTTATGATATGATATGCTGGGCCAGTAAAAGACCATCCCCCTAGCGTTATTAATGTATTGACTTGCATTATTGATGCATGGCATTATGATAATGGCTCTGAGAGCACTTGTGGGGAGGTGGGGTGAGGATAGTCTGAGTGTGTGCGTCTGTTTGAGGAGAGGGAGGGTGTTGCATGGATAATGGGGTGGGGGGTGGGGGGTAACAGTGTATGACTGGACACCAACAGTCCCACGTACTAGGGAGGGACAATAGTTTGTCCACTTCCTAAAGACGTAATTAAACAAAAATGTGAAGGACCCACATTTGACACCACCAATTTAGGACAGAATTGCACACACTGATTCATCTCAAATGACACAGTCTCTGCTTCCTTGTCCTCTCTACATTTGTCTCTCTGTCTCAGTGTCTATCTCTGTTTTGATCTCTGCACCATCAGAGCGTTCGCCGTGGTTGGTGGGCCGGTGACGCAGACCGAAAACTTGATATGCTATGAGACACTGAGCTGCAAAGGGTCTACACCACCCACTGTCTCCTACCACACACAGCTTAATTCAGTTTTAATCGTGAGTTAGTTTTAATAGTTTAAGCCATTTTTAAGCCAAAATCCCAAACAATTTGTGGTACCAGCTTCTGAAATGTGAATATAAATAAACAGCAGATTAATCAATGATTGCAGCACTAGTTCAGTTTAGGCATAGGAATCTCAAACCGGTGCCTCACCAGACAGGACAACTGAGGCAGGGTCTGGAAAGAGCTTTTAATAGGGTGCAGCAACTAATGTTTCGACGTAAAGCATGTCTCCATCAGAGTAGTTTAGTTTAGGGTTGCAGCTAACAAGACCTTTCATTGTCAATTAATCTGCTCATTATTGTCTCGATTAATCAATTAATCGTTTGGTCTATAAAATAGATGTTAAATATTTCTTAACACTGAAGATGATGGTATCAGATTGCTTCTGTTCTGTCCGGCCAACACTTCAGTGCTAAAGATATTAAGTTTATTATCACAAAAGACAAAGAAAAGCAGCAAATCGTTAAAGTGAGAAGTTGAAATCGATTAATCGTTTCAGCTCTACTTAACATTGCCTCAACTCAAAATAAATAGTGTGTTGTGCAGAATATGCTTGTCAACAGTACGTACTGTATGATTTGAGGTCATAGTTTCACAGTCTATCTCCCCACCTCCCTATCTCTCTCTCTCTCTCACACACACACACTCACAAGCTGCTCTTACAAATAGGTCTGTTGCATAATTTAGTGTGTTTCCCAGTTCTCTATCCAGCCGAAATACAATTCTATAAAACATGCAATATTGATTGCGTCCTCTGCAGATTTATGTGTCCTAGGAAATCTTTCAGGTATATAAAACATTTGTGAAACACATGTGATGTACGTAAATTCAACATCTGAAAAAATCCTTTAAACAAACATGTTGTTGCTGCTTATGCATATTTTTATAATCTTTTCTTGTCCGAAGTGACCTCTATGAAGTTATATACCCAGCAGGAGAAATTACCCTAAAACCGAATTCCCATGTTAGTGTGACTTTGGAAAGCTGAAATGTTTTCACAGAAGAAAGCCCTTCCCAAGCTTAGAAATAACATGATTAATTCCAGGGAGGGAGAAAGAGAGGATGAGATAAAAGCATGAGAAATTATCTCCAGATTTGTAATCGGAGAAAAAAAGTTTAAAGCCAATATGTATAGAATTTGAAAATTCACATCTGTGGCCCTTAGAATTAGGTAGGCTGCACATCAATTTCACTGGGATTGTCTTTTTTATCTATTAAAAAAATTGCCATGAGAATAATTTGAAAGATGCTATAATCACATTTTGCAACACACCTAAAACAAGACAGCCCTTTTGTCATATTAAAAAAAAATTGAAACATTTCTTGCTATGTACTTTTTATTTCAAAAATAGACACTGGAGTGGAACCAACCATGTCAACAACCAGCAATGTTCATGTACTGTAAATGCTTTTAAGGGGACGGCTGAAGAAACAGAAGTCAGCCTTCTGGCAGATAAATAAAGATCAATGACTATTTTCTTCCCTCTCCTTTCAGGTGAAACCTTCTCAGAAAACTTCAGTCACACAGAGAGATGTCAGCCCTGCACAGTATGCACAGGTCTATTCCGCATGAAGGCGCCCTGCACAGACTCTAACGACGCCACCTGTGTGTGCAACTATGGCTACTATCTGAATGAACTCTCGCAGCGGTGTGAACCCTGCACCAAATGTCCTGAAGGCCAGGGCATGCTGTTCAGCTGTGAGTTTGACCATGACACGGTGTGCGAGGAGTGCAACGGGGACACCTACTCAGACCAGGAAAGTTCTCGGGAGCCCTGCATCCCCTGCACCACCTGTGATGAGGGAGAAGTGTTACAGCCCTGCACCTCTGTCACTGATACAGTTTGTCAAGGTAAGACAAGTAGCTAACAGAGGCTCATAGTGAAGTGTACATCACGTCACAGTGTACTTGTACATACCTGCCAGATTAAGGTCCTGATAGTCCAAAATGGAAATCTACATGGTTCTGTTAATACTACATTAAATGTCTGCTCTGCTGACATGTTCATGTTCATACATGTGTAGTCGGCTTGTACATCACAGTTTTAGGCTATATGTGCACCTCCGCATGGATACAAGCAGGTGACGAATTGGATGCCATGCAGACACTTGCAGCTACATGGATTTGTAAAGTTAAACTTAAAACAAAAGTGTGACATTTTGGGATAAATATACGGCCACATCCAGCAGCCAGTTAGCTTAGCTAAGCACAAAGACTGGAAACAGGGGGAAATTATAGACTATTAAAAAAAATGTTCATGCAGAGAGATAAATAAAACATCCATGAGATTGTTAACTCTGAAAAGAAAGAAAGTGAAAACTGAAAAACTGA
This sequence comes from Macquaria australasica, assembly GCA_005408345.1. Lineage (NCBI taxonomy): Eukaryota > Metazoa > Chordata > Actinopteri > Centrarchiformes > Percichthyidae > Macquaria > Macquaria australasica. The sequence goes on from SEMN01000007.1 coordinate 3,846,866, forward strand.
CATCTTCTTTTAAAAAGACAGTTAATTCACTTGTTCAGAGATTTATTTTTCAGCTATTTAGCAAATGGCTGTGGGATGACCCTATCTAAACACAGGGCAAGTTTATCATGAACTTCTGTGCAGAGCCAGTGAAGCTGAATGATGGAGTGTATCGCCCAGGGTCACGATGGCCTGAATAGAATCCATGTGAGCACATATTCGCTGTCCAGCACTGTACGGACAGTACGATGCACTGGACATCCACATTGTCAGCCACATAATCGGATCATCTCAGTGCGACATTGTAGGCCCATGGACCTAAATGCCACGCCGAAGCTTGTCTCATTGTCTTCACGGACTCATCCCATCCACCGATACAAAGACCACACTCTTTCTATGTTGAGGGTTTAGAAGGAGGTCATATCTCTGAACGGGGATCTGAATTTCTTTTATATCATTGCACCCTGTGGGTATCACACTCCAAATCACGAATTCCTTATGACTGCAGTCACTGCTCATTCCAATGACCTGATGCCTCACAGATTAAATCAATGCTTTTGTGAAATGACAATAAAAGGAGTCTGTTGATCAGCCATGCAGTCTGTTGGGGCAGCGGTTTGAAGGATGTTGTTATCACAGTGGAGAAGACAGAGCGAGTCTCAGGCTAAAGGGAGTCTTTTGTGCCTCTCTCATGATTCCGTTTGGCCTATGAGGGCTTTCAGTTTAGCCTATGGGGCTACTTGAATGAGCTAGTAATGAGTAAAACAGACTGAAACTAATGTAGACTTGTCACATATATTTTTGTGACTATTTCTTTTATTTTTGTCCTGTTTTGAGTATTTGTGCTTTACCTTAAGTTTTAAATTTGTGTTTGTGTTATTTAAAGGCTTTAAGTTCATGATCTTGTAGATAGTTGACTTCTTGAGCTGGGCAAACACTGTATGGAATAACCCTGATTTTAACCCCCAATATGTCACTCACGACCGGATTTTAGAATCAGTCAGAATTTCCACCACGTCGGCTTCATTTTGAGGAGGGTGGTGACACCAAATTAATTGCATGAATGATCAACGATCCGGCTGCTGGAAAAGTAGATGCACGTTGGCGGCTGTTTTGTAGTTTATGTGATCTGATTTCTCACATGGCTATCGTCAAAAGATTTGTTATAAACTTCAGTGAACTTTTAATATTATTGGAGTGGAGTAGCATTTTACATGTTGCAGTCTTTACTAGGACTGTGCTGTGATATTAATAAAGCTGAACTTTGCTGCAAAACAGAAAGACCATATTGTCTGCATCTTCACAACCATCTGCAGGTCTTCCATTCAAAGTAGAATTGCACAAAGAAAAGCTGCCTTTCTCTTTTCTGTCAACATTTTTGAGGATGCGGACATCTTGTCTGCATATAAGGACAAACCGACCGGGGGTTTTGTGTTTAACGTTTAGTGTGAGTTGGGCAGTAACACATTTCTTAGTATTGTAAAGATTTACAATGTACATTTCATGTAATCAGCTACACTACAGCTACTAATCCCAGTAACAATCCATTACTCCGACAATTTGGGAATTGCCTTGTTTAACACTGCTGATCACCCACATCATGACAGGTCAATCGAACTGCACAATGCGAACACAGAAGTGGTACGTTTTGACTGTGGACATAGAGTGATTAAAACATGTAATGTGAGTTAATACAACATAAAGATAAATAAATCGCATAGTGTCTGCCCAGTCTTTATAAGAACCAGGGAATATACCACAGACAAAAAAGATTATTTGATAAGCATAAGTGGACACAACATGTATTAAAGTTTTTCTACCAAGTGCCCCACCGCTATTAAAACCATCTTCCATTGAGGATGATGCTCTAATGCAGCTTGATTCAACTTGTGGTCTGAGAGAGACGTGTAGTGGATGGAGAGATGATTCATCCAAAATCAAGATATAAGGAGCCAGAACTCTAATACTAAAACATCCTTTAGATAACTAACGCAGTATACTTCATGATGAATGTGATTCCAGGCATGACGGCTCACAGCCCACTGTATGGGCTTCATCATCATGTTATTCTTCACTCTAACCCAATCATGTGCTCTTTATTTCTATTATAATCTTTTTACCGAAAAACAAGCGCTATCAGCACTGACAAATCTGTAGCGCTGCCAGACGTCCATATCCATTAGTGTTGTGGAGTCAGGCGACACAGGCCTGAAGGCTAAACAGGAGGGTGGAGGGAGAAAGAGAAACACAGAAGGCCACTGCCTGTGAAAAGACAAGTCGTAACTTGAGACATTGGAGACATAGTTTAACTGAAGGAGGAGGGACCAGAACATCACCTTGACTATACTGTAGGTTATTTTTAGCAAGAACGCTGTTACTAATAGGATTATATTTGAGTTTAGGCCAGAGATGAATTTTCCCTTGTGATGATTTAGCACCCCTTTATGTGGATACAAGCTCAGCTGTTATGTGGGGTGAAATGCAATTTCCTCCTCACACTTCCAAAGGGATTAGTGGTTTGTTTTGAGTCTTAAGAGGAAAAAAACTCACTCTCTTCATCTCTTTCTGATGGTAAAACAATGCTTATACCGACCAGATTTTGTTAGACTAGACCCATGGAGTTGAGGGTCTGAAGGCAAGATGCTTATCTAAAGAAGTGTGATATGACTTCCACTCTTCTGCAGGCCGCCGAGCACGGTCAGAGGTTGAAGGTCATGGGAGGCTAGTATGTGGAGGGGGTCTCTGTGGGAAGATCAGGCAGTATGCGTTTCCCCTGGGGACGTGCACTGAACAACATGGAATAATCCCCACAATCCTTTCGGGGGTCACAACAACACGAGACAAGTGAAGTTGATTAACGCTCTTATTAACCGTCCTCTAAAGTGACATCGACTATGTTATCATAAATCAGCTAAGACAAACCAATACTGTATGGGTCAACCTTGTCTGCTCAAAATGATGTGTGTATATATATATATATATATATATATATATATATGCAACTAATTTGCAATTTTTAATGGTTATGTTTAGGCACTCGCAGCACTTGGTTAAGTTGAGGAAAAGATTGTGGTCTTGGTTTGAAATAGAAAAAAAGGGTTTGCTTTGCAGAGAACAGGACAGGGTAAGAAAATGGCGTGTAATAGGGCTAATAATAGGATTGTTTACAAGATAATGCCTGTCAAGTCCAGAGAGAGACAATATTTGAAAATGCATTATCAGTAGGAGTGGCCAGCCGTACTTACACACTGTGACAAGGCCCTTTCATACCATGATTAAAGTTAAGTGGTCGCTGCCTGTTCTTATCAGCCTGAGGTTTTGGCTACGAGCCCTCAAGGCTAGTGGGAAACAGAGGCTTTCACTCTTCGACCCCCTTCCTCCTTGAGATTGTACCCAGGATTGACTGCACATATGTGGGCTGACCTATCACCCAAAGCCTGGGTTTCTGGTCCTGTGGCAGCAGGGGCAACAGGTTGAGGTTTGCAGCACACATGCAATTATATTATTCATGCACATACACGTACTATAAGGAAGTTTAAAGGATTACTCAAATACGAGTCACAAAACACACGCAAGGAGCCATATGTATGCAAATAGGCACTGATACTCCTGCTCCTACGCACAGATTTAAATCAATAAGATAACTTATTGAACATTACAGATCTGAGACAGCATATGGAAAGATGAAGGTCGAGTGGGTGCGGTAAAGAGGAAGCAAGAGAGGGGGAGGGTGATTGGTCCAAGTGCATTTGGTTATTGAATTGATAGGTGAGTAGGAGGAGGGAGCTGTTTCCTTCCTGAGTTTGGTTGACCTTAACGATCGACAGGTTGCCCTCCAGAAATCAGAAAGCGTAATCTGCTAACTAGTCCCATGCACAGCACTCAGGGCCAGACCAGTTCAGCTAAATCAAGACAGAAAGACATAGGAAGGGAGAACTTGGAGGGATAGACGGAGAAATGGAGGGAAAGGGAAGATAGGAATGAATGAGGCGGACGGGCTTTTCTTTTCTTGGTTTGTGTCAACAGAGGGGTGCATATGCAATTGACCGTTCGCTCAGCCCCTCCACCCTTACTGTTGCTACATCTGCTAAGCTATCTGCTCTAACATGGCACATATGCAGTTTAAAATGATAAGAGTGGCATATTTACCAATCAATATTCATAGCAATTTATTTTCAAAACAGTGGGTCCTTGTTTTCAGACAGAGGTGGACAAAAGCAGGCTTTTGACTTTAGGATGTTGACTGTCGGTTCAGCCTGCTGAAATGACAACTGTCTCTGGCAGATTTAATCAGCTCTAGCTACTCTTAGCTAGCTAGCAAAACGTATCGCATTCTCTAGAGCCCCATGCACACCACTTCAACATGTGGATATTTCCAAAGCTTGACAGGCCTGCCACGCTGAGCTGCGATTGGACAATCACTTTCTGTGGGCGGGGTTTAGTGAATATTCAATTCCCACAAGCATCTGACAGACAGATAAAGAGAAGGACACAAATGGGAAAAAAACGATAAAGGGCAAAATGCCATCGACATTTCTGATTTCCTGCGCCCAAAGCATTAGCACATCAATAGCTATGAAGAACCCCCAACCTCAGTCTGACTAAACAATTCACTGTCTTTGTATTCCACAGTCACTCATTGTGTCTCCACACATCTACGGACTTATATCTCTACTGACTTGGGCTCTATGGCCACAGTTGACCTTCTCTCTTTAACCCTTTTGCTCCCTGCTCCTCACAGTATGAGCATTGTAATGAGGAAGGAAGTTTTAAAGTCGACTGCGTCTCTTTCTCCGGTGCCAAACAAGAATTGACCCCTTGTGGCCATGACTCAGTCTCCTGAAGTCCCTCAGGAATTCGTCCCTCGACATTCCAGGGGAAATTTTTGGAGGTGATTTGGCACAAGTGTTGTGGTCAAAGGGTGACCACAACACTTGTGCTTTCGCTCGTGCCGTTCATTCATCGCCAAAAGTTCTGCTCTGGGAGTCAAGGTTTTGTTCTTGTGTGTTGGGGGATTGTGTTTCTGCCAAGCCAAGTCTTTTTCTCAGTGATATTTATCACTTTATCTGTCATAGCGGTCCAGAACTGAATAATTGCACTGTGGCATAAAGAGGGAATTTCATGGAATTTTGTGTTGCATTATTTCTATCATATTGAAAGCTGGTTTTGTAGTTTTCTACAATGTATGTGTTTCAAAAGTCTTTACAGGCACTAAGATTCCAGAAATTAAGATTGTATTGTTATTCCAAAAATATGTAAAGTGGCTGGCATGTATGCAAGTGCAAAAACATCATCTAGAGCTGCCTTTTTCTATATTTTCTGATTTTTTGGCTTTAATATGTATCCTATTTTTTTTGTTTGTATGTTTATTTGCACTTATGTCTTTTTTAATAAATCATTCACTAACGTGTTATGGATCAGTTATAAGTTATTAATAAGAACTACTTTGAGGTTGGACTCTATGACCTGCAGAGGATCTGCACTAAAATCCATTTACTAATGACTTTTTAAGCATTTATTAATGATTACCAATCATTCATAATATTTATAATACATGCATTCACTGCATTATTACCAAACAGAAAGCATAAACACCAGCCAAAGTGATTTTTCACAACCTGGCAATCCAAAACATGACCTTGTTAATGGTTTGTCACTGGTCTATAAAGCATTTTTAAATTATTTATTAACCATTCATCAACCATAAAGACATTAGTTAAAACTTTTAAACCCAAAGTTAGCTAAATAAATGACAATGAGAGCAGTACACAGGAAGGGGAATAGAGAGCTGCAGAAAAGAAAGATGGAGAAAGCTTGCGAGAGCAGAGAGAGGGAACAGATGCTGAGAACGTGGCCTGGTCGATAAAAGCGATGGAGTTACTCCTCTGCACTCTCGGGTTTCTCTGGTTGACCTCTACGAGTGCTGATCACATTCTGCCGCAGAACAGGCACACACACACACACACACACACACACACACACAGGCGCGGGCGTGCACCCCCTACCAATTCACAAACATGCATACACATTCAGGGGTGTGTTCAGTCTGGAGCACGTGGGCAGAAAAATGAGATGGGTCATGTAAGGTAGGAACTGAGCCAGAGGCCTCAAGGAGAAAGTGTGAGAAAGAGGGAAGAGATGGTGAATCGTGACAAATCACAAATGCTGAATGCGGATCAACCAAACAGGGGCAACAGCATTCTTCAATAATCTTCCTTTATCCCTTCACTTGTGCTTGTTGTAACAGCACGGATACTATAAAAATGTCCATCATTGGTGAAGGCAATTCAGGTTTTATTGGGCAGGCCTCGGCAGCAGTCACGGCTGTGCTCCGGTGTAATGATATATAATAAAAAAAATAAAAAAACTTGCTTGTGTCGGAAGCCCCTCCCTTTCCTTTCTGTTTAACTCAAAAGTCAGCTTTTAAAGTATATGGTGTTGAAACAGAAGCAACACCTGTTTGCAACAGTCTGTTTAACTCAGGTGTGGCTGCTACAAAATACCACACACACACACACACACACACACACACACAGTCCTGCTGTATGCATATACACTCATGTGAGGGCACAAAGCAACACGTTCTTTCTATATAATTACTCATCTAATGCTGGCAAGTACACATGTGCCCAGATTTCCAGTCACAAGTTACTCATTAACAGACAAAGCCGGGAGGAAAATTCCAGTAATTTCACTAACAACCGAATAATGCTGAACAATAAATACAATAAATGGTTTGTTGACAGGAGTCACGGTTGACTGAACCTGTAATTTTGACAGCTCCACATCTTTCAGTTTTTATGACCTTAATGACAACCTATTGCCACATTTTGACCGGTAGCATTTTTGTTCTTTATATAGGACACAGAGCCTCCAAGTTTGTTTGTTCTATTTGGGTGTTGGGATCAAGGATAGAGTATTATAGACAATCATTTCAGCACTTGAATGTGTTATTGTCAGCTTGATAAGGCACGTATGAGATACAGTATTCATGATATAAATTATATTATAGATTAACAGTAGAGGAAAAAAGAAACAAACAAAGTGATGCCAATAGAGCAGATTCTCTTCTTATGGAACATCCATATTGTTGCCATCCAGTGAAAACCATGTATCTCCAAAATGTCAACTCATTGTTTTAAGCTTTGGGACTGTCTGAACCCACGAAAGAGCATTTTATCAGTTTATATGAAAAACTTTTGAATCACCCAATAATATGGATTTACATGGTTTTCACAGGACAAAGACAAATGTTAACCCACATTTTGGGTATTGAAATATGTTTTCTGTGTCATAAGGGATTATAATTAATCTTATTTAATGTTATATGATGTTTCTTCTTGCCTTAAATGTATGTTCCACAGTTTGAAGTATTTTGAATTTGCTAAATCAGTATGATTTGATTTCACTTTATTATCAGAATATTTTCTGAAATTTGTCTTGCGTCCCAAGGTGTACACTGTTTCACATACATAACAAAACATAACATTTCACCAAAACAAACACTACAAACATATATTACATCAGACATTACAGATTAATGGCTGCAGTGCAATCAATTTAATCGCTCCTTTTTACATTTTTCAGTGCTTAGTATACACAGAGGTATACTAAGACCGAAGAACAAAGGAGTTCTTTAATGTGTTCAGTCTAGCATGTGGGACTCTTAATCTTCTGTTAAATGGCAAAAGCTGATATTCTTCAAATAAAATATGAGATGGGTCTGATGTAATACCACCAGCCAGCAGTTTGAAAACTTAAATCTGGCTTTTGACCCATAATATTTGAGCAAATACATAGCAGTCTAGCATGAAACAGTCCATCTGTACTACTTTCTGAAATATAATACATGCATTTGTTTTTGATATTTTTTTCTGATACGTGGATGGAGGTTTTTCCTTCAATTCTTAAATCTTCTTAAATACAATATTGTACAAGCAGCTCATGACTTAAGGGTACAGTATAAGGGAATCGTTGTTGAGTTGATCATTAAAATGTCTCAACATGATAACTGTCTGACTGAGAGCAGCGGTCCAGTAACCACTCAGCTCTCTGAGAAAACAAGCTGAGCTCAGCAGGAGAAGGTCACTCCCCTCTGAGGCCAGACCATCCAACATGAGAGGTTGAGCTAGTGGTTCAGGAAAGGCACTTAGGGCCCTGTTTTAACTGTTAATCATGGAGGGAGGGAGAGCACATCAATGATGCAGAGATGTAGAGGGTAAAGGGAAAGATGGATGGATGACTTAGATGGTAAATGAACAAAAAGAATAAAAGATATAACCAGGAAGGTTAGACAACAATGATATTGTGTTTACCATCAATTGAGGGGATCAGGGGGTGATGAAAAAGACGGAATGAGAGAAAAAGCGCTGTCCAAATGACAGAAAAGGAAATGCCATATATGTATATATATATATATATATATATATATATATATATGCTATATATATATATATATATATATATATATATAGGAGTGAGCAAAGTGTAGCCAGCGCTAAAATGGATAGAGAGAGGATTGAAGGAGATGGAGAGGGGGCATTTGAGCTGCACAAAGATTTCAGTCAATGACTGGTGTCTGGTTTCGAGTGTGTGTGTGTATGTGTGGGGGGTTTAAAGAAAGACAGACAAGCTATGTTGGTGATGGTGATGATGGCAGAGTATATACGTATATGTATCTGTTTGTCTATGGGGGATATTGAAGAGGATGGGAAGGAATTTGATATGCTGCAGTGCATCATCAGAAGCCTGTTTGTAGGTATTTTGTGTTTTTTAGGCACTTAATTCACAGATATTAGTCCAATATATTGGTATTTTTATTAAGAGTACCCCAACCATTTAACATTGCACTCCTATAACATCTGGACTCATGACTGACAGTTTGAAAACACATTCTTCTTCCTACATTACCCAAAATGCAACTCGACCGCCGACAATTCACTTTGTGGCTTTACCTAGCCTTTACCAAGCATTTACCTAGTAAGGAAGTTGTGCTGTGCTGAGTGAGCTGAATGCACCTGAAGGTCACTTAACAGGAGCACATGGCTCATTGAACCCAGCAGGCGAAGGCTTCACTGACCTGGCAGTCAATGTATAACGCTGGCTACGGATTGACGCTAGCAAATTAACAGCAAGACAAACAGGCAGTTACGTCAGCTGTGAATACTTAACACTTAAAAATACCTCACAACACAGAACAAATTTAGGTGCCACGTGTCACATTTCAAATAAAACTGGCACAGTGAAGTCGATAAACCTGCAGGGCAAGATCTTTCCTGTTAGTAATAGAACACCAACATCATCGTAAGATTTATTTTTAATCTAAGAATGATGGACATCCAACATTATAAGTTAATAGGTTGTTCAATATACTGGTGTTGCCAAAAAGTACTTCACATCCGCAAAATTCCTTCAGCTGAAAGCCCCACAGCAGCTCCGTGCATCCATCTAAATAAGCTCTCATTACAAATGTTTTCGCCTCATGGCTGCCTCACATTCAGCGGCTCTCCTGAGGTATTTAGAGCCCTTGGAAGCCAGCGGGATGATTTCCTGTTGATGATGTGAGTAAATGTAAGTAAGTGACAGGCGAGGATAGGTTTCCACATCCGCGGTGAGGAGCGAACATGTCTGCTTAGTGTTAATGGTTGGAGGAAAGTGGGCAGGACTGGATGGACATGCTTGCTCTTACCCTCATTAATGGCTCCCTGGGGAGAAGGGGAAATGACCAAGTGATGTGGGATGTAATGTGTGTGTGGGTGTGCTTTTTGTATGTTTGCACTGAGCATGACAGACATTTATGATTACGCTGGCTACGGTGGATAGAAGGAGAAAAACTGATAGGAGGCTGAAGATAGATGATCTGTCTTATTTATAGCCATATTTAAATCCTGGATGCCATTTTCCACCAATCATATCTTCAAGCTGAATATCCTGATCTGCAGGGTATCAAAGAGTCTACAGCATGTCTCTCCATCTGCTGCTACTTATGGCGGGGCAGTCATTGGCCTGGAGGAGGTCATCTCTTATGGCTGCCATTTCAAAGTCTTTGAGAAAAAAAATTCCTTTGATTCGATTAAATATGAAGTTATTTCTTAAAATCCAATTGTTAAACTGATGTGTCCCAATTCCATACTACATATTAATACTAAGCTGGTTTTACATAGTGAGTACATACTTAAAAAGCAAAATTTCAGTAAGTACACTACAAAAAAATCAGTATGCACAGTAATGTGTGTGTGCTTTTGATGTTAAGAGTACTCCACCAATTGAATATTGCACTCCCATAACATTGTCGGGCTTACGATGGACAGTTTTAAAAAAAATAAAAAGTCTAAAACTGGTTGCAGCAGATATCGTCTTTTTTATTCAACACATTCTTCTTCTTTGTCAAAACCTGGCGTCTACATTATCCACAATGCAACTTGACTGCCAACAGGTCCATTGGAGATTCGGGTGCGTTATGTTAGTAGCAATTATTACCCAACTCTTTTACTCAACCCACAACGCTTTTTAGCATCTTTCAGGTCTTTGTTTTGGTTTTACAGGCCTCGACTTTACTGTTTTGACACTGTTCACCTCTCATCAGTGTCGTTTCCAAAAAAACACTGAACACTACCTGCCCATTACCAAACTTAAGACAAACAAAGTTAGCGACTAGCTGGTGAACATAGTGGAGCATTTAGCTGCTAAAGAGCCAGATATTTCCCTCTGGAGTTGGTGGAGACCAAAAACAGACCTTAAAAGAGAGTGAATATTGGACTTACATTCACCAGGTGGCCAGAGATACAACCCCAAATCAATGCTAATGTTGCTCCATGTCTGCTGGAAGTTCACCATATCAACTTAAATGGTGATAATATGTCATTGTCATGTTTACAGCTTGTTTCCACTGCCAGGTGGCCAAAAAATCAATTAACTTTAACTGACCCTTTAATATCTTAAATGTATAGTAAATGATTGTTATTGTGATGTTGCTTTGTTTTCACATGTTCAGGAAGCTCTTACAGAATTTATCTCCATTTGTCCTTCACAGTTACCTACTCTTCAGTGTCTCCCACACCTTTTATGGGTTACTCCATGCCCCCCTATGATGAGTTTTCACCAGACGGCCCCCCACCAGAGAGTACAGAGAGTACCACCACCACCACCACCACCACTAATGGTGATTCCCAGGAGAAGCTCTACCAGGGTCTGAATGACAAACTCATCCCCATCTACTGCTCCATCCTGGCAGCAGTTGTGGTCGGCCTCGTGGCTTTCATCATCTTCAAGAGGTGAGGACAGAAGAGAGGTGAAGTACGAAACAGAAAAACAAGCATGACAATGACACTAAAGAGGTGAAAGTATCCTAATGTTTCAAAAGAAAAAAGCAGAAATTAAGGAAAAGTCATGAAAAAAATATGTTTGTGTAATTGAAATATATATATATTATTTTATTATTTTGTTTTAATCATCTTGTGACCCCTCAGATTTATCTCTGGACCCAGTGGGTAGTCATGACCCACAGGTTGAGAACCCTTGGTTTAAGGCACAAACCATACTGTCATGGTGCTTTGATGTCTTTTGTTTGCATCTTTTTCACCCCGTCTCCTTCTCCCTGTGTGTGCTGATCTCCACTGCTTACTGTCCATCAAAGTCAAAAATAGTAGTCATATTAATAACAGATATTTTAAAAAAAGAAAGAAAGTGAAATTCAACAGCTGAAGGGAAGAGAAAGGGGATCTGATACTAAACTCAGATTTTGAATTTCCGCAGTTTCATATTTAATGGAATCATCTGCTGCTATTCTGGATGATGGCACACTGTTGTCCTGTGGGACACAATATGGTCCGTTTACTCTCATCTCATGTTTGAAACCCATGCTCCTCTCTTAATGCCTACACAGACAACCCACTGTTAACTGTTACATTTTAAATGTACAATATGTTTATTCAACTATGTTGTATGGCAAGGCAAGTGTTATACATTCAAACACATCATAACAGATCAAGACAGATCATAACAGAGACGGGCAAACACTGAAACTGACAACATTTTAAATGTTTAGCTGCAACTGCTTCGTTGAATACCTTTACCTTGAGCTGCCTCACTGTAGTGTGAAGAGGATGTTACCGCAGTAAAATACCAGTCTCATTTGAATAGAATATCCTAAGAAAATTCTAAAGGCATTATATTAGTTATTCTATATATTGTATTACCATGTTTTCATTGATGGCAACACTTGGTTAACGGTCTTTTAAAGTCAACATCAACATCATTCAATCTCACCGCTCTCATTAGTGTTGTTTTTGGCCACAGCAGGGAGCTGTTTTCAGCAAAAAAGCTTTAAAAAAGCCACAGTACACTACCTGCCCAGCACCAAATGGCAAACAGAGAAAGTTAGCGACTAGCTGGTGAACATAGTGGAGCATTTAGCAGCTAAAGAGCCAGATATTTCCCTCGGGAGTTGGTTGAGACCAAAAACAGAACTAAAAGGAGAGTGAATATTGGACTTAGATTGGTTAGGTTTCCAGAAACACGACTCAAAGTAAATGCTAATGTTGCTCTATAACGGCTGGATGTGTAAATACATAGGCAACTATTTGCGAACAAGTTTACCATCAACTTGATAGGTGATAATATGTCAATGTTGTGTTCACAGCTTGTTTCTGCTGCCCCCCTGTGGTCAAAACAATCCCAAAACTGAAAAAAAAAAAATCAGTTTTATGATGTGATGACACTATGGTTAAGGTTTAGGCACAAAAACAACTTGGTTAGGTTTAGGGAAACATCGTGGTTTGAGTTACAATTACCACTTTGTTAAGGTTAGGGTTCCTTCATTATTATGGTTACAATAATAAACACTTGATTAAGGTTCAGGAAAGATCGTGTTCGTGGTTAAAAGAAACTAATGCTGACGGTTGGAATCAGGAATTGAACTGCGTTCTCCCATGTTAAACTCTGATGTCTTTTTGATCCAACTATCCACCTCGACCTCCTCCCTTTGTGGACCTTTTTGCTCTATAATAACATTACTTAACTTCTGATGCTGTTTGTCGCAGGAGGACAGCCTCTTAACTACACTTACAGAATTATTGTGTATTTACAATACTGGTAAATAATGATGAAGTTGATACAGTTGGATTACTTGTTGTTTTTATCAAACTTAATCATCATCACTGGTACTGAAGATTTCCACAAACACATTTATTTCCTGCTTTTTTGCTGAGTTAAGTTTTTCTTCTCATCTGACTCATTTTCATTCAGGTGGAACAGCTGTAAGCAGAATAAGCAAGGAGCCAACAACTGCACAGCCAACCAGAACCAGACGCCGTCACCTGAGGGAGAGAAGCTGCCCAGTGATAGCGGCATTTCTGTGGACAGCCAAAGTCTGCAGGAGCAGCAGGCCCAGACTCAGGCACAGACAGGTAACACACCAATACCTGAAAAAGAGGCCCCTCCCTTAATACCAAGAAACACAATAGCCCTCATTTATCAAACGATCACACTTTGATTGGGCGTAAGCACGTTTCTGCATAGCAGTGAGTGTTTATCTGGCAGTCTAAGAATTTTGGATTAGTGTGAATGTACACACAGACTACACCCTGAACTGTCCCACCATGTCCGTCGAAAGAAAAGAATTTCCCCTCAGGAATGAGCCGTCTGGTGGCTTCATCAACTCCACCTTGAGTAGGACCTTTCAAACACACTGTAGCAAATCAGCAAACAAGGATAACAGCACTGACAGAGCTACAGTGTTTGCTTTTTTGCAACACGTGGTCCTGGCAGTTTCCAATCCTGCCCTGACAAACCAGTTTGAGAGACTTTAAAAACCACATGCTTGCCCAGATAATGGTAAGGGAAGGAAACAAAGTGGTGCAAGCAGGCGAACATAGTATTTAGCCGTTCTCTCTATAGGTTTGAACAGTATCTTAAAGTGGTAATAGTTGGGACGTGTGGAGGCATTTTTGGTACTAAACAATCAGTGCTGTTGACTCCTGTTGACAGTATGGCCAAACAAGCATCTTTTCCTCGGAGTGAATTTTCTGTAATGATGTTTTAATGGAACTGGTCAGCCAGAGAGGCGATTGCTGCTCATGCAGTGCAGCTACCCACTGCTTTTTTATTTACTCCAAACAAAACACTGTTGCCGCTGCAGGAAATGAACACTCCACCACTTCCTTTTTACAAGTAATTACAGCCAATTGAAAAGCTCACGAACAGGTTGTAGGTAGAATACATACTGTGTCAGTCAGTCATAAAGAAAAGTAAAATATTCCTTTACGTGAACCATATCAGTCGTTTATAACAGAATTATTTCAGTGTTAACAGTGTTATTTCAACGACACATCAAGCTAAATATACTTGAAATTAAATAATATAATTGAAATAATGAAATTGCATGAATTTGTTCTTCTCCCTCTGCAGTTGTCACCATGGATGAAGAGCCTTGTTTGCTCCTTCCTCTCCACACCAGAGAGAAAGTGGAGAAGCTGCTGTTCAGGGGCAACGAAGGAGACGACTGCAACCACATGGACGACAGCGACTGGTGCAACCTGGCGGGCCTCCTGGGATACGAGGAGGAGCGTATTGCGACCTTCCGACAGGAAGAGCATCCTGTCCGCGCGCTCCTGTCCGACTGGGCGAGCAAGGACTGCGCCAGCATCGACATGCTGTGCACGGCGCTGCGCAAGATCAACCGCGACGACATCGCCCAGAGTCTGGTGCTGAACCCAAGTGCTGCAAAGCCGACCGCCACTTCTGTCGTGTGATTTAAGCTTAACAGTGAGCAAACCACCTGAACCTTAACCTTAATATTCTCACTCCACATAAGTCATGCTAGAACCGCTTTAAGCTATTTCCTCATGAAGCCAGCAGTCACAGTGATGATCAAACATCAAGAAGAAAGGAAGATGCCAGAAATTTAACAAAACCTGAACGAATATCAACGTACCAAATCAAATCAATACAAAGGAAGCCAAAACCCTTCACTTACCCATCAGGATGTGCTTATAATCATTCATTCTCACATTTTAACATCCCCACAGTGTAAAGCCTATGTGGAAGGAAATTGTCTATAATCATTCCATTTGAGCCTGGTTATCCACCTGCCTTTCCACACTATCTGACATCCAGCTTACCATCTTGTGACTTTATTAACCATGGAGCAGCAATGGGCTTTGAACTGAATTTATTGTGGATACCTGGCTCTTTCATTCCTACAACTTGATCCTCTGCACCTTTATTCTTCATTCTTAAACATCTGTAGTCAGTGTGTCCCTTTCTTATAGCGTTCATAAGCCAGTGTTGTATCTCTAAATATTACTTTACAAATCTATGCTACCAAAGAGAAGTAAACGTCTCGAGACCATACCACACAAGCGACATTATTTACAAGCCATGTTAGACTTTCTGAATTTAAGTTGTCAAATGGCTTGTGTCTGTTACTGCTACCCGATGAGGCCTGCATACCACTGGATCTTTGCAAATATGACAACCTGAGGAAGGATGCTTGGATGCAATTCAAATGAACCTGTTCTCCTTACGAAAAGAAGCCCAGCTATTTACTCTTGTTTTAAATACTTGTATTAGATTGAAGACATTGAGCTGCAGCACATGTGGAATTACTCTCAACTTTGGCTTCGTCTTAAGTGATTTCTGCACTCTTCCTTTTTCCAACAAATGCTATAAGAACTGCGAGCTGGACTCAATGGGGAAGGTCATTGACCGAGGCAACATGAGACACTATTCTATGTGCTCGGGCCTATCTGCATAACACAGGAGCTCCCACACAGACTCCTTCATACTGACCCAGAAAGAGGAAGGACGTGGAACTCAAGTCAACAACCATGTATGCTGTATGTACATGGGCAGACACCAAATACAGACATACACATACTGTACATACATACACACATAGGCCTACAGGATGTAACCATGCATGCATGTGCTATACAAACACACGCACACACAAACACACATACACACATACATTTACATTCTCATTTATTGTAGAAGACACAGAAAAGTTAAGATCCTGCCATATACTGTGTGGAACACTCTCATGAGCGGACCATAAACTGTTTAATCTCATTATTAGTAGCCAATATAAGGTAAGTCTTGTGTCTTTAAAAAATGATGTCTAAAATCCATATAATTTGTGATGTGTGCTATAGATGGTGAAATGCTACCTTAACAGTAAACAGCATGCAGAAACTAGCAACTCATTGTCAGCCAGTGCACAAATTCCAAGAAAAACCACATACAGAATAACCAGGATGCAAAACAAAAATCCAGGGTTTTCTATCTTTTTTGCTTCATTTCTCAGGGTATCTTGAATGATTGTGTTACTACATCAATATTGCACCCTCTATAATTAACTGAACAATCTGTAGTTGTTCCAGAGGAGACACTGTGTTTATCTAAAGCAGTGGTTCTTGCGACTGACAATCCTTCAAAACAGGTGAATAAGAGAGGGAAACGGTGCCAGAGAAAAAAAGAAAAAGGGTGTCTTGTTTCCTCATTGTTTGCAACAATGACCTCTGGATAAAAGGCAAGTCAGTGGAGACATAAGTCAAAGGATGTGGGATGAATTCAGACCAAGGGAGAGCGGAAAAGTTTTGGATTACTTAAATGTAAAGGTGAAACCCAGGAATCTGCATTTGCATTAATCAGCTTGTTTAAGTATACGCACGCATTCCTCTCCTCGTGGCAGTATGTGATTTTTACATTGTGTTGCACCTATTTGGTTTAAATTTGTCAAAACACACTTGTATTATGTTGATGTTATTATGCTGCCAACTAAGGACCCCTAGCACCTGTTTGTTTTCTTTCATCTGTTTGAGGGAAAATATTTGAAGGAGCAAATAGTTTACTATGTTCAACTTACCTATATCACCAACTTCATCTGTTACTCTCGGGTGCAGATTGTACATTGTTACTAACCACTAGCATACTGAGCTTCATGCTGTAGTGTTACTTTAAATGAAGGTATTCTCACTCTACTCTCTAAGGGTTGTTGTATTTTAACTCCCAAAATAACAACTGTAAATGGTATTACGTTTCTCTTATTGACCTAGATTGTAGCACTTAAATGTGTAATTATGTATGTCTCTTTTGCATCACAAGTGCCTGCACTATTTCAGGTGCCCGCTGATGTTGTACATTTTTGTTTTTAGCTGTTTTTGTAAGTGTATCTTCTTTAGTTATTGTTTTTTTTTAACTTGTAAATAATTTGTCTTTTTCTAGTTTTTCTTTTAGTTAAAGCCAAGAAGGCGCTACTGTACACTATCTATGTGAATGGGACATTGTTACAGTATCAATGCTGTCCTAGTTTAAAAGGGTTAAGAAGGGCAAAGGGAAGGGAGGTGCCTTTGTGAAGTACTTGGTGCAATTAACAGGTTAATCTCCATCAAGTGTATTAATGTAATGCGTCAGACTTGACACGAATAGGGAACACAAATTTAAAATACCTTTTAGACTAATCAGAACTGGAAAGGCTCTAATCGTCCTTTTGGAAAAACACCACCTGCCACCAAACTCAGTCAGAAATACAACATTATAACACACTGTGATATAAGTGCCACATCAGTCTCTTCACAGTATTCAACATTGGTATTCACAAAATGTCAACCTTTTCCTGTGAGTTTAACTTTACACATCCATGTAGCTACATTTCGTGACCAGCTTATGTTATCTTAATATATATTAAGTCATTAATCTGTGAGGTTAAGTTCTTTAGGTTGGACCTGATCTGCTGTTGCGACTACAGACAGACAGACAAATTGAAAAGTTACACAAAATTGGTGTCTAAATATGACTTTGTTCTGGTAAATTAATACATTTGTTACTTATTGGCTACTGCAGTAAGCAGGATTGAGGAAACCTGACGCACTCATCTTCACTTTGGTTTGTGACACTTCAATTCAATCAATTGTTTTGGTTTTTATAGATGTGTTCAATATAAGCCATTTACACAGAATTACCTTTCCTGAAAGTCCTTTGTTCATTGTATTATAGCTTAGTCAACACCATCTTCAGAGTTTGTCCTCCCGTCAGAAACTGTGACTGAAGATGGAGGCTGTTTTCTTGGACAGTATTTGTTTAGTTTGATAGATATGAGAGATTTAATTGAGTAATGGCGACCAGACATTGAATTGCTTGTACAGTAAACTCATTTGAAGGTGAACATGTCATGATATTGCACTTGAGAGTAACAAAGTAATCATGCAGATGGGGGTTTGAGGGTGGAGGGGGGAACTAAAACACTCTCTTTGGAGGATAAGGTTTAAAAAAAAAAAAAAAAAAGGCCTGGTAATGTAGCGCATAGTGACCGTGCACCAGGACTGAAATGTACAGATCTGAGAAATACTGAATGTTCCTTGTATACTAATACATATACTGTACTATACTTAATGTGAATTTGCAAAATTCCTACATCAGACAAGCAGCAAAACCAATAAAGCTCAAATCCACTCATCCTTTGTATTGCTCCAACAATGCACACACAAACCTAAGAGTGCACTTGCATCCACAGGAACATAAACTCAATCTTCACTCACTCACTCACACACACACACACACACACACACACACACACACACACACACACACACACGCATATTAGTATGAAAGCTCAAAGTTTTCAATAGTAAATAAATAAATGAGACATTATGAAATAAGCATATGAATAAAACTAGCAGAATATAATTATTCTGAAATGTTATTTAATCATTCTTAGTTAAAGTTTTACTGGAATTCATTTTTATTTCATCACATTTTTACTTCATAATGTCACTTTTTATAATGTCCCTTTTTATTTTATAATGTTATTTTACTTCACAGTGGTGGTGTCACCAGTCACCATACCCTCACCTTTCAGCCAATCATTGTTAGCTTAGCTACTGTATAGCTCCTGTTGGGTAAAGTGACCACAGAGAAAGACTGCCTGTCTTTTCTTGTTGATCTTCACAGAACTGTGCGTCTTTCTCTGAGGACCATCTTTAAAATCAAAGTGTTGCCAAGGTAACTCTGAATTAACGAGCAAGCTACTGCCATTAAGTTTGTCTCTTCACTTTGATGCTGAGTAATAATCCATGCTCATATGAAAACCTACAGTAGCATGTAACGTGATAGTCTTGTTAAGCTAAATAAAAGGAGGGGTTAGTTACTGTGTGCCTAGTGTGTTTATTTACAGCAGCAGTGTCTAGTTTGACATTTTTGTTGGTCTAGCAAACAGGAAATACAAAACAGACTTTTGAAATAAACACTTCTATAATGCAATTAAAAATACCTCCAATAAATCTATAAAATAACATTTCATAATAATACGTTGACCTTTAATAATTTCTTAAATTATTTACAATTTCTTGGTTTATAAATATGTGTCATTAAATGTATTCACTGGATTATTTATTTCATAATTACTTATTTAATATTGTACACTTTGGGGCTCCATAGGCATACATGCTCCAACACAATCACAGTATGGTTTGGTCTTGAAACAGCCCTGGACCATGGTTGTATTTTGCCCTCAGGATGGAGAAGGCCTGTGCATTTTCCTCAAGAGCCACTAAAGTCCTTCTGACATGTAATCCAAGCCAAATGAGACAGACTGATTACTGGAAGCTACTGTTGCAGCACAAGGAGGGATTGAAGAGGAAGGGGGGATTGAAAAGGGGGCAAAGTAGGGTGGACTAGTTCCTCTTTAGCTTCATCAAACTGACTG
The DNA here is from genome assembly GCA_005408345.1 of Macquaria australasica. Lineage (NCBI taxonomy): Eukaryota > Metazoa > Chordata > Actinopteri > Centrarchiformes > Percichthyidae > Macquaria > Macquaria australasica. The sequence continues at coordinate 3,866,550 of SEMN01000007.1, forward strand.
CATGAATTATGGCATTGCGTGTGGTCAGTGTAGCAGCGGCAACACAATACTATAATAACAGATACCAACAGCCTGTCAACGAAATTAGACTTACTCTGGTGAGTGATATGGCAAGGTAATGGTGCGTGAAATGACACATGCTAGCACACTGGTTCCCACTGGTTTCATATTTTTATGTCACTGTGGGTTTAACTCAGTGGTAGTGTTAAAAGTGTGAACATATTGTGATGGATTAGTATACTTTATGGTCGAAAAGTACATTTCTTTTTGTTGGAATCCATATATATGCTGGAAATATGTTAAGACTTTATTGATCCACAGAAAGGAAATGCATGTTTCAGCAGTACAAGAAACAGTTTAAAGAGGTATGAAACAGATAACTAAAATAATAAGTTAACTAAATATGCTTATAGTTATATATAGTATTTATGAAACAGCAGTAATATATATATGTAGTATATACTACACACCACATATTTATGAATGTAGAATATAGCATACATCACAAAAATGCATGTAAAAATGAATGTAAAACATATTTGTTTGTTTGTGCTACTAAAATACACCTAAATTGTCCAAAATTGCTCTGTAATGAGAAAGACAAACCTCCTGCTAAGACCTGCTTCACTGTGCTCCCAATCCAATTAAACTTAATGCAAGTTAGGAACAATCCTTAAACCTCCGTACTTGCTCACTCCAGCCTGACCTGTTTCTGCTTATTCAGATCAGAAATGGCATCAACAGGTTCTGACCCAGTCCCAGTACCCAAGATCAGTTTCTAAGTGAACCGTGGTTCAAATGGAAAACACATTCCCCAGCTAACTGCTGCTAACCTCCAGTGAGTCGTTAGCGAGGAATGTTTGATGTGTGAAGGGAACCATGTTTGCAGGAGTGACATGTGGTGGTGAAAGAGGATAGGCTATGTTGAGTTTGGGTGACCAGTTCAGTTTTGGCTTCATGTTGAACAGAGCGAAGAAAAGTTGTCTTCACTGAGCGACTCCAGTCATCGAGCCACTTATAAATCAGTGTTTTTGTGCCAATAGAAAATTTACATAATCTTGAACACTTCTACATGCTTATTTACGTTCTGTAATGATGAAAACCTACTGAGTGTCACGAACTTGGACACAGGGATGCGGACTCAAAAGCACGACTCTTTGAACAGAACATTTAGAACACAAAAAACTTTACTGAAGCAAAAGTACAAACGAAAAGCGCTCTCAAGGAGGGTGACCAAAAAAAACCACACAAAACACTCACACAGAGGATTATCAAAAAGTACAAAAAAGAAACGCAAAGTACCAAAACATGAGAATAACCTGAAGCAAGGGAAACGCTTGATCGCTTGAGTCAACTGGACATGCAGACAGGACAGGACAAGACGAACTGGCACAGGACAAAGGAAAACAAGGACTATATATACACAAGAGGGAAGGGAGCACAGGTGAATCCAATCAGGGGCGGGGTAGACAATCACAACAGCGGGAAAACACACAAAGGGAGGAAGTCCGGTTCTGAAACGAAAGGAAAGGCTAATACACAATAAAACAGGAAGTGCAAGACGAGACTAGACGTGAGTGAATTTAACTTGACATGCAACTAACATGAAAACACTTAACATGACATATTAACAGATTTGCCGAGACACCACACTGAGTTCCTCTTAAGTAATTACTTCCTATGGTTCATACAGAAAATATGGATCTGAAGGCTACCTAAATTTTGCAACAGGTAACATTTAATGTTAAAAACATTCAGCCACCATTTAAGGAATACAGCTTTAATGTTGCTCTTTACTCTGTTGAGACTGGAAAGAATTAACGAGAAAAGCAAAGTGAAAAACAGAAATTTCTCTTGCAAAATAAAATGCTAAATGCAGAAAATTTGAATATATATGTATTTATATATATATATATATATACATACACACACACACATACATACACACAGTACCTTTATAAGCACACTAAACTAAATTAAGAATTAGGCTGATCAAAGTTAATAAATAAGTTTTATTTTGAATGTAAAATCACAAAATGTCTCATTTACAGAAAGAGGATAGGAACAATATAAAATACATGTTCAAACAAAAAATAATTTTTTTATTGCTCATTTACAGAAATCTGTAAATAAGGAACAAACAAAAAAAAGGTAGCAAATATACAATTAAATTATAGGAGTGGGAAAATAATGTAAGTAAGTGATGACTTTCATGGAATATCCCTCCCTTCTGCACAGTTAACTTGGCTAATTTACAACATGTTATGGTCAGTTTTAAGACTCAGCCTCAGGGTGGTCTCATACTTACTCTACAAATCCCCACTGGGATAAAGTGAGAACGTGGAAACAGAATCCCCATGGACTCCCCAGAAATGTGAGGTTGTGAAACCTTTGCACAAAATAACAGCACAACACATAATAATCACTCAAGGTTCATCCTGTAGTGTTTAACACACAGATATGAAAGTGGTAAAGAGTCTGAAGCACCATATTTGCCTGTGAAGCAGATTCAAGAGCTCTTTGTAAGTTATTCTATATACTCTGTAGTGACTGAATTAACAGTATAAACAATTCAACATTGGTTTTCAAATGTACATGACTGACATCTTGTTCAGCTCCATTTCAAACCATGGCAATTATGATTTGTGTAACTTTAAATTCATTACACAGATGTTTAATTTTTCAATGTTTAAACTGAAAAAATAAAATTTCATTTAACCATAATAACAAGCACTACAATGTTGGAAATTAAATATTCATTTGGCCACAACATAAGAATATCAAAATAGTACCAATATCCAAATCCAAAAAAATATCACTCACAATAAATGTTTAAATGCTTAGTTAATTGGACTATGTTGTGTCAGAATATAACCCTAACCCACTAATTCACCACATGGCCAAAATATTTCTAAATAACCAATATGTTTTGTTGAATTGTAATAAGTCTAAAACTGGTCCCAGCACTGCAAGAAAACAGTCTAAAATTGACCCCAGTCTTATAAACCTCCATGCCTTTTGTGCCTCATACCATACAAGTTAGAGCAGTGTTCTTTAAAACAAAAATCACTGAGATGAGGTCAAAGGTCAGAAGCATCTTCATCTTTACGACCAAGTGAGGAGCATCTCTCTGAGGATCTCAGTAGACACTCGTGATGATGTATGACTGACTGTAGCAAGTCTGCAGATCAATCCAGATGATGGCACACGTGTTGTCTTTGGTCACGGAGGACTTTAACAGGAGATCAAACACAAGGCGCAACCTTTGAAAGTAGCAAAATGGGGTTGTTGGGTGAGACAGTAGGGAAGAAGTGACTGATCTCCTCTGAAGTCAAAGGTCGGCGTCTGACAAGGTAGTAGAGGTGGAGCAGGTTTCTTTTCTTTCTTAGATACAAACAGGCGTGAATTTGAGGGTCAGTTTCAATTTGTATCCTGTTTTGTATACAATACATTGAAGGTTGTACCAACTGGGTTTGAAACATGTTCCCAATACTGAAAAGTTTTTTTTTTCTCTTCTCTAACTAAACCATACAATGACATTCACACAATTATAATATGGGTAAACCAAAGCAAGGTTTTTAATATCGGGGATTGTGATAATCAGTGTCTGCAGGAGTTCAAGCTGTTGAGACAGTTAAGTACAGGTCATTTGAGAAACCAATTATTTGTGTTTTTGCTTCTTGATTGGAAGACACTCGCACACTCTTCTTAATGGGGCATTCCACCCATTTTACTTGTCAAAGTCAATTTAGTTGTCAGTTAGTAATGCTCTTCTGTCTTCTGTCAAGCCTGAGAAAATGAACAACTTAGGTATCTTGTATTCGGTTTGGAGGAATTGTTTAACAGAAATCCTATGAAATTATGCAGTATTATGGGAAATGTAGGATATATACCTATAGGAACTAAAAGTCAGGATACCCTACCCTGGCCTCGGCTGCTTTGATTTTGATCACTGATTTTTGTAATTTGTCTTTCGCAAGTCCCATAGCTCTATGGACATGCAATCCTAAATCACTGATCCCTTTACCAAGGTCTCAAAACTTTCATAAACAAGGCAATATGGCAACATGTCCTTCACCAATTATTCAGCCTCTTCCCTGGTCAAACAAAAGTTTATTAGTGCAATTCTGAAAATACATAATGATGGGCATATTGGATTGTCTTGGCCAAACTTTCAGTAAGCTATAAAATAATATCTCAACAATTACTGAACAAAGATTTTTACATCAAAGACTCACGCAGACAAACAGGTAAAATATACTTTAGAACAATAAGTGTGCTGCCACTTCTGTTGTCTCTGTCAACAGAACATTTCTTTTTCTACCGTCTGCCATGATACTGTTAGGCGGTGTTGAGTCGACTCAGCACGCAGAGACCAAACAAAGAGACTTGTATAAAACAGTTCGGCACAGTTTATTCATAGAACAGGTAACTTAGGTTCACACAGTAACTGGGCTTGAGAGCGCAGGCAGGCAGATAGCGTCGACGTCAGACCAGTGCCAGGGAAAAGGGACCAAACTAAAGCTGAGTACTCTCTAGGACAGAATGGGGAACGACCAGCGCAGAAACTGAGTCAGGGTGACACTGGTCTGCACGAAGAGGGTGGCGAGGCAGGGCAGAGCACAGGTCCAGCCCAGGCAGAGATCTCCAGAAGCTGGTCCACGTGAGTCAACGGTACAATCTGGCAATGCTGATGAGGGAGACCAGGACTTAAGTACTGGCAGAGGTGATTGTAAATTGGACGCAGCTGTCGTGATAGAGCTGCCACAGCCACCAGCTCCAGACCACGCCCCTTGACCTAAACCGCTCCACACAGGTAGACAAGAAGGACAGACAGAAACAGAAAACACAAACCCCAAACACACACTACGGAGAGTCCAGCCATCCCATAACAGATACATGTTCTTTACCTGACTTGCCATTGTAGCCTTTGTAAAAATGCAATGCATGGCCATAGAGGGGTTCCCTATTCTCCCTATTATCAATTGTCATAATTAAATTTTACCAAGACATAAAATTTAAATTAAATTGGTATATTGGTTATTGCCCCGCCCCTACGCAGAATGTGTAGCGTCTCTCTCAATGAACTAAAACATGACTGCAAACTCTGTCTGAAGCATAACTTTATCAACTTTCAAATCATCTTTTTGACCACACTTTACCTTCATCAATACGCTGAAAATATTTATCTAATACGAATTGTGTTATTGGTCTTGTAGGTGCAGTAAACTGTATTTAATGATTACAAACATTTAAGTTGACTGTAAATCGATCCTGTATGACACAGTGAGAACCCACTCATGTTTTCTTCTGTGTTTACACTTGGCTACTCAGAGGGGACCACGTAACCCATCGCTTTTACAAGCTGTCCATCTATAAAAATGAAGTGATGTGGTTTCCCACTCTATTATTTTGCTCTTCTTCCTCCTCTCCCACCTGCCTCCGTTTGCTGGAACAGAGAGTGAGGCTCTGCCAGCAACGCACACAATTAAGTGAAGAGTGATGAAATTATATCTCCGGCCCGGGCAAATGGAGGGATGAAGGGGATAGAGAGGCAAAGTGGGAAGGAGGGAGAGTCCATTCTGTTTCCCTCTGGGGCCAAGGGAAATTCTGTTAGGGCTATAATAGAGCCATTTTTCACCTCCTTCCACATCAGTCTGTTATACAATTCCTCCTCCTGTCCTTTCCTCTCTTCTCTCTCTTCTTTAAAGATGGTGCAGCATGATTGAAAGTCTGCTCCTCCTCTCTCCTATTTCTCCCTGGAAAACCCTTCGATTTTCTCTGAACTCCTGTGTCTCTCTGATGTACCTTATCTGTCTCTCCTCAATTAGTCTCCTTTTTTTTTTTTTTTGCTACACATGCTATACTGTAGCCTCAAACTGATCAAAAATGGAACAAAAAGTTGAAAAAAAAAAGTCAAGCGCATTCAAATCCAGTTAACTATTTGGTAAATCAAATTGACAGTTAAGGCATTCCTTAGAAGCGACACATTGTTGACTGAAGGCTTATAAAATGTCTGCGGCCTTAAAGCTGGCGATTAAAGCTTAACAACGGCAATGTGCTTTGGAGTCACGGCTTTTATTGTCCACAATCGTTCCATTTTCAACGATGATGAAGCGTGTTTAGTAGGAAGTGACAAAATAAGAAACATTGACACGATTCACACAGCGTCTTTCACAAGCTTGCAATTGGTGGTGCGTTGCAGCCGGTGGCTTTGCGGTGAGCAGGAAAGGATTTATTTTGTTTGTCATCGGTTGGTTCAGGGGGAAATGCCATTAAAACATAACTGGTTTAATTGCATTTAATGTGAAACCCCACATGTTCCCTGTATCTATTTATGTCTCCCGTCTGCTTACCAGGTGCCTGGCACATACACAGCTGTGCCATTAAGAAGTATTCAGCCACTATCCAGAACAGGCTCACACATTGTTTCTTGTCATGTTCACAACAAGAATTCATTAGAATCTCACCCTGTTTTGAAAGAGAAAATCCATCTATTCGTCACAAACGTCAACCGTAGGCAGAACACATTGCTCTGTAAAATCTTGACTTGCTTCATCACACATTCATGTGAATATTTTGTACATACTTCCTCCCTTTGATTCTTTTGTTAGCCCGTCCTGACAAGTGAGTCACTGAACCAACAGAAGCTTTCATGTCATAACAGAAAAAAGATCTACAGCACAGTAACAATTGTACCAAGACAACCAAGATACCTCCAAAGCCTGATCTGCACCTAGAGGTACAAACACACTGCTTGAATGACAGTGATACTCTGAGCCAGCTGTACATTTCAAACGCCTGTCAAAGAAGACGGGCTTTGAAACTTTGTAACCACTTAACATGAAATGCTTTATATTTTAACATTGTTTCATGTTCCAGGGATGTCATTAGAAAATCATGTTATATCATGGAGGTAATTTTCAGCACATGCTGAGAATATTAGCAACTGCAAGTACTGTAGAAATTAATCATATCCATAAGGTAACATGTTGTAATGTTAGCTAACTTTAGATTGATACTGCTGAGTCAGTTAACTAACTATCTTGTGCTACACTATATTCTTGCATGTATAGCCTTTCCAGATCTGTGGCTTCGAACCATATTTAGAAGACCTCTGGTTCTGGCTCATATTGGTAACTATATTTAACAGTCTGGGCCGACACTACTCGCTATCATAACATTGCATTAACAGCAGGTTTATTTCTGACCTTTTGATAACTATTATGCTGCCCCCTGAGCTTCTATAGACACACTGGCTGACTACAGTCACTTAACCACCCTTAACATCATGTACTCTATTGCAGCTACGGCTATGTGCTGGCATTTCTCACACACACACACACACACACACACACACACACACACACACACACACACACAAGTGCCATCACAGGCGCAGGTAACCCACAAAGGAACTTTTCTCCGAAGGGGCAGACTTGGGCAGTAACATCTGTCACAGATAAATATTTCAATGGTTCTATCACAAAGGTAAAACAAGAAGGACACACAGCGTACCTCACCGGGAGACATGTTTGTTTTTTACTGCTTGTGGTCCCATCACACTTGTTGTTAGTGAGGTTGCCTAATGATGATGTCTTTAAAGCAACTGACTGAAGTAAATCTTGGGAAACTATTGGTGATATATAGTGAGCTTTAGAGGTGCTGGTAGGAAGATTTCCCCCACTTTTCAGTCTTTGTGCTAAACTAAGCGGCTGCTGGCACTAGGTTCATATTTACTGTACAGACATGAGAAAGGTATCAGCCTTCTCTCCTGATTCTCAGCAAGAAAGCCAATTAGTGCATTTCCCAAAATGTCTAACTATTGCTTTAATGAAATGAAATGTATTAAAGTAAGGCACAATAATGATTACAATTAGGTGTGAAAGTCAGGAAAAGTGGTGTATGAATGAATGCAATGGCTAATGTGAGGCGCATGTTGTCAGTGTTAAACAAAATAATACAACGCAAAAAATAAGCAATCAGAAGTTGGTGAGGGGCAAAGGGACGGACACACTGGCATCTGAGCAGGTGGGCTTAAATAACCTAGGAACACTGGCCAGGTGTTCCCAGTCAGCGTAATGACACCTCAGCTCCACCCAGCCAAGGGCTTACAAGAAACAAAACCACACACACAGTACATAGGACCAAGGCAACAGGGCTCTGGGGCTGTCACAACCTATTGCCACACATTGTACCTGGGGGTCTTCTGGGCCCTGTTGGTAATCCAGTCTTCGCCAAAACATGCTAACCAACAGGATCTCTTCAAGACATGTGTTGTTTGTGAGATGTCCACTATATCTAGTATCTGGACTGTGATTTCTGCACAGAGCGTACAGGAAGCTGGAACTCTGTTCCTATATTCTGCCTCATGAAATCTGATTAGCCTTCAGAATAGCCAAGGACAAGCGTTGATGTTTTGCATCTCATATAATACACAGGCTTGAGTTTCAATCCCAGCCACCCGTCTCTGTGGTGAATACAGGTATAGAGTGATGATCATGATGTCACATTGATATGGCCTCTAAATAAAGGAGTGATGTAATGTTGCACTGTGGATGTGGAAGAGGACACAGGAGCAGATTATTGTACTCCAAAAGATAATAGAGCTCTCTAGTATGACATGGACCTTTCCCACATCCATCTAGACATCCAAGAAAGAGAAAGAGCCTGTGGGTTTTGGTACTTCATCCCTGTGTTTTTTATGTAATGAAGACATTGATACCATGTTAGCGAGAGTTTTTCCAATAGCATGAATGTGAATAAAGAAGCCATTGTGCTAGAGACGCCAAAATCTCTTGTGGAAGGTTAAAAATGAACCTCCTGGCTTGATGCTTACATGCTAATGATGCAAAAATGATAAAGCATTTTTCTTGTTACCAAATGAGTTTTAAATGGGCCTCAACATTTTCTGAACCATGCAATCCTTCAGTTTAACAATATTTCCGTGTCCCAACAGAGTGAAGAATCCCACAAATGTACATTTCTAGGTATTTTCCACTGTATTGTTCAGGTATGTTCATGGTCTGTGATGACAGACAGAGGCCCAATCGGTCAACATCAGTTGTAGTGCTGACCTGAGGCAGAATGTGTTGCAGCTTGTCTGTTTGTGATGCAAACTGCATTAGGGATCTTGTGAATCAAGAGTGGGAGGCCTGCCTTTAAGTATTTCTAATAAAACACCCAAAAACAGTCAAACCCAAAAAACACCTCAGTGACGCTTGATAAGCTTGTTTAAGCATTTACACACCTCGCTGTGTGAATGGTTGAAAGATCCATCACACAAAAATACAGGGAACAAATGTCTTTGAACGCCCCCGTGTATCCCAAGGGATCTTTGGGTAGCCACTGTTTAAAAGGCTTTTCTCTCAGTTTAATTCAGGAAGGCTCGGATTGCTGATGGCTCTATACCTTTCAGCCAATGGCAGAGCTTTGCAGCTAATGCTGGTGGGGCCCATCTGCAGCACCTGTAGGGGGCTGGCCATACAGCCTTCAGACACATTCTAAAACGTCCCTTCAGGAAAAATGCAGCCGTCAGAACTGTAGAAATAAGATCAGGGACAAATTTATGAGAAAGTTAAGCTCTCTCTGTGTTGTTAAAAAAACTTATGAACTTCTTTGGCACACTAACAGCAAATATAGTAGACTTAACCCACAGGCAAACTGGAAGCCCCTTTACACTGTGAATTTTGGGCTGTCCCAGACCAAAGCTGACAATCATGAGAGAAACATGGTGAAATCTTTGCTCATCAATTAAAAAACCATGGTCCTAGAGTAGATAGCAATGTGAGACAAGCCTGATCCAGGACCATACACACACCTTGCATGGCTATCTCCCGTAACTTGAACATTTGAGTCATTTGTAACAGGAAGAATGTTCAAAATATTAAAACTGGTGGACGAAGCTATATTGATTAAAATGGTCATCTGATTTAGACATCTTTTGGCCACCAGTGGTAGCAGAGTAGCACTCCAGTTGCTGAGCAAGGAAGCAGTCCTGCGCCATCTTTGATTTTACTTGGTTTGTATCAAATTTAATTTAATTGAATTTTTTATGGCTGATTAAATCATGTATTTGTTACTTCCGTCCACACTCTCTCCAAAGGGTGAGACCGAGATTTTACTAGACCCAGACTAGACTCACTGCATCTCCTATCTACTAGCTACTATTTTCTGATCAATCTATTTGATTCATTATCTCAAGATACAGGCTTATCCTGCCTATGATCACCACAACAATGTCAGGGAAGGCACTGTATGTCACACCTACTTTGTCAGTCCCAGTCCGTCTGTCCATCAAACATAATATATCTGAATTCCTTCAATGGAGTTTCAAAAATCTCCAGGGAGTGAAGTTTCTTATTTCTCTCTTCTTCTTTTTCTAAATCACCATGATTGGCTAAGGGGCAAAGTTTTTGTTTGTATATTATCCATAATATCTACACACATCGAAGAACAGAATGGCTTTGGTTATACGGATGCTGATACACAATCCCATATCACCATAATGTCCGAGTTATATTTTATGTATCCATGTGAACAGATGAAAGTGACAACAACATCAAGAGGCACTTGTTTACCCTCAGGGCATTCCTCCTCTTCAGTATGTGTCGTGACCCCTTGGGCTGAGTTTAACCAAGAGGGTCATCTGGCAAACAAAACAACAGATACTCTGGCATTCATCCCTGCTCTTCTCAATCCTATTCTCCTCTTCCCAATCCAGATTTGTTCAGAGGCAGCGCCGAGTGTCAGGTTCAGCTATAGTATCAGCTGTCAGGGATTGGAGTCAGATCAAAGTGGGATAGTGAAAAGAGTGAGTTCCACACCCCGACTCCCAACTGTACAAAGAAGCTAAGGAGCAAACCCCCCTCCCCTGGGAGTTGTAATGGGAGCGGCTGATTACCCCTGTGTACCACAGCCATTTGGGCCAACCTGAGGGAGCCACAGTGAAGGACAGCATATAGCCAACGATGAGGCCTTGCATAGTATGGACCAAAGGTAAACGATTCCTAATCCTGGTGTAACCCACTCCTGGGGAAGTACACCTCGCTCTAGGTTCGGAAGGAGCTAAGTTTTGAGTGCAATAACCATAAACACAACACAAGTGAATTCAGTTAACTGCAACTTTAGTTTGCTTATAAACAGCAAAACAATGGAATCTGCATCACATTTACAGGAATATGAAGAATAAAAAATTAAGAAAATTGTACTTAGTTGTATCAATTGTCCTTTGAAGAAGCTTGGTTTGGTTTGGTTATCACTTTAGGTCAGTATGAGTGTTTGTCCTTATGTGGGATTTCTCTAGCCTGACATCGCCAGACCAATTTCTCTCAGTTCATTTTTGATTTCCAAGGGGCGTAATCATCTGGCGCAAACCAAAATGCCTCTGGACACAATTGGATAGACCTAAAACCAATCAAAGCAACGAAATACTGACGCGATAGCGGATTCAAAACGTTCCACATCGGCGGCAGCCATCTTGGTTCATCATACCTCAAAGCACTCCTCTGTACAATCATCGTATCAACCCTGCCCCATATTAGATAAACGGTTATGATTGGCAATGCAGATCCAGGTTCCTGGAAGTTAAGTTGGGAGGCTTGCCATCTACTGGAATCGTTCACGATCCAGTGAATCTTCACTGGATCTTCTCACTCAATAGAAGACCTGACCTGCATTTACAAACAGGCTTATGGTCTTTGTTCTGCTTTCCTTTATATTTAATCTCAATTATTTGTTACTAGTTCAACTTCCAAATTCTCAAATTATATTACAATAGTTGTGTTCTAACAAAATACGCTTAGCATATATTGACACAATACGAATATCAGACTTGAAATTAGAATTAAACTGTTTCAGCTTAGCCAATATTTGACTTAACAACACATATCTTACACATTAACCATTAAACCTACAAACCGTATTACTACTTACTAAAGCAAAATTGTATTTGTCTGTAGAAATTGAGTAAACACAATCATTTTGCCAAATGCTCTTAGCAGTATCAGTAAAATAAAATTTCATAGTTCACTATTTCTTATCAAAAATACTGCTTCACAAATCATTTCATCGTCTAGCACCATGAGGAGTAAGTGATTAAGAACTCCACATTAGAAGAAATTCCTGTTTTTTTCTCTTACGTGGTGAATATCACTTATAAGGCTTTACATGGAAATAACTTTGTTACTAACACACAACAAAACTAGCTAAATAGAACCGAGAAGCTAGCTTACTGAGGCACGTGAAGTGCAACTAACTCCGTCTCAAACCGTTTCACTATCATCTGATAACTGCTTGACTTCAATAACCGTTTTGACTTAGTTCCTACTGTTTCTCAACTTTTGTGAAGCTGCAACATTGTTACACACTTTTTTTCTCTGCTCGTAAACAGCACTGCAAAACTTCCGGTTAATTTTAGTGGTGGTGAATGAGTGGAACAAAAGATTTGACAAAGTTATCACAACTGTAGCCCACTGTCTAATAACAGAAATAAAAGCATTAACTTCAAACTTAAGTCACAACTTTATTAATTTCTATTTTAACCCATTTTGTTCAGCTGGGTTACACTGGCTAAAGTGGGAATATTCTTTTCCCAATGAACACCACTAACACCAAATGGTTTCTGATTCTTTGCATACACAACTGCTGTGCTGACTCATCACATTATATATCCTGTTATTTGCAGAACTCATTAATTGCAGCACACCCTACACTCAACAGACCTGCATTCACCCCATCCTTGTCCGTGTCAATCTGGTGTTATCCTGTCTGCTGCATCATGACGAACTATCCTGCTCTTCCTCCTCAGAAACCAAGAGAAAATTGAGTTAGGACTGATCCGCTGCCCAATTTATCTCAAATCCTCGGCGATGCAGATCTAATTTCAGCCTCTTAGTACCACAAACAGGAAGAAGAAGCCAGTCGATAAACAGCCCATGGTCACTGTTGGAGGGAGTGAAGTGGTGATGGTGAAGGTGGTGGGGCGGGGTGGAGGAAAGAGAATATGGTGACACAGTGGAAAAGGAAAGCAGGAGGGTTGTCGTTATCTTTTGTCCAGTCCATCACTCACTCCATCAACCTCTGGCCTTCTAATTCCTGGGATAAACTTAATTAGAGTATGTAGGCAAATTAGCTAAAAGCATTTTAAGTAAATTGAAAATACTCAGAAAAATGCATGTAATCTGGTTTGACCAAATTACTTGACAACTGGGAATAAGATTTTAATTTTTCTCACTACAAAAGTACACTTGTTCATTAATTTTGATGCATAATAGTAAGAATTTCTAACCTTTGGACATTGAAAGGAATAGTTTGACATTTTGGAAAATACAGAATGTTAGCTTAGCTTAGCACAAAAAAAATGGAAACGGGGGAAACAGCTAGCCTGGCTCTGTCTGTCATTTTACACTTTGGTTTTTGTATGAATTAAACAAAGAAGATATAACTTATTAATTAGTGAGCTTTGGAGGTACCTGTAGGCAGATTTTGCTACCTTTGGACAGATCTGTTTCCTCATGTTTCTAGTCTTCTATAGTGTCACTGATCTTCTCATCCAACTCTTGGCAAGAAAGCGAATAATCATATTTCCAAAAATGTCAAATGATTCCTTTAAAGGGGAACCCCAAAGAAGTAAAAACTTGCATTTCTTAATAAAAGTCCCATCAGCATTTTGTGAACATACAAACTCCTGCAGCCAAAGGCAATACTGTACAACAGAGGCCTGAATCTTCAATGTGATCATGATAAAACCTGAAGTTGCACGGTGACGCATGAACTGGAAAAAATGAAACATGTGAGAGCAGCCAGGGGGCTTCTCGAAGGATGAGATGTAAATATTAATATGTATCATTTACTAACCTTTTGGTGACAATATTTTTCAAGAGGAGAGACACAAAACAGCAAAATGCCCAGATGTTTTTTAAGATGTCACAAATTTTTTAGCGAGTCACTGCAGATCATACTGTCGGTCCGAGGACTAAAGGAAGCAGTCATGAGTTGACAACAGAACCAGATGGCAAGAGGAAGCCCTCTGGTAAATCTCTGATCTAATATTTCAAATGGAAGGCTGATGGAAACAACATATCACAGACGACATAATTCATAATTATGGCATTTTTATCATAATGGATTTTTATGGAGTTAATTAATGACTAAGCATGACCACATACATCGTAATAGTGATTATACCTATAGCAGGGAAGAGGGGCTGGTAAGATCTGATTAGATTTTTGATTTTATTTCATGTTTTAATGGGACATAATAGTGTTACAATAACGAAATACATTAAGACTATAGATAAACAATAAAAAAAAAACATGGATTTCACTCTTGTGAGATGTAATTTTCAGGACACTAAAGATGTCACAGTAAATCCACAAGGAACCCAGCATGAATGAAAGTCACGGTACGTATATTTCATTTTACAAAGTGCTGATTTTTCACACATGGTTTGCTGAGTCAATTTCATGACTTCTAGGATTGCTGCTACAGTCCCGTGACTGTCCAGCCTTCTCAGGAGTATAAAATTCACCAGGGAAATCTAATTACTCTCGACAGAAACAGTAGATGGCCGGATAGGTCTTTATTAAGAATGGTCCAATCAAAACAAAAGGCCTTGTGAACAACAAGAAAAACAAAGTACAAAAAAGAAAAATCAGTGAATTTCTGTTCACGCAGGATATAGACAGATATGCTAAAGTGTACTTGCTGCTAATTTAATACATTTCTTTTATCTATAATTAGACTTAAAATACTATATTGAATTCTTTGTGTCATAGTATTTTCACATGTGATCAACATAAACATATTACTTTTGTTTCCATCCCCTGTAAAAAAAAAATAAAAAAATTTAAAGATAGATTTGTTTAATTATCCAAATACCATGATTAAATCTATTTCCCAGATCATCTTCAGCATGATTGGCTGTTCTGCTCTTATCAATTGGAAGAGACACACCCACAGAAAAAAAACTATAATGAGAAAATGTACTCAAAATTAGACAAGGTAATAGCAATTGAACTGATGTATAGACTTGCCAGTTGCAGGCTAATGAATAACATAGCAACACCTACTACAGGGACACAAGGCATATAACACAGTGAAACATTTTTCTAACCACAAAGTTCTGTTCATTAAAACTTGTTTATATAAATCCTCTCTTCATAAAGAATCCCAAAGGCTGGACTCTTGCATAAATGAACTCAAGTTCAGATGTAATTATGCTGGGAGCTGCAGTGCATTGTGGTCAGTGGTGCTGACATGAGGGGAATAGGAGAGGTCAAATGTCAGATGGGACCTTTCCTGACCCCTCCAACACACCACACAGGGGATTTTATGAGCCAATCCAATTTAACCCATGAAGCCCTCAGCATCTTGTAAAAGTCAACAAGCTGTCACTCATATTTCCCTCTCTTCCCCATCCACCACCTTCTCCTTCTCTCTCAACATCTTCCTCCTTATTCTGTCTCTCTCCTTACCTCCTTCCTGTGGCTACAAACTCCCTTGTTACGGCACAAGTTTGCTTCTAAAAACAGCTCAGGTTGGAAGTGGAGGGGTGAGTATTCAAGATGGATTTAGAAACCAGTAATGCGGGTTTTCCAAAACAAAGGAAAACCCTGAGAAGAGCGTCCACTTGTAGACATTTAATCTTTAATGATGGCTTTTGAGATATACCAATACAACTATTTAAACTCAGAAATACATATACAGTATTAGGGCCGGATGATAAAAAATAACAAATGTTCAATAAATGTCCGATATAAGAGCCAATCAGAAGCCAGGATTAAAAGAGCCAATCACATCGCAAGAATAAAAGAGCCAATCAGAAGCCAAGAAGGATTAAAAGAGCCAATCAGAAGCCAGGATTAAAAGAGCCAATCACGTTGCAAAATTAAAGAGCCAATTGTGTCAGGAATAAAAGAGCCAATCAGAAGCCAGGATTAAAAGAGCCAGTCACGTCGCAGGAATAAAAGCCAATCAGAAGCCAGGAATAAAAGAAATAGAGGTATGCTTACAGACATAGTCGCTAACAGGCTTGTAGTTAGAATAAGCAAAATACCGGTAAGCGAAATGAATGACACAGACGAAAATGCAGTGCCCATGACCAGCTTGAAGCAGGGCGAAGCCATCGTCAACAAGAAAGGTCATTGTAGTTTGGAGCTATTTTGGCTATTTACAATCCAGCAAAAAACTGAGCAAACTGTGCCAAAGACACGTGCCAGCTAAGACGGGCAACACCATAAACCTGTTTCATGATCTGAAACAATATCACCCATTAGAACCCGCAGAAAGTAAGAAATTACAGTACCTCAGATTTGTTTGTCATGTCCTGACAATAAAGAATAGTTTAAAACCACAATTAACCACTCAGAAGCAAAAATCAGCCTTTGAACTTGAAAGAAATAATGATTTGACATTTATCGTGATAACTATCGACATCGACTGATATGAAAAAAATTTGTGATAACAGTTTTGGCCATATCGTCCAGCCCTATACAGTATATATCAGTGTATATATATATATATATATTTAGTTGCAAAAAAACATCATGAACGTTTGACGTAGTTTACCAGCTTGCTCTTTTCTTCTTCCAGCCATCTAATGTCAAGGCAGTTCACCCAGGAGCTCTCTACATCAAGGAGAGCACGATAAAGTGGTTGTATGACAGCAGTTTACAAATGAAAGATAAGGTATGACTCGCCACATATGGTTGTTGTTAAGTTTGACAGATGTGGGTGGTTCCAAAAAGGAGGGACAGCTTCAGGAACTGCATTTAGTTAATTCGATTAGATACAAGATAGATGAGTTAAAGAAAAGGACAGAGTACATAGGACTGAAAAGAAGATGTGAAGGTGACCAGGGAGGGATTAAAGAGCCACATGTATTTCAGGAGGATACATTATACTTTAGATTTTGAGGGTAGAGATTTCCCAAATACTAATCAGGGTTAGCCACTAGCGGCATGGCTCTAGGGATGGCAATGTCAGTCTGTCGGTCAGTCCACCACTTCCAGACTGAAATATTTCAACAGCTATTGAGATACTAATGACTTTGATGTTCCCTGACTTTTCATCTAGCGCTACTATGAGGTCAAACCTTTCAATTATCCAGTGAAATATCTAAACATTTTCTTGCTGGATTGGCAGTAAATTTTCCAGACATTCAGGATTCCCAGAGGATGAATCATACTGATTTTGGCGATCCTCTGACTTTTGCTGTATTGCCACCATGAGGTGGAAAGTTTGGTTTCGAGTGAAATTTCTCAATAACTGTTCGATGGATTACCATGAAATCTGGTATACAAATTCATGTTCCCCTCAGGATAAACTTTAATAACTTTGGTGATTCCTCAACGTTTTATTAGAGCCATCATCAGGGTAAGTCTTTAATGAACACACTAAAACTGCCTTGTCATCCCATGTGGAGCTCAGGCAGGCACGTGGTTTCCTGCAAAGCCTGGGTATAACATTAGATTTGTTGCAAGGTTTTCTCTCAACAAAGGAAGTCTGCTAAATAATGACTTGCAGATATCAGTTTCAGTGTGAACTATGTATTATTTCTTGTGAATGAGTCTCTGTTTCTTTCTCTCATTCATGTTCACACATTGACTTTGAAAGCCTGCAAATGCCACATAAGCCTCTGGATTAACCTCCCAATGGTACAGTGTCAGAGTTGCTTAGCTATTACATGAGAAACACAGAGTGGTCAAACAATGACTCCAATATAAAGAGGGTGTTAGTCCTATAGCACCATCATGAACACATCCACATGTTTCTGGTAGGCAGAAGTAGAAGATTATACACATACATATTTTTTTTTAAGTCAACAGATGTGAAACATGATCTGTAAAGTAATCTGCACATAACTTACCTGAATTGTCAGTAGTGGCCTGCAGAGCCTGTGTATTGGGCCATGTGGTATTGGACATATTGCCCGTCTTTGAAGTCTTTGTACTGTACCATAACACCAATGACAAATTACATGTTACGGGTGTGGGGTAAGTGTTGTTATGTCTACTGTAGGTCTCATCCCATACTGTTGAGGACGCACTGACTGACAATGATGAATTTCACCCCCAGACACAGGAGATACCAGCTCTGTCAGTCTCCACACTCAGCCCGACAAAGGAAGTTCAGCACAAAGGAGAGAAACCTGACCTCTTGTATCACTGACAGCTTCTTTCATGTCAAATGAGAACCATCCTGTATTAATGGTTTGGATTGTGGTCATTGTTTATGTGTCCTGTACAGAGCATGTTGTAGTGTAAGTACTAGTATTTGTAGATGCTTCTATGCAATTTCAAGAAATAACTCTTTAAGTTACTTTAAGTAAATACCAGTTTTATTTAAAAGAAATGTAGAAAAGTTCCCACATTAATCAGTCAAAAATGTCAATCAGCATCAGAGTCCTCGGGTATAGGTAATTTCACATATAAATGACTTCATTTATCATTTTCATCTTCATAATTAATGATTATGTGGTGGAAATTGTGTATTTCCTTTGGAGAAGTGAGCAAATAAAATTAAGATTCAACAAGCCGTTGTATTTGGATATTTAATTAAGAAAAGAGTGAAACAATCAGATGAAATGGAAAATGGATAAAAAAGTAAATGAAAGGGAGAGCAGGCGAGCACACAGAGTCAATCCGATTTCAGCTGAAGGACAGAGATCATACACCAAAATGCATATGAAGCATCTGACAGAGAAGGAAAGATGCTGTCACATACTTATAACCTCACAATACACAGACAGACATATCAGAGTACAGAATCACCTCTAACAAAGATAGTCTGTCTCCAGCTAAGTACACTGAGGAAATATTGATTTAATGCTAATAAAAATCTGATGAACATTACTAAAATACAAAAAAGTGAGAGGAAGACATATGTTTCATGAAAACAGAGCCAAATGTGTATTTGATCTTATGCTGCCCTCTAATGTTGTAAAGAAAAACTACCACAACTCTAGACAAGCCCTCTCAGAGAGGAACACAAATCAGGAGCAATTTACAGGCTGTATTCCCAATGATTCTGTAACATCTATAACTTTTTCAGGCAGGCCAGCACCAACACAAAAAAGGCATCTCATTCCACTTTTTTTAGTGGATCACAACAGAGAAAAACAACTGACCATTCTTAAATCTATGCACAGTGATCAACATACTACTGACTGATTAATATGTTGTGGTGTACTGTGTATATATTCATCTGTTTACTGTATGTGTGCCTATCTTCGATCTCTCTAGATCAGAGTTTTGACAGTCAGCAAACTGACTAGCAGGGTCACCGCGGAGGTCAACTTGCCTGAAGCATTGCTTACTTTCACCATTTTGTCTGCAAGAGAAGAACCACAATGTACATCAAATGTATTGATCAAGATCTATGTCGTCTACAAAAGTACAAAAGTTATGAAAAGGTAAGAGAGCTTTACCTCTGCTATCTGGTGTCAGGACTAGTGGTCCTAGTGAGATGGCTGAAGTGTCATGGTAGGAGACGTCCCTCACAACTCGCCTGTGGTAACCTTGGTGGCAGTGCTGCAGGAAAACAACATTAGAGGCTTCTGTTGATGCATCTGTTGATAATATATCTAATCTCACTACAAACATACACAAAAACAGAGTAAGTACTTACAGCTGAGCATTTGTTGTGTCTCAGAAGACACAGGTGGACCTGGCAGTGCAGGTAGATGGATGAAAAGTTGGTGAAGGTGAACATCCTGAAGGAGAATCGGGCCACAGTGGAGATGCCATTCTGAACCAGCTCTACTGTACTTTCTGCTGGATTAGGACACCTGGAAGACAGGGGAAGTTGTAGAAGTTACAGTGTTATCAGGCGGACTGTAAACTAAGACAAGGTAAAGTTGCAACAGCTCCTTTACTCTGCACTAATGAGATCCCAGCGGACAGGGTAGCTGGCATTGTTGACTGGCGTGGCCCAACAAGAGTCCAGAATGGTGGCGATCTGCTGTTCATCAACTTCTTCTGTCCGCAGCTCCACATACAACCTCTGGTCGATTTCCATTTCTATGTTCCTGTTGCTGGTCAGGGGGAAGTGGAAGCCAGCGTCCTGGTAGGGGATCATTCTCATATGGTACTGTCCATGGCCAGATGGAAGCTTCTTCCTCACAATGCTACGAAAAAACAAAACATGATGTGACTGCACTTGACAAGGAACAATTCAATGGCAGGTTTTTGGTAACTTCCAAAATCAAGAGTTACTCATTAGTTAGCAACACCAAAGTCAAGTAATCAAATAAAACATTCAGAGGAGATGGTATTGTCACCTCTCTACAGGGTTGATGCCCACAGCCATAGACAGGGCCTGGCTCAGAGGGTATTCACAGCAGAAACGTAGATGAAGGTTCCTCTGGCGGCGGATTAGACCTTGATTGGGATCCACGTCACCCTGGATGGTGTTCTCATAGATGAAATGGGTTCCATTGCTCTTAAATTTGAAATGACAAAATGGTATAAGTTGATTATACGTGTAATGTGTCTTATGGAGAGCATTTACATCTAATACGTATTCAGTCCATGTTGATAACATGATAGTCTATAGACTGCACCCTGAGAACTGTCCCACACAGCTGGTCGTCATTGTTAAAATGGAACACCAGTCGTCCATCCTGCAGAGTCCCATTGCAGGAGTCATCTTGGAGATGGAGGGCACTAGAGTGGAAGCCAGCTTCAAACAGCTGGCAGCGCGACAGAGACATGGTGCCTGAACTACTGACACAAGTGATGGACGAGTCTAAGAAAAAAGATGAAAATAGATTTTAATATAGCAAATTCCCGGACTGGGCCATGGAAAAGTCATTATATTATATTATATTATATTATATTATATTATATATTATATTTTTCATTAGTTTTAACCCAAATCTAAATGAAAAGATTTACATTACAGTAATAATGCACCTGCACTCAGGCAATATAGACTACTGTCTGAGAAAAAGTATTTCAAGAGGAGCTCGCACCATAGCTCTTGTTGTTGGGCCGAGAATAGTGTTCATCACAGAAGCATCCGTAAACACCGTCTTTCTCTCCACACCACTCATACTCTGTGCAGTTCAGTTGTTCACATGGGTCTGACACAGCTGCAGAAATATTGGGAAAAGAATGAGACAAGGAGTGATGAAACAGAACGGGTAACAGAAAAAAATTACACCTTGTAGAGTTTGCAAGTCCTAGTAATCCCATAAGGAATTAGGATTTTTCTCATCCATTATCTTGGCTGTCCATTAGCCCAGTGCAAACATACCACATTGCAAAGCCGTGCACCACTCAGGGATGTTCAATCCCAAAACAGAGCAGGTTTTCTCATAGGCTGAGACTGCAGAACTCAGCATGCCATTGGCTGGAGTGTAGAGGCAGAGATCGTAGACACAGGAAATAAAAAACGGCTGGGGGTCAGAGTGCAGGTGACAGGCTCTGAATGGGCCACTAGTGTTGGTGATGACACTACAGAGCTCAGAGTATTCTTCCATAAAGGGACAGTCATTCAATCCATCACCGCTCCTTTCATCTGTTGAGCCACATCTAGAAAAGACATTATACATTTAAAACTTGGGCAGACTTTGTTTACTTTGCCACAGCATATTTTTCTGTAATACGTGTACTGTTGTCACATGGACTACAAATGTATTGCACTGTTGTGTAAAATCTCAAAGAAGTAAAAGGTGTGGCTTGCAAAATTTGTTAAAAATGTGTGGTGGTCAAGCTGAACAAGACTATATTTTCTGACAATGATGATATTTTGATGCCGCTTTGTGTGTGGAAAACCCTACACAAGTTCTTTTTATAACAGCTCACCCTGGTTGGCTTATGGGTGCCTTCCAGCTGTGTCCAAAGTCATTGTCATTTAGTGCCGATGTTCCATTGGGAAAGACTTTATCATCTGCAGGGTCACTGTTGAAGTTTCCACACATCCCTGTGACTCTGTTTTCACGGTTTTGGCCGATTCTCACCAGTAATGTTCTCTGGCCGTCAAAATGGACTTTCAAGTCAATGGCATCGACTACTATGTAGCTTTCCTGCCTTACCACCTGAGCTAAGGTTCCTGCAGTGGTGGGAAGAGACACCTCATTTCCATTTACCTGGAGGGATGAGAGATTATAGAAAGACAGAGAAGGGAGGGATGGAGGGGCACTTGTTGTGAGCTATGCTTACAATACACAGATATAGAAAGTTATCCATCTTAAAAGTACTACAATCTTAAGAGTTTACCTTTACTCTGTTGTTGGGTCCAATCCTGATGTATGCACTCTCTGGTTGATTTGAGAGGTATATATCCACTGATGATACAAATGACACACGGCTGTTGCCACGGTGATTGTTGGTGGCTACTACCTGAAACTGGGTTTCATTGGGGCCGTGCCTCACACTCTGAGAAATGACGTAAGAGCATGTGCCCTGGAAATTAGCCAGTGCCCCATCAAAGGTGATGTAGTGTGGGTCCCCCAAGACAGTGCAAGTAGACATTGCATCAAAACAGCCCAGCTGGCCATTTCTGATGGTGCACTTTTGTGTAGGAGTGCAAGATGCAGCAGAACAGCGCAGGTCATTGGGACCATGGCATTCACATCTTTGGGAGCAACCTTTTGTCCAGAAGGTCTCACCAGCCTGCAACATGTGAGAGAAAGAGACGCATGAAAAATTAATAATAATAAATTTGAGCATGTGCTACATTAATAAGACAAAAAGGCTGCTGAGGGGTAAAGAGAATGGGCTAATATAATTGTTATTGTTCTATTGTTCTCTTGAATGTGTTTAAAGAGTATGTATTCTGCTAGAACCTTCCCTGCCAGCATGATTAAAAAATGCAGCAGAGGAGACATGGCCTCATGGCTACGCAGCGTGTAATGTGTGGGTTGTGGGGTCACAGGGGTGCACTGACTGACCACCGCTTAGTGTGGCATCGATAGTGACATATAGCTGGTAATCAGAACAAATCAGCTGTCTGTGTTGGAAAGACAGGGAGTCGGGTGGTGCTAGGACAGTCAGCACATTTATGGCCCTTTGAGGCAGTCACTGTGTTGTAGACACAAGAGGCTCTTGTGTGTGTGTGTGTGTGTGTGTGTGTGTGTGTGTGTGTGTGTGTGTGTGTGTGTGTTATATGTGTATAGACTGAAATCATAAAAGAGACTCATCAGATCAGATGAATTATTCAGGCATTGTTACAAATATGGTGTTTTATTCATTTATAGGTATTTACTTACATTATAGTAGAAGCCATCATATTGACAGCCACAGCTTTCCACAGGGACACACGTTGTCCCACTCTTGACGAAGTCTTCATCACAGAAACATCCCTCAGAGCAAACCTTTTCACAGGTGGCATCAATGCTGCTGGCACAGGTGCGGCCACAGTCTGTACCACACAGCTCATAATGGCTGTTGGCTGGACAGTTAAGTCCTTTTTTGGGGAAACAAATGATAGGTGTCATGTGGTCAATTAACTAAGCCTGTTTGTAGAAGCAGTAGGTCAAGAGAGTTTCTTTTTTTAGAAAGCACCTATTTGGTTGTTTCTTTTTCTGTTTGTTTAGAAGACAAACAATACATTGACTGTTTGACTTACTGCAGGTGGTGTTCTGCCTCCAAGGGTAGATTCGAACATTAGCAGATTGACAGGCACTGACATATGTTTGAATGGCTCTGCACAGAAGATCTTGGCCTCGATTTCCCGACACACATACATCAAAGACACAGTCATTGAAATATGGCGCAGGGTCCACCTGCTCATTGCAGAAGCTTAAGGGGCCGTCGGCTGCCTGAATCACCTCACATTGGGCTCTAGCAGGTATCTCATTGGTGCATTGCGGACAGGAGGAGCCACATCCATCACTGCAGGTGTAGTTCCCTGCCACCTTCCAAGCTTTCCCAAACTCATCTGGAGTGGTGACTATCTTTCCAGATGGGGTGTGGAACTCATCATTTGGATTTCCATTGAAGTTTCCACAAAGTCCACATGTTTTTCCACTGTATTGATGATAATAATTAAAGCATTATTCAGTGCCATTAATCAGATCATGAGTTCAAACAATCAGACTTAGCACCTTTCCTACAGGCCTTATTGCAATTCAAAGTGATTTACAGATGACTGACAAGCTGATAATAAGACAGTTCAAATGTAAACAGTAAAACAATCCGAGACTAATGCACATGAGAAATAAAAACAATCAAAATAAATATACTACCAATAAAATAGATAAAAATACATAAAAACAATAAAATAGATAAAGGGCAATAACAGAAAAGAGAACATGAATACAATAAAATAAATGATTAAATAAAATAAATAATGGCCATAAAACGTTCTAATCAAAAGCCAGGCTACAGAGATAGGTTTTAAGTTTATGTTTAAAGATATCTCCACTTTCAGCTGCTCTCTGCTCGGAGTATAAAAACTAAAAGCTGCCTCACCAAAGGTTTTTGTCCTGCACTACTGAACATTAAAAGACTTGTGCCAAAAGACCTGAGGGGTCGTCCTGGTTCATACATTGCAAGCATGTCAGATACGTAGGCTGGTGCAAGACCATGAAGTGCTTTAAAGACAAGTAAAATAATTTTAGAATGTTAGACTTAAATAGGTGTAATGTGTTCCTAGTCAGCACTCGGGTTCTAAAATGTGAACTGCGGTGAATGGCAGATACCTGTAATTTGAAGGCACAGAGATAGACACTGTACTCCACCTGTCATACATGACACTCAGGCCAAAATCAGCACTGACAAATATGCGAGATCCACTTGCATAGACAGACACACGACCTCCATTCAAGAGAAAAGGTACGTTTTTAGTAATTCCATTTACCTATACCATTGGAAAAACGAAATTGGAAGAAGAAGACATTTTATTTGTATGGTAACCTGATATGTAATATGTGATATTTAAGAGCTTAACAAATCTGATAGCAATATATAACATATATAACATTAAGACACAGATATGTACAAAGTGGGATATTTCACTGTTGAAAAATAAACAGTGCTCTCTGATGAACAAAAAATGTAATGGCATCACTGTTTCTTGTACTTCATATCTTTAGCATTTCTCTACTGCAGTTTCTTTCTTACCTGTTGGCCACCATATGCCAATACTGATATATTTGCAATAAGATAATAGAGGCCTGGCTGATTTGGTTGAGCTTTTTATCCCACTATCTGGGGCTTTATAAAATTATATCTTCTCTCAGAAATGGTTCAACTCACCTCTACCATACTGCTGCTATCCCCTGACACACGCACTCGATAGCCCCACACATTCACAAAAACTTCAGCTGTGATTGAAACTGACAACCCGTTCCATGGCTCATTTTTAGCTTCCACTGAAAATAAATCGAGCCCATCTGTGTCATTACAAAGTGTCGCCAGAACATAGCGGCAGGTTCCCTGGAAGTCATAGGCCTTGCCATCAAAGGTGAGGTAGTGAGGATCTCCAGAGGCAGAGCAGGTGCCATGAGGGTTGGGGTGGCAGCCAAACTCACCCTCCACCACACGGCAGGACTCATGGGGACCACAAGAGTTGGGGATACAGTGGACTGCCCCAGTAGTGCCATTACAGCTACACAAGCTCTGACATTTCTCACCATCCCAGAACTGTTTGGCACTTTCCCGATAGCGTCCTTGGTGATAGCATCCACAGGCTGTTGGTGGCACACACTGGTTGCCATTAAGGACAAAACCATCATCACACTGGCAACCCTCCTGGCACACAGTGGCACAGGAGAAAGGGAAAGAGAGGCTGGGGCAGGCGGAAGGACATGAGCTTCCACAGAGTTCATAATGGCTGTTGACAGGGCAGTTTTGTGCTAGAGAAAAACAAAGAAATTGATTCAGCAAAGTCATTCAATTTATTTATATTTAAGCCACCTGCACCAATAGGGGCAAAGTGCTTACCACAGTCAGTTGCATTCCTCCAGTGTCCTAGGGTAACACCCTTCTGTTGACACATTAGTGCATAATCTCGTAGGACCTCACATAGCGCTGATGCTGGATCACTAGAGGTCCTATTGATCTTCATACACGTATCCACATGCTGCCGTGGGTCCACCATGGCCCAACACTGGGCAAACGGCCCATGTGGGGAGCCAAGAATGCCACAGTACTTACTAGAATTGTAATTTGTTGTAGAATTATGTGTTACACTTTCCACACAGTGTGCAGCAAGGGAGCCATCTCGCCAGCTGTCCCCAAAGACCTGAGAGCTGTTGACCAGAATGCCATTTGGTGTGCGGAAGTCATCATTTGGGTGACCATTGTAATTACCACAAAGTCCACCTAATGAGCCGTTGTAGATACCAGGTGCAGTGACACGCACAAAGTGAGGCCAGACTGTCTGCACAGTTACACCAAAGGAGGTGCGAAGGATGATACTGTGAATGCTGCTGTGGTAGATTTGGATTCTGTTGGATGCTGAGCTGAAAGGTAGTCTGATTTGCTGACCGTCAACCTACAAGGGCCATTTAAACAGTTAGTGTCAGATTTTCTGGGTGACAAGATTTTCAGTTTTAAATCTAGTATCTAGTATATTTTGGAGAAAGGTTTTCTTTTATGTGTTGTTCAAAGCAAGATTGCAACATGCTAGACAGAAATAATCATAATTTTTAGTAAAACCTTTCTCTGGTATCAACACTCATTTTGTCACATTTGTCTTCATCAGCTCTTAAAATATATTTGTCACTTACCTGAACTTTGCTGCTGCCTGTCATTTCAATGGAGATTTGTGTTCCTTCTGCCTCAAACTTTAGCACACTGGCAAAACCCTGTTGGCCTCTGGGCACTTTTTCGGTTGTCACCATAAAGTGCGGGTGACTAGACAATCCCATCACTTTGGCAAGGGTCAATTGACATGCACCAGGATACTGGTATGTCAGTCCATCAAATGTATCATATGACCCCGGGCCCCTTATCCAGCATGTTGCATAGCTGTTAGGTCTGCATCCTCTTTCTCCTTCCACCACCCTGCAAGACTCTAGTGGACCACAACCATGGGAACGACAGGTCATGGAGCCATAACTGCAGCTACAAAGTCTCCCACAGTTCTCATTTAGTATTACAGTTTCTCCAGAGCGGTAGTAGCGGCCCTCAAAGCTGCAGCCACACTCAGCATGAGGGACGCAGACCCCAGCACTGAGGATGTAGCCTGAATTGCAGATGCAGCTCTCCTGGGCAGGGAGAGGGCAGTTGTAAGTAGAATTGGGATTGACACAGGTAGCTGGGCATCCTGTGCCTTGGGACTCAAAGTGGCTGTTGGCTTGGCAGGGGATTTCTAGACAAAAGAAAACAAAACTGATCTTCACATCGTGAACATTTTATCCAAAGTATTATTTGAAATAATGTTGAAAGACTGACAGACATACCACAGAAGCCTTGTCTCCTCCAGCTTGCCAGCTGTATACCATTCTGTTGACACTGACTTGCATACACATTTAGGGCTTGACATAGAATGGGCTGGTACCCTCCTCCTACACACAGATCATACACACAGTTCTCCACAAAAATCTGTGGGGGAAGTTGTTGATGGCAAGCAGCAAAAGGTCCAGAACTGCTCTGGAGGATGCCACAATGGGCAGAATCTCTGTATAAAGCTGTCTGAGCCTCAGAGCAGGAAAAACATTTCAGACCTTCACACCGCACCATACAACCAGGCTCGTCCTCTCCTGATGTTTGCCAACTGTTGGCAAAAACCACATCAGAGCTCACAACCTTGCCTTGGCGGGTTCGAAAGTCATCCTGACGAATACCATTGAAGTTTCCACACAGGCCACATGTTGCATTCTGGTAAGTGTAGGGCACACTGATCCTGACATAATGGTCAGCGTCATACGATACCTCCAAGCCAAAGTCAGTACTGATGATCACAGAAAAACCTGACTCATAAACTTGGACAGTGCCGTTGTTGAGGTAGAACGGAGTGGCTGCAAAGTTTCCATTAACCTGTAAGCACAACAGCAAGTATGTCAAGTGTAGCAAAAACATAGTTGGAAAACTATAAACTAAATAAAAATATTATAAGTGGAAACTTTCTACTTATTGCTAACCTTAGCCTCACCACGATGTCCCTTCACAAGCTCAATGGTTTCATTATAGACATACACTTTGACCAGTCGTGTCCAGGCAACTTGAGTGCTGCCCCGGTTTTCGTTCTTGCCCTCTACTCTATAGTAGGGCAGCCCTTGAACACATTGCTCAGAGAGAACGTAAGTGCAGGTGCCCTGGAAGTGAAATATAGTTCCATCGAAGGTATAGTAATGTGGATCACCACTTATGGTGCAGGTGCGTCTCTGCACCTTCTGGCAGGAGAACAGAAAGGCACTTGGTCGGCAGATTTGGGAAAAGGAGCAGTGTTGGCTGTTACACTGTAGGCCTGATGAGGTGCAGGTGCACTTCTGTGCACAGGTACTGTCGCTCCAGAATGAGTCACCCAGCTGCACGGGTTTACCTGTGAAGAAAATAAAAATAAAAGTTCCTTGAAAGACTCTATCACCATTTAAACCATTTGACTTTTTAATTTGGTAGGGACAAGAAGTGAGGGGATAGACAGGACAATGACATGCAAGAAAGGTCCCCAGCTGCCTTGAACCAGGGGACATTGCATTACTGTAAAGAAGTACCTATCTGTGATAACCCTCTGGTTCTGGTCTTACCACTGAAATTGCAGCCTTTTGATCCATGGTCTGTCTGGAAGGCCCAGCGACCGGGTACATTGACATTGCTGCTCAGGCGGAAAGCTGAGTTAATGCCTGTTGCATTGTTAGAGAATGATCCAGGGATGGTGAAATGGTTAGTGGAGTTGATTGTGTCATAGCCAGCCTGGAAATACATGTCACATAGATAAAATTAATTTTATATATTTTTTTAACTTTGTAGATCTCCATTACTGCATCCAGATTTAAGTAAGACATGGCAACTCTACAAAAACAGATTTTGTAGTACATTGCATATAATTTCAATGTATCTAACCTCTACACTGCGAGTTGTGGAGGCTATAATCCCATAGTTCATCAGCACAAATGAGTATGTGCCACCAGAGATCAAGACTGCTTGGACCGTTGTTTGCTGGAAAAAAAAAAGGTTTATAGTACTTCATAACATGAGATGTGTGTATTTTTTCTGTGTCTCACCATTAAGAACAAGTTGACTTACTGTTCCTGAATTTGGATAGTAGGCCACCTCATACCATGTTGCAACAAAGACCCAGTTGGCATTAAAGTTCAGTCTTGGGAAGTATGCATTAATGTCTTGTGTAGCTCGTTGGAGGACACTGCCACTGGTGTATTGGTTGTAGTAGACCTGACCACTATTTCTGTTGTCCAGATCTGTCCAGAATGGAGCTATGATGTCTCTGGATCCAGATATTGGAAAACTTTGAGGTGTGTAACTAGACCAGGGCGCATCAAAGGTCAAGTGTCCATTGTTGTTCACCTGGAAACAAATAAACCAGTTCTTACTAACAAATAATTAGTAGACATTGACTACAGTCATTGACAATCGCATGTTATCAAATATCAGCATATTTGCTGCTACAGTATTTTATAACCATATTGTATATACAACAATATATTGACTACAACCAACTCCAATACTTCTTTAATATCTGGAACATTTAAGTAAAGCTGAAGTTGAACATAAAGTAGTTTTAGTTTCATAAAGATTGTGCTTCTTTGCTTTTCTAATTCATTTTATTTATTCATTTTTGCATATTGACATCACAGTTCTTGTGTTGGGAGTGATTTGCTAACTAGTGGATGAAAAGTAGATTACTCCACAAATCATACCAAAATTTTTAAAAGCCTTCAAAATATATGGATGTTGTAGTTTACTGAAATTATTTGTACATACATAAATCTGATTATACGTCCGTCCGAAATACATAAAAGGTTGCTGCAGGGGAATTTGAGAAGAACCTCCATCGTCTGATCCAGAGCTTGTTGTTCCAGCAATTGGGTACAGGGGACCTACGAAGAACAAAAGTCGTCAGATTAAAAAAATCTTTTAGATGAGCTAATTACAGGGTCCTGATAATGTACATGCTGGCTCACTGTCATGGCTTACTGGGACACTTGATGGAACTTCACAAAACTTCACAAAATTTGTTTCACCTGTACTTTTCCTTCTATGAAAAGTTAAAATGTCTGCTGTGAAAAAGGCCCACATTAGAGAGCAATTTAACACCACCTGTAGATCTTGTTTAGGCTGAGTGTACTTTACAGTCAGTACACCATGACATCACTGTTGGGTGTAGTTACAGGTGCAGCAAAGTACACTTCGGACCACATCCCAGATGCAACCAGAAGGGGGCGGTGAAACACAGCCTTTCAGCCTGGTATTAAGTTGCTTAAGTATGAAAAAAATTCAACAACCAACTGTTCAGCAAACCCTTTCCTCTGGTGTGGCACCTCCCCAAACTCCACACCTTTAGCTTTTGCTACTGTACTATATGAACATCACACTACTTCTTTAAGTGGCACTAAACACTGTCATGGGCTGTAAATTATGTGCTATTATAACAAAATTCATGTACACTACTTTAGGTTGTATGCCATCAGTTTATAGTCACTATACTTGGTTATTTTCCACATCTGCTTAGTGCATGTGAAATTCCTATGTTATATATATGTTATATATATTTATATATTTCAAAACTGTAAAAGGGACAAAGAAATTGAAATTTGACTTGACATAAGTTGCAGCTAATGTCTTCTGTTTAAAGAAGACATTAGCAACAAACAATCATACAGCAGTAGTTTTGGCTGTAATCCAGTGGTTATAGTTATAATCCCGAAGAAATAACTGCTTTGAGCTACTCATTTAGACACGATTGTATATCTAGCCTGTTAAGACTATGAACAAATGAAAACTAAGAGGTCTAAGCTTCAACTTACTTGAAGTCTGAGGAGTCACCGTACCTATGAAAACAAACACATAAATATAATTGGACAAAAATCTGAGACTGCTAACATCAGCTAACAAAAGTCAGTTAGTGACTTACTTGAAATCTGAATAGTCACCGTACCTATAAAAACAAATGCATAAATTGAACACAAATCTGAGACTACTAAGTAAGTTAGTGAATTTATGTAAATGCATAAACTTAATAGTTGAATTTTGAATTAAACAAATCCAATATAATTAAAGCTGCAAGCAGCGATGAACGGGCCTTCGCACATCTGCCCACGTTGGGGTGTGTAGCATCCGCTGCTTCGCAAATGGACAGCAGGCACAGAGAGGTTAACAGGGAGAAACAAGAAGATTCCCGGCGGGCCGGGCTGGTTGTTGGGCCGTGAGGGTCGGCAAACACAGTCACACTCAGCGCCCATAAAAAATAAAGTAATCAGGGTTATCAATAACACTTGTCAAGTGAGATTGAGATCCCAGGACATTGCCTCCTATAACCAGCAAAGTCAGGACACTTGAATACAAGAGACTAACAGTTAAAAGATAAGTGATTGTATTGCCGCAATGTACTAATTGTAATCAATAATGGAATAATGATTTAAAATATTTAAAATTATCATACTGTGTTGAGGAGAGGTTTGAGAGATTAACTGTAATAATAATGATACACTGCACATGGAAAAGAGGAAGTGTTGACACCCTGGTTATGTGCGCCAAAGGGCACTGGCAAAAGAGGAAGTATGGAAGGTCCCTAGAATTTGCCAGAATGTATGATTAAGAAGAGAGTGACTAGGTGAAGGGACAAGGATAAAGTAAACTGGGTGAAAAAGGCATGTTTGTGTATGGAAAATGATGTTAGAAAATTGTGTGTAATCATGAGTAAGGGGAGAGGGAGTAGCCCGGCATAAGGGATATAAAAGAGAGGTCTGAGGCGCTCGAGCCTCAGAGCAGTGTGGACGGCATGAGGACATCGTGGGACCACTGATTGGACCCCAGCCTGCACTTGAGGACCCTGAAGGATCAGCGACAATTTTCAAAGAGCAATTTTAGAAGAAAGAAACCGGACTGTTGCTGACAAAATTGGATACGGGGAGCCTCAGCTCTCCCTGCCATCAGGGGAGAGGAGCCATTTGGATTTTTGGGACTTTGTACTGAGTTCTGGATTTTCATTGAGGACTTTTCTCCTTGGCAGGAGGAAACAAGGAAGGTATTGCAACGGCCGGCTAGCCTCCCTTCTCCTACTAGAAAAATTAGATTATATGAGTAAGAATCTTTTTGATTATTTTTATGATTGACTGAGTTTTATATTGATTAATCTGCTGCTTAACCCCTGCTTAATTCCTGCAATAAATACTCAAAATGGATTTAAAGTAAGATGTTCCTTTATTATTATTACTGAGCTTTCATGAGGGTAAAAAGTTAAGTTTATGTTTGCCTAATATCTAGAGTAGTTATCAGAGGAGGCAGGGTAGACGACCGGATGAAGGCAGTTAGGAGCTAGGCGAGTTTCCCCAGCACACCAGCTTAAAATATCTTTAGAATTTCTATTAGGAATAGGACTTCTATAGAACTAAAGATCGGA
This sequence comes from Macquaria australasica, assembly GCA_005408345.1. NCBI lineage: Eukaryota > Metazoa > Chordata > Actinopteri > Centrarchiformes > Percichthyidae > Macquaria > Macquaria australasica. Next base: position 3,899,025 of record SEMN01000007.1, read on the forward strand.
CCCTTTAAACGGAGAGCTGGTCCAGTGGGTCCTGTAAGGGACTTTACCGGTGATCTGACACACTATAACACTTTAGTGCACCGCCCGAGTGTTTTGATTCAACTGATTCTCAGTCCTCTCAAAGATAGTTAAGAGGACAGTGTGTGTGTGTGTGTGTGTGTGTGTGACAGCAGAGCAGAAAGATTTTTCATATATATATATATATATATATATATATATATATGTTGTATATATAAAGTGTGTGTGTACTTTTACAGTGTACTCATATTTGTCAAAATAAAACTAAACCAAAGTTGAGTGAAGGTTTTGCTTTCCCTTCAGTTGGCTCAAAAAACAAAAGACACTATAAACTATACAATTAATATAGGTGCTGTAATGTATCTGCCTTATAATATTGCTGAGTGAAGTTTAGAAAGAATGAAGAAGACGGACATCAGTCAAATCATAGATATAAAACAGTAGATGTGACCTGTCATAATAACTTGCTATTCCAGAATGGAACCATATGGCAGCCATCTTACCTGGGTCCAGTTTTAAAACTTGCTGTAAGAGGAACCTATGGTGAAAGAGGCTTATGTTGTATTTATAATCCTTGTATTTTTCTACCAATACACAAATACTGTTTTTTATTCAAAGTAATGAGTGTAAGACAAATGTGCCTGTCTAGAATGAACCAAAAAAACAAAGATTCTGGTAGAAATTTGATTATTATAGCTCCAAGAGAACAAATCATGCTTTCAGTCATGAAGATAATCTCATAATTTATATTGCAGACGCATTTGTATTGCAGACAATGATTTTATTTTTTAAATTTTGCCTGAACTTAATATGTAAGAACTGTCTTTAGTATTCTGAATGGCTAATATATTACATTAAGCAATATCTTTTATTAGGATTTAGGATTTCTACATAGAAATCCTAAATAGATTCAGTATTATGGCCTATGTTGGCAGGCAATTACAGTCAGAAACACAAGAGAGAAACACACCTACTTTAATTAATATATTTATTAATGTCATAAATTGTACATAAGGAAAAGATATATTTCTCTCTTTCTCTCACACTGGGTTTGTTCTGATGATGAGATGCTGAAGTGCCTTGCTAACTGTAAATGAGTTGTTATTTTTGTTGATAAAGTTTAGTTTTGAAACGTTTTCTTTGTGCTGTAACGTTAATGCCTTCAGCACCGTCGCAGTTGTTTTTCATTCTCATGGCAAAGTAACGTTATGGACATTAAATTTACAATGATAATGCGGAGGAATCGCGGGAATTTTGCAAAACTGCAAGCTTGACCTGAACTGGAGTACAAATCCCCCGACTGGATTACTTTACCTGATCAAAACATGGATTATTTTTTATTTGCTTTACTGAAAGGAAAAGCGTGTAAAGGCATGAGGTAAGCTGACAGCAAGTGATGTTAACATATGATGACCGATTGCAGGATTCAAGGCGGCTATTTTTGGGTTAGCTAGATGTGGTGAACATGTAATGTTAAGTGCGACTCCTCGGCCTCGAATAACAAATATGTTGGCTGGTTGTGTAGTTGGTTAGTGTTCCGTGTTTCTGTCAAGGACGTGGCTAACATTACTGTTGTGTTGATTTGCCTGGTGATTTATTAAATGAGAATTACGAGTGAAGACGAGCGCTTTTTGTTAACGTGTTGTGTTTACTTTAACGTTGCACTTGATTGGCCTGGACTCAGCTGCTTAGCGGTCAAACGGTAATATTAATAACTTTGTTATAACGTTAACGTTACGTTTGAGCTCTAAATTAGCGTAGCTAACATTAAAACAATGTTTGCTAGTTATAACTTAACTGTTTAACTTACTGATCAATGCTGTTGAGAGCTAGCAATCAGCAACTTAGAACTCAGCTGGTCTGTTACTTGGTGGCTAACGGTAAATTTATCTAGTTTACTAACTTTTTGTAGTTTTAGTTGACCCATTTGTAAAAAATAAATCTCTCATCCACTCTATACTGATGTGTGGAGTGATGCCAGCCTCCCTGATCTCTTTGGTCATTTTAGTAAAGCAATTAAATGCTGCACAGCTGACAAACATAGTTGCTGCCCATAGGTGGTGATTGTAAACAATGCCCAGGTAAGATGGCAGACGGTTATGCCATGAGTTATGACGTAATGTCACATCTACTGTTTTACACTATATCTGTGAGTCAAATGCTCTGTAGCAGGGGAGTCCATTCATTAGTAAACCAACACTGCCATCTAGTGGAAATTGCAGGATGATCCTCATCCTGTCCTCCTCCCTCTGCTGCTGTGCCATGTAAATCAAATGATGATTGTCTCACAAGGCTTACTTCCTGTTTTCAGTAGGTGGCGCTATGACTATGACTGAATATTGTCATATAGATGTCCTCAGACCTGTAAAATTATTCAGCATGAGAAATTTGGAGCGTATTGGATTGTGTACACTCAAGTTACAAGAACTTCCCGTTTCATGGCAGGACATCGAAGTTCAACGCCACGTCACGGGCACGCCATTCAATGAAAACTCAAGCTATATGCAACCTTTAATCACAAAGGTCTTTAGATTTTACAGCCCAAATTTGAAGAGGATCTGATTTATTCTGTAGGAGAAGTTCATGAAAGTACGAGGCCTGGAAATGGCAAAAAATTCACTAAAAATTGAAATTGCATTCAAAATAACTGACTTCCTGTGCATTTTAGGGTATGGCTCAAAGAGGCTTTTTTTTAAAAGTCTAGACATGATGCATACATTTATGTCAAATTTTAAGGGGGGTCTTTGATTTTGAAAATTTGTAGGGGACGCTATTTAGCCGTTTTGCCACACCCATGCCCAAGACCCATATCAGATGTACATTTGTGCCACTGATGACGCATGTGCAAAGTTTGGTGAGTTTTCAAGCATCCCTAGCCCCTCAAAAAACTGCTTCCTGTTTATGGCGAACAATGCGTTGTCATGGCAACGCCATTTGATGAACACTCACAATCTTCACCGTGAAGCATCATCAATGTCTTAAGCCTTTGCTGACCAAATTTGAGGTGGATCTGGTTAATCTGCTAGGAGATGTGATTAAAAGTATAGGGCCTGTAACTTCCTGTTGTCACTAGGTGGCTTTATGACTTTGATTCAATTTTTACCCCTACATGTGTTCAGGACGGGAATCTCATCAAACATGAGAAATATGAAAAGATCAAATTATTTGGAGCCAAGTTACAATAGTTTCATTGTTCATGATGAAATATCAAAATTCACCGCGCCGCCATGGCCACGCCCTTTGGTGAAACTCACAATTTTCACTGCAAAGCATCATCAAGATGTTAAGGCTTTACTGCCCAAATTTGAGGTTGTTCTGCTCAACCAACTCGGAGTAGCATGTCAGACTATGAACGTGTCATTTCCTGCTGCCAGTAGGTGGCGCTATGACTGTGACTGAAAATTAGCATATAGATGCCTTCAGGCTGGGGGGGTCATGAAACATGGTAAGTTAGGGGCATCTTGGACTATGTACAGTCCAGATATAAACCACTTCCTGTTTCAATGTGAAACATAAATTCCACGCCACGCCATGCCACAGACATGCTGTTCAACGAAAACTCAAGCTTTATGCAACTTTTCATCATAAAGGTCTTTAGATGGCACAACTCAAATTTGAAGTCGATCTGATACATTCTCTAGGAGGAGTTCATTAAAGTACAGAGCCATCAAATGACAAAAATTGGCCAAATATTGCACAGAAAATTCAAAATGGCAGACTTCCTGTTGGGTTTAGGGTAGGGCTCCAAGAGGCTTTTTGTAAGTCATGATACATATGCCTACCAAATTTTGTATGTCTAGGTGAAACGTGCCGCAGGGGCTAGTTCGTAAAAAAAATTGTAGGGGGGCGCTATCGCACCATTTTGCCACACCCATGCGCGAGACCCATAAAATATCCAAATTTTCACCACTTCTGACACGTGCAAAATTTCATGAGTTTTCGAGCAGTTTCAGCCTCTTAAAAATGCAATTCATTTGGACAAAGAATAATAATAATTCCTTCAGTTACAATAGGGTCCTCGCATGACTTCGTGCTCGGGCCCTGATTAAATTTGATTTAATTCAATACTTACTGATCATCCCCAAAAGCAGCACAGGCAACATAGGCAAACTCCACACATTGAGCTTTTGCTACTGTACTATATGAACGTCACACTACTTTAAGTGGCACTAAACACTGTCATGGGCTGTAAATTATGTGCTATTATAACAAAATTCATGTACAATACTTTAGGTTGTATGCTGTCAGTTTATAGTCACTATACTTGGTTATTTTCCAGATCTGCTTAGTGCATGTGAAATTCCTATGTTATATATATTTATATATTTCAAAACTGTAAAAGGGACAAAGAAATTGAAAAATGACTTGACATAAGTTGCAGCTCATGTCTTCTGTTTAAAGCTACTCATTCCTGCTAACAAACAAACAATCATACAGCAGTAGTTTTGGCTGTAATCCAGTGGTTATAGGTATAATCCTGAAGTAATAACTGCTTTGAGCTACTCATTTAGACATGATTGTATATTTGGCCTGTTAAGAGTATGAACAAATGAAAACTAAGAGGTCTAAGCTTCAACTTACTTGAAGTCTGAGGAGTCACCGTACCTATGAAAACAAACACATAAATATAATTGGACAAAAATCTGAGACTGCTAACATCAGCTAACAAAAGTCAGTTAGTGAATTTATGTAAATGCATGAACTTAATAGTTGAATTTTGAATTAAACAAATCCAATTTAATTAAATTTGATTTAATTCAATACTTACTGATCATCCCCAAAAGCAGCACAGGCAACATGATTTGACTTGCCATTCTCCAAAGGCCTATATTCAGACCTGCTGTCCAAACATAATAAATGAAATTCCAGATAAAAACATCAACAACAAAAAAATACAAAAAAGTAGAAACCCCGCCAATGATGCACAGTCATGTAAAATTGCTATATGGTTTTAATAGCAATAGGAAGTGCATTAGTTTCTGAGTAAATGGCACAAATGTTAATAAAAGCCATATCTTGCAATGTTAAGAAATCCTTTTAAAAGATCATGGATCTGCACCTGAATCCAGATGTGCACCAAAAACAAATCACTTGTTCTTTGGCTCAGCTTACCTTTCTATGATATTACATTAATATGTTATGTGGGAAATTTTATTCACCAAATGGGGTATAATATTGATGTATAATGGTGAATCAGTATTGAATCATTGCAGGGTAAGGTCAGAGAGG